>JACXSJ010000692.1:0-187095 GCA_014851325.1 Pentalonia nigronervosa | reverse complement strand
CTTGACACTAGCTACGCTAACACCACATGCTTCGGCAGTTACTTCACGAGTTTTACGAAAAAAAATAGCAAATTCAGGATAATTTTTGTCAGTAGCCAATTCTTTTAAGTAATTGTAAACACTAAAAATTACTTTTTTCGTCTGGGAATGAATATCCTGTCGAGATTCCATTATAAAAATATTGATATACAACACTTTTAAAAAAAAAGGCGAATAAAAACTCGTAAAATACTTATAACACAGGCAAATCGATAAAACGTACACAAAAACTCACGGGTCAACGGTTGTGGACGTACTAGCCGCTAGCGTATTTTTCCCTACTCCTATTGTCCTGAAACACCCGGCAGGATAACCTTTTTTTTGTATTTAGGAATGCAGCTGGATATATTATGTATTATATAATTCAAAAGGAAGGATCATATTGTTGGCGCGCAGTCGATAATCAATGTGACTTTAATCGTATTACGGGTGATGAAATCGTATGACCAAATAGTGGTCATACTGATTCGGTCGTGGATCCTTATCATAGAGTCTGTGCTTTATTTAAGGGACTCGTAAAATCGTAAAATATAATGTAGGGACACGCGTGAAAAATGTCGGCTGATTTTTTCAATAGCCCGCCAATAGTTTCAAACGGAGAACCCCTGGTTACGCTAAAATTGACCACTAGGCTCGTAACGGTCGCGGCTCACTTTTCGCTGGCCGTACTATAGTAAATGTACTGTATCTCGTTCACTAATTTTGCATTTATCAATTACTGCAGCCAATCTTGGTGTCAAAATTTCTTTACGAGCTCGTTTAGGTTTTACGCCAATTATTTCTTCACCAATATTTGGAATTTGGCCTTCGTTTTCAAATTCTATCTTCATATCAGAATCAGAATTATCGAAATCCGAACAAACCATAATTGCTAAATAAGAATATATAAACACAATTTTATTATTTCATAGTAAATTTATATGATTTCAGTATAAATAATATATAAATTTGAATTTAATTTGTTAAATTATAATATAATTTACCTGATGACTTAGACGGGGTTTTTAAACAATTTTCGTGTCTCGTTTTTATCTTTTCTTCACGAGATAATTTTCGTTTTTCAACTCCTGCTAGTTTTCTATCTATTCCCAACATTGAACCTGGACGTCCTTTTTCTCTTTGTTTACTTAAAAACAGTCTATCTTCTTCAATTTTAATTTGATCTAAGGTATTTTGGTGCGCTATGTCAAATAAATCATCTAGTTTATCCAAAAATACATTTTCTTTTTTCTTTAAATATTCAGAATTTTTTTCATGTTTTTTGATAGTGATCTCCACTCCTCATACAACTTTTTTAATTTTTCTTTGCACTTATGAGGTTCTTGAGTCGGTATACGTGCTTTTCTCCAAAATACTAAACACTCATCTGTAACTAAAGCTGCGCTCTCGTTCAAATTCAATTTCGCCATTCTTAAATTGTACATTAAAACTTTTAAACAGTCCCCTCTTGATGGTAATTTACTGCCAGTGATCTGGTGTTTCATATAACCAATAAGAAAAATATTTTCGCGTAATGGCATTTTAAATAAGAGAAAAAATACAAAATATTTATTATGGAAAAGTAACTGAACACAAATAAGAAGTCTATTAACTGTCAGTACGTAACTTGCCTACACCGATTACGAATCGTTAATGAATATTTAATAACTTACCATGGATTTCGACGATTCTATGTTCAATTGTTTAATATCTTGAAATAGTTTTATTTAAGATAACGTTGATTACAAAAAAATTTGATAAATATTTCATAAACCCGTTCAAAAACGTATATTTTTGTATCATTTGATTACAGTTTTAAAAATAGGTATAATGGTATATGTAATATCGTTATATACATCGTTACAAATATTACAGATAAAGAAGTAGTGTTGTTTCGATTTAAATTAACGTATCCAATATTTCAAATAATCAATGTACTATAATATTATGAATATAATATATTTTCTTATAAATATGATTCGAATTATATTAGGTAATACAATTTTATATTTTATAAAAACTTTAAGTTCAAATCGGCACGTGTTAAATTTATGGAAATGGGTTGAAAAATTATACGCTTTATATTTAAGCTATATAGAACAACATTTTGAGTAGCAGTCTTATAAAAAAAAAAAAAAAAATTCCACCTATGAATAAGTGGCACTCTAATATATATAGGTGTTCACTAAATCAAAATTATTAAAATAATAATTGAATCAATTTAATTTATAAACTTTATAGTTATACATTTTAATAATATGAACATACACATATTTATATGTTAAACGAGAACGTTGTGACTCTATTTAGTGGTTGATAAATAGACTCCTTACTTTTCTTATTTAAATACAAAAAATACAATCAAAAATAACTGTAGCATAAAAAAATCGTTTGAAAAATGAATACATTTTGCACGGGAGTTTTTAATATACAAAATGTGTATGAATATAATATTTTAACTGTTTATTGTAACGATTATCAACATTTTGTGCTACCAAATATATACGTAATAAAGTATTCATACCTACTTATTCATATTTTTTTTATTTCTATTCAAAATATTAAATTAAAGTTTGTCAAGTAGGAGTTATTAATATTTAACACTGCGGGCTTATAAAGATTTTATTACCCTTGCACCATTTTAAATTAGTAAATATTTCTGGAATCTGGAACAATTATATAATTTTAAATAACATCAAAAATATTTCAATATATACAATATACATTATACATATAATATATTATAATAACAATAAGTAGTTAACACAAGATATCATAAACATTTACAATTATAATACCGTATAAATGCTATACTTGGAGCAAGTGTGTTACTCAGAGAAGAATTAACATATTATAATATATTACAATATTAATGTCAGCACAGTAATTTTTATCAATGATACATTTTCATTATCTTTATGAAATTTTTAATAAGACGGTGCTTAGTTTTGATCAATATTCTAAGTTAAGTTACTTGTTTTTAATAATAAAAAGTAGTATGATCCATACATTTAAAAAAACTTGAATAATGACGTACAAATACTCATTTAAAAAATGGTTTATTTAATAAAAGTACACGATGTCTAGTTTTTATTAATAAGTCAATTGTATTAAAATTATTAAAACTCTAAGAGCTACAATCATTTTTTTTTGAATTAAGTATTACTTATGGGTTACTCAATCACAAAATTAATTATTATTAATGTTATTTAATATATGAAGAAGTATTTTTATTAAATGTATTAATTATTACTAAGATTAACTATTATTTAGCAGCCATATAAAAAATATATAAAATCAGATAATGTGTTAGTTTGAACAGTACTTTAATACTTGTACACATATTTATAGTAAGAACCTCTGTCACTAAAATCAGACTCCTATGACTATATTTTATAAATAAATACTAAGTTTAAATTCAAATTTGACCCAAGTATGGCACTTCTACGGTAAAGTAGAAACTTATAATAATCGATATTTAGTGTTCGTAAAAAAATATATAAATAAAAAATAAAAATATAATATGTAAAATAAATTGCTTAAATTCATAAGGTATTTTTTTTCAGTAAAAATGTACATAATATTATTATAAATTGTTTAATAATATAGTAAAATGAAAAAATCAAAAGAGGTATAAAAAGTAAGTATAAAATCACATAATATTTCGTTCGAATAGTTTTGTCATACAATTGAATTTACTTTCAGCAGTTATTTGACTAGAGTTATACGTTGTAAAAATGATTAAATTATGATTCACTTCGAAAAGATAGTACCTATAACATTAAAAACTATAATTTACTTTAAATAAAAAATTTAAAAAAGAATATAAAAATAATAAATGAGCGAGTATTATTATGTACACAGTAATACTTTAAATTTATTACTGGAAAATCTTAGTAGGTATCAACCTAAATGGCAACTGAAAATTACGTTTTAGAAACAAATAAAAAATATTTTTAAAAATCGGTGTCGTAGTCGGGGTGATACTGCTGAGGTGGTTTCCTTGGTCCAGTCGTATAAGAAGCGTTGGGATTATGATGAGAGCTTGAATAATGATGATGTGATCGTGGATTTGCACCAGACGTGGCTTCTCGGTGATAATGTCGTCTCTCGGCTCCATAACCGCTTGGATCTGTGCCGTAACCATAACCGCTACCACCAGTATAATATCCAGTTTGAACTGGTGTTAATGTTTGAGGCGACAACGCTGTTGATCTCCAACTATCATAATGACCACCGTGTTGCGTATCTCGGTGCTGTAATTAATACATTTTAATTAGGTACATTTAATACAAATAATAATCTTAAAACTGTAAGCTACATTGCAAATATTTTCTCAATAATAAACTCAAACCTTTTTCCCTGCAATATTAGGTGGAACTTTGACTTTTTCATGGTCATGGTCGGACCAAACCGCATCCATGTCGTACAAACGATCCACGTCTTCTAAATCGTCTTCATCTAACATCATCATGTCATCATCAATTGCATAATTATCGTAACCATATGAACTAATGTTATAATTGGAATTAGAATGGGACGGTGGATGATGCATCATATGACGACTTCCAGTAGTTGGACCATTTTTACCCGTGCCATAAATATGTTGATTTTGGTCATCAGACATCATGGATGCTTGCAAAGTTGGTGGAGGCACTTTTTTATTGTTTTTATTACGACTTACGAGCTGTAAAATATAATAAGACAATATAAAAAGATTGATATTTCATAAAAACAATATTTTAAGATTATTTAAATACCACTGTTATGCCAAATATTAAGACGAAAAGTAATGAAGCAAGGCCAATAACCATAACAGCTACAGCCCATTGTGGTAACCATGCGTCATCAGTTCCAGCGGTTGCTGTCACACTTCTGGTAGGTTTAGGTAATACTAAAAATTAAAAAATTGTATACTAATTATAATATGACAGATGTTTATTATACATAATTTATATAACGCTCTTTACCTATAAAGTCTGTACGTGCCGGGTCAACAGTAAACCTTCCTAATTTTAAATAAAGACCTTCATAGTCACCACTATTCCCGTATTGTAATGGTTGTGCGGACGATCCTAGATTTCCTTCTTTTTGTAATGTTTCATGAAATAGACGTCGAATATCAGCGGTACTGACGGTACGCCCAAGTTGATTAAGCTGCACGAAGAAATCAACAAGAACCCCAGCATTTTTATCATGTTTTCCATTACTGATTGCATTATTTCCAGGGCTAATAAACAAATTTAAATTATAAGTTAAAATTACTCAACATTTTTATATATTATTTGTTAAGTTCCTAATGATCATAAATGATAATACACCTTTTATGATAACTTATCATATTATATAATAAAGACTATATTAAAAATTAATTTATCAACAATTTTAAACATTGAAGATGAACTACAATAATTTTTATTATTTGTAGGTATTTATAATCATTGAAATAAAAATAAAGAAAACTAGTTTGTTATATTATATTTAGTTTATATTTTATTATAAAATGTATCTTAATAGTTAATACCTAGCACATTTTTACAATTTATTTGTTTGAACATAATTTATATTTCATACACTTACCTGAATGAATCGATGGTTATTGTCTTATACCATTTGCTCAATGCTGGTGATTTACTGTATACTTTATCCAGCTATAAAATGCATTTAAAAATGGAAATGATGTATATTATACTAATATATATATATATATATATATATATATATATATATATATATATATATATAATAGTATATAAATATAAATTTACCTGAGTTTCAATTTCATTAGCTAGTAATCTCCATTCTGCAGTATTGTGGTCTAATAACTCGGGTACCCATTTCTCTGACCCAGAACCAACTATTCGCAGTGTACCAACAAGTTCACATACTGAATCACTTTCAGAACACTGGCCGGGTGTTGTAGTGGGAGGTGGTTTCATAGTAGTTGTGGTAGTCGTTGTAGTCGTTGTAGTGCTAGTGGTTGGCTCTAAAGTAGATGTTATAGCAGCTAATTCAGCTGCTTTAGACTGTTGTAACAATTTTTCAATAGATAATGGCGTTGTTGATGGAGTAGACCAGCCAGTAAACTCAGTCACAACCCTGAAAATGTAATTGAATTTTATTTATTTAAATACAAAATATAATAAAAAAATAACTATAAATTCTTGAATATAAATTACAATTACCTAACTGGCCATCCTTTTTGAATAGTGGGTGCCACAGTCACTGCAGCTTGCATTTTTTTACTAGAAGGTAATGGTTTCCTAGTTCCAGAGCTATTTGTTCCTTTTCCACTATTGGGAAAAACTATTCCTGATGTACTGCTAGTGATTGATGTTGTAGTAGTTAACGGAATATCAGTTACTGGTACAACTGTTGTTAGAATCGATTCTTGTTCTTTGTTTTTATTAGTGGTTTGAACATTTTCAGTTGGTAATTTAAATCCTGGTGGTAGTAAAGAAGGTGACACGATTTCGACAGGTTTAATAGTATCTTCTAATTTAAATCCTGGTGGTAATAGCGAAGCTAATGCTGATGAATCATCAACAAATTTAATGTTCAAACCTGATGACTTTGCTTTTGCTGTAGTTGTACTGGGTGTAGTATTAGTAGAAACACTACTAGTACTGTTTTTTTGTTGAGGGCTACTAATGTTATTAGTAACTGTTAAAGGTATTTCAGTTGTAGTTGAGGTTGTAATAGTCTTAGATTTGTATGCCGGTGGTGGCTTCAAGTTAAATCCAGCTGGAAGTAATCCACTTGTTAATAAATCATCAAATTTAACAGAATCTATTAAGCTTTTTTTCTTTCCAACTTGGATTGAAGATTTGACTGTGCTAGTTGTACTAATAGAAGAAACGGTAGAGGTTCTCTGTTTAGAAGGTACGAATTTTCGAACAAATGTTGTTTCTTTATCTGAGTCATCAGAATCTTCTTTTTCTTCTTCTTCTTTGTCCTCTTCTTCTTCTTCTTCTTCTTTTTCAGATTTTGTAGTAGAACTGATATAATTGATAGTACTAGGAGAACTAGTAGTAGTAGAAAACATGGTAGTGCTAGGAGAACTATAAGTGATAGTGGTACTTATAGTAGTAGTTGTCGGGACCACTGTGCTTGTTAGAGTTTTGGTGGTAGTTTTTTCAGTGGTCGGAGTTGTAAATGATGATATAATTACATCATTTCGTTTATCATCATTATTACCACCACCCTGCATATCCGTCAAAATATGGCTACTATTATTTGTATTGGAAGAGCTACCGTACAATATGCCATTTGAAAGTTCCGACTGAACTCTATCTAATTTATCAATGATACTTTCTACTGTTGTTGTACTAGTAGTTGTTATCGTAGGCTTATTATTAAACCTGTGTTTAGTTGTGGGAGTAGGTACTGTAGATATAGTTAACGCTTGCACAGATTGATTCTTATTTGTTCCACCTCCTACTATTAACGATGATGATGAGACTGATCTACTAGTTTGTACACTTGCGACTACAACCCAACTTTCAGTAGTTGCTATTGAACTATTATTATTTTTCTTATTTATTGTTACTGTGGATGATTGATTTACCAATGGAAATTTAGTTTGTTTTTTAATTAATGGTAATTCAGTTGTTGTATAAGATGTTGTTGTATGTTCTATATCTTCATATTCTTCATATTCGTCTACTTGATGTTCTGTAGTAGTTGTGGGAGCTAATGTAGTAGTACTTGTTATTGTTGGTTTTCTAGTGTTTATGCTTTGAATTATTGCTGGATTGTTCACAATTTTTTTCATTCGTTGTTGTTGTGGAACCAAAGTCGTTAGAGAATTTATTCTTGGTCTCAGTGTAGTAATTGGAACTGGAGGTAGTTGTGTTGTTGTTGTAGACTTTCGTGATTGGAATTGACGCTTTTCTTCCACAGTTTGTTCTTCTTCATTTTCCTCTTCTTGTTCATAGTCTAATGTATTCATAGTAGTAGTAGTTGTAGGAAACAAGGATGATTTTCTACTTCGTATAGTAGTTGTTTGCTGTCTATTAACTATTCCAGATAATGCTGTTCGTACGGTGGTGGATGCTACAGCAGATAATGGATTAAATGTAGTAGGTCGCCGATTTATTACCGAACCTGGAACTACTGCAAGTTGGTTTCTATTTCGAAAAGCAGTTGGTCCAGGTTGTGGCCTATGTGTAGTAATTATTGGTTGAGACCACGATGATCGATCATCATTCTCGTCATGTATCACGGTAAATCCAATGGCGGCTGGTTCTTGGTGTTCTTCTAGGTTAATAATCGAAGATGGGTCTGGTGTAGTTATAGGTCTTCGTTTAGCCTGTTGTGGTTGACCACGTCCACGTTTTGATGAATGGTTTTGTCTTTGATTGTCATTTATGTTAGTTCCATCTGCCGTGTCATCTTCGCTTACAACCCCTGATTCTGTTTCAGCTGTTGTGGGATTCAACCATCTTATAGATCCTGTAGGTGAAGGATTTCTAGCAACTGATATAACTCCGTTAGTTTGAGATAAAGGACGACGAGAAGAATCACCATTAAAACTTTCTTGGCTAGATTGTTGTAATATTAACGAGGGCTGTGCATTTTGATGTTCGTCAAAGTTTTCTGAAGAATCTTGTTGTTCCGTGCGTTGTTGTTGTTGTTGTTGTATAACTGGTCGAAATCGTTGTTGTTGAGTATTACTTGGAAAAAAATTAAACTGCTGTTGTGTTGGTGGTTGTTGTTGTTGTTGTGGTGGTAATGGACGCTGTGGCGCTTGTTGGAAGAATGACGGTGGTGAAACAGCATCAACAAAACTTAAAGAACCTGAGTTTCGTAGTGGTTGAAACTGTGTTTGCTGTCCGTTTAAAATAAATGGTTGGACATTCGGTGGCCGTGAAAATGGTCCAGAGTTTGTAAATGTTCCTGGTGAAAGTTGTTGTTGAGATGAAAAAAAACTTGATGAACTAGGATTAGGTAGTGGTAAAGGGTCAGCAGAAGATAGTCTACGTTGAGGAAAAATCAGATCAGCACTATTTGCATCTTCCTGAAATTGTACTCGAGGTAAAACGAAATTTCCATTATTCGACGAAGGCGAAAAGAATCTCTGCTGTTGACCTATAAACAAACATAGAATGTATATATAATATTTCTGTTAATAGAAGTATAGAAGATAGTTGTGATAATTTTAATTTCTAAACAATGGCACATAACAATAGACAAAACGTAATTGACATTTTAAGTATGTGTATAAAAACACATCGGTCAGTTATTATAAAATTATAGGTCACATCATAACATTTTACTTAAATTTATTAAAGAATATAATTTCAAAAGAATATCTAAACTGGTAAACGCACGTGTATTTTTTTAATAGCGGCACAGAGAGAGAGTCGTGATGGAATTTCACTCACAGGTGAAAATAATCACATCATATATTCCAGTAGTGTGTATATCATATATTTTATACACTATATTTAATAACAATAAATTTCGCTCGTTATAAATAATATACCGTAGTTGAAGATAGCTAATTAGTTCCTAGTAAATATAAGAATAATTCATATTGTACAATTTATTTTTAATTATTTTACAAAATAACATTTATAATTATATATTTGATACACAAATTAAGTTACCTTCATTGTATTTAATAATTTATTTTAAAAATTATTTACAAAAGAATCAAAGTTGATATCATTGTAGAAAGAATATTTTTATTTTATTGACTTGAATAAAAAGTATCTCTATCATTTACGAATATTTACTACAAATATTTCTAATGCAATGTTTCTATTAGATAAAATGATTTATCATAATTTGTTTATTTAATTCTGCTTATTAACACGTTGATTGCCACATGGCCACCAGCGACCCAAATAATGTTATTTACTGTGAATCCAAATGAGTTGCCGGTGACCTAACTTATACTATTTATATGAAGTCACTTGGGTCGCCAGCCACCAAATTTAACCTTAAATGGGTTTTATTTTAATACGGCTTAGAGTTGGAAATATATAGTTTTTACCATAATGTGGACAACGTAACATCGATAGTTTTGAATAAAAAAAATAATATAAAATAATCAAACTTTTAAGAGATTTATAATTATAAAAAAAAGTTACTCATTATGCATGAATATAAATATTGTTTATGAATACAAATTAGTTTTGACGTTCTTGATGATGTTGGAAATGTAGATAATATAGACGATAGATTATAAAATACGTTAATATAAATAGTAAATACACTGTACAGTTCACACTAAATACATAGGTACATAAAATACAAATAATAATAATACAGTAACAATCCACAAAATAAAAAATATTTTTTTTAAGGTAAAATTTTTAAATTTTAAATGTTTAAATAAACTAGAATCATAAAGTATAAAGTGTTTGTATAAATGAAACTTTATTAACTTGACTTGAAAACTAATTGAAACCAGTTTATTATTCATATTAATATAAAACTTAAATTATTCAGTTAAAAGTAAAAATAAATAAGAAGTTACGGGTTCAAAGAGTGTTATATAATAATTGTATTAAGTTATTTACTTTAATTTGGTCATAAAATCCATACATTATATTACAAATTAAATATTTATTTATGTTAAATGATGATGTAATTTAAATTTAGAAAATTAAATATTTTTTAAATAATTAGAATACTATTTTTAAAAAATATACGATCTAAGTATGAGTTATTAGTATTATGAAATCAATAAGTAGAATAATACTAGATAATTTGTTTTATAAAATGTAATTTTTATCATATTTATTTATTATTTATGTATAATTTACTTGGATAGTCATAGAAATATGTATATATACTCCGAAATTACTTTATTAATATTAAATGTCAGTCATTATTATTTAAATATATTATATTTTTACGACTTCTTACATTTGAATGTTAATTATAATAGTTATAGAAAATTCTAATTAAAATAAAAATGTGTTAAGTAGAATTGTGAAATTAAATAGAAAATTTGACTTTTCATATTTTTTTGTTTTACAAAAAATGACAAGAGTAAGTACCATATGACAAATTTAAACATTTTTATCAAATATTAATACTACTTATAATAGTGCTTATTTTCATATAGGTATCTACCGTTCTTCAGAGGTTTTTTTCTACAATTTAGCATTTTTTCGTAATTTATTTGCTAAATATTCGTATGCATATTTCGAACATTTTAAGTGCGCATCCCAAGCAAGTTAAAACTAATAATACATCACTTATATGTTATAAAACCTATGTATAAGAAAAATTACTAATTATATGTTATTATAAATAATAGTCATTAAGTATTTCAATATTTATATTATTGAACAAAATTAATCAAATATTTTATAATTTATAATTTAGATAGTTAAAACTAAAAGCTATCCATTAGATTTCCATAGAAATATAAGAAAAATAAGTCTTACTTAAGTAAAAAGTAATATATTTACATTAATTTATAATTTGCATAAAGTAAAAAGTATTTAACTTTATTGATAACACTGTACAATGATCGAATGATTTCTTTTAAAAAATCATTATATTGATAAGCACCTATGTAATTACTAGCATATAGTTATAAATTCAAATGTCAATAACTATATCTATATAATATATATTAACGTTAAAATCATTACTATTTTCATTACAACTAAAAAAATAGTTATTCAAAAATTGAAGATAACAAATTTAAAATGAGTGGCAACGGGTATTAAAATATTCACACATAATTCAATTGTTATCATAAATATTAAATATTAAAAGTATTCCTAATAGGTACAACTTAAAAGTACAAACCAACAATTAGTAGTATATTTATATTTCAAGAGTTTTTAATAGACCTAATGAGTTATGAGTTATGACTTACAAACTGTTGTATTATTACTCTAAAATCTGGTGAAATAATAAAAAGCACAATAGGTGACATTACTACTTTTAAATTGAATATTATTATAAACATTGAATTACAAGTTGATGACATTATTGTGTTAATTCTTTGATGGTAATTTCACGCCAATTATTTACTACTTGTGTTTTCACGATGAGGCTATACTGTGATAACGGATCTAAATTTCACAAGCTAAATCACGTTTATGTGTAGAAAGCTGAACATGGCACCCATCAGACGAAATTCCAAAATAATTATGATATGTAAAAAAATAAAAACGATTGAAAATTTAAATGAACATATCAAAATAAATAATACGATTAAACTGTATAAATCATATATTTTGTTATTATTTCAATACTCCTATAAAATACTGTACAGCTATTTATATCACAATATGTATAGCATTGTCCAACGGTATATTTTTAGTGAAAAATGAAATTCAATATTGAAATAAAAAAAGTATACTCAAGGCTACGCAATGCAAATTATTAGTATAGGGAAAAAATCATTATATTAATTTACTTGAGTAGTTAACTAATAATTAGGAAATTAATAATATGGATGATAAATGGTAAGTAAATTATAATAGATAGAACTATAATAGATTTTTGATAAACAATGATAACTAAATTTGATAATTCAGAGGAGAGAAAATAATATATTTACAGATTGTATAATAATAATAATAAAAATAAAAAAAATTAAGAAGTTTGAATAAAATATAATAATAGTGATAATAATCATTATTATTGTTATTATTATAGTTGCCCTATATTATTAAATATCAAGTGAAAGTGCGAACGACGAAGGTTACTGCATCACCACAAACAAATTTTTATAATAACGGTGTAACTGTTATTATAAAACTTTATACGGCATACCAGTTGAAATTGTAATGTATAATATTAATATATTACTCATTATTCATATAGACTTTATATAATACCGAACCCAGCTATTGTTAAAAATACAAAATACCGTTTAGTTTTAATAGATGTAAATTTCGATAGCACGTGCGTTCATAATAGAAAAATGTATCCCCTCGAGACATTTTATAATATCTTATAACAACAGAAAAACGCAAGACGAAAACGATAATAATGGATGATGTGATTGTATATTGATTTCAAATGAACTGGTTGAATAAAAAGTCTAAATCGATTTTCAGAATGACCGCATGCTGGCGTGGAATAGATAGGTATACTATGGTTGATGTTATGATAGGATATTTTCGACCACCCAAAGACGATTAAATATAAAATAAAAATAAAAAAAAAATCGGCGACTTTAATTATTATAATCGCAGAGCAATTAAAACGGCTCGCTGGTCACAGCCGGAATTAATTGTTCTTGCTTCTCTCTCGGTTGATTATGAATTATTATATTATATTACAATATCAACTCCGGTGTGTATTACATGAATTAAAAGCAACCAGAATCCCTTAATGCGAAATCCTAATAACAATAATAATTAATACTTTTAATAGTGTAATGTTCGGCATAGATACATGTTTTTAATCTTTTTTTTAATAAAATTGACATAAATAATATATACATATGCATATTATGAACAGTATAATACAATATAAAATACATTATATATTTATAATGGTAAGATATAATAATTCAAGGTTACTTAGAATTTATCTTTTATCAAACATTTTTTTAATATTTACTATAAATTAAAAGCATAGTAAATAAACAAAAATAGGTAAATCCTTAAATGTTGTGTTATATATTACAATAATTTATAAAGGAAGTGGTTGTATTTCACAACAGTAATAACTATTTGTAAATTTGGTTAGTTCTTATAGTAGCCAAGGCTATTCCTTACTAAAGATAATTACTTAATATTTAAATTGTATTAATACTATTACTGTAAACCGGTACTAATATAATATTATAAATTAATTTAGGTATTTTAGATTACTATATAAATTAATAAATTTCACATACAAAATTATCGTGGTAATATGTGCTATAGTTTTTTCTAATATAACACAATATGTATATTGTCCAGGTGACTTAAACTTGAAGTTTCTAATAGTTACATTTAATGTCTCGCAAAAATTAAAAATTATTCATCGATTTATTTGCGTTTAGTTTAAATGTATAACATTGTCATTAAAATGTGTATATCTACAAACCCACCTCAATACAATTATAATTTTTATTTTTTGCAAAGAACTATTTCCATTCTAAAATGTTATCGTATTATGTGTAATTGAATTTAATGTAGATAGTAGGCATATACGTATACATAGAAAAATGTAAGAACACCAACACCTTTAAACTTCATTTAAATTTAGCAACACCAATTCCACTGATTAAATTGATCTAATATACATGTGCCAAGACTGATTTGACTGACAGTTATAAAGTAAAGTATAATACATTTTGACATTTTTACGAAAATAATTTGTAAATTTTATTAACATCTATCATCTTTTATTTCATCTAACCACTTGTGTCAATTATACCGGATTGTTATGGCGATCGCCAATCTATAATGTAATTTGCAATCAGATCTGAGGAATAACAAAAAAACCTGTTTTTCGTCTTTTCTTATAACATAATATTATAATATTATACATTGAATAAAATGCATTGAAAAACGCTATTAAACTTATAGTCTTAATTCGATATTAAATCATAAAATATGCATATGTTGTTTGGAAAAAAAAATAATTAGAATAAAAAATATGTTACCTATACATAATCAGTTGCACGACTCAATAATAGGTACCTACATACTGCATTGCATTGCGGTGAACACATTCGAATTCAGAGGGAAGCGGCGAAAGAAAGAAAAATGATTTATTTAAAAACTGTTGAGTTAATACTATTTTTTACACTGTTATAATAAAGGTATACATTGAGAAATTGTATTTATGTGATTGTTGTTGGATCATAAGATATAATAAACTGTCACTTTACTTGTCATAAATTATATCATAACCGACGTAATAATGCTTTACCATTTAATCGAATAAAATCCTATTCATGAGAATCCTTTACATTATTTTAGGGTATTGACGTCTCAGTAATAGTGATGTCATCGTCATTATCATAGTCTCGGTGTCTCTACAGGTATATGCATATTAACCTGTAAAGGTATTCTTAACGGCGGCGACAGACCGATTTACAATCGTGGGTACATTTTTAAACGGACTAAATATACTTAAATCGATATACAGTCATTTTAGGCCTAAAGGTATTCGAAGAACACATTATAGCGTTTCTTTCATTAATTTTTAATGTTTTAGGATCCGTGGTTACTTAAGCCGGATGAGTTATGGTGGCGACTCCCGGGTGTGATTAAATAATGACATTTACTTTTAAATTAAATATTTTTTTTTTCAACTTTATCTACACAACACGCCCAAAACACATTGCCAATGGCCGATATACCTAAATAGGTATAAAAACAGAATACCCTCGGCTGGTACTTGTTAGGTAAGTCGTAGCATGACGAAATGTGTTGTATTTTTTTCCGATTTTATTTAGAGTTTTCCGCCATCGACGTTGTTTCCTATGTAGGTACGTACAACATCGCCATTGTCAGCGTAACGCTGTGTATAGGTATCGTAATATAGGTATAGTTTGCTGAAATATGTCACGACAAAATATGTCCATCAATGTACATTGCGCAATTTATCTGCAGTTTGTGCACGCGGTGTTCCTGCTTTTTGTGTCAAATACATATTATTTTTGTGCAAATATTATGTTATGTGGCGGGGGTGTGAATAGTCGGTATCTATATATACACGCCGTGTATTTATTATTACACAAGAATCTGTTCGAAATGGCGCAATGGATCCATTATAGTGGGATTACGGGTCTAAAAAAGTAACAGATACGGTTAAATATAACGAACTTTCATGAGATAATCTATGACATATTGTGTTATTAATGTCTCAAACGTTCCCAATAGAACATTACCCTCGACTAGTGTTGTAATCGGCACAGGTATGAAATAATATTTTTTTAAAAATTATATTACCTACGTTTTAATTTATTGATATACGTACATAAAAAGTATATGTTTTTTCTTCGTATTATGTGAATATCAAGAATAATATTAAAATTAAGTAGGTATATCAAAGTCCCACGGTTGCTTTTTCTTTTAATTATCAAACCCAATTGAATACAACATAAGTAAGTACCTATTTACTATAAAACAATGTTTTCAATTAACATTGATTTTATCATTACAATGTTTACAAATTTATAAAATATGCGAAAATCTCTATAATGTGCACGAAAAATTCAAAGAAATAATAATAATAATTGTTAGCGTCATGTGCATTACATAGTTGTTGGTTTGGTATTACACTATTACAACATAAAGGTACTGGAACAATAATAATAAGTAAAGCTAGGATTTTTTAGTTAATGTTTTTTTGGTAGGGAGTGTGATAAAAAGGTAACTATTATATTTAAATTAATTTCATGTCTTTCTGATTGTAATGAAATAAACTTTATTTTGATTTTTTTGTTTTCCCCTGATGTACTTGTTTGCTAATTTTTGCATCATTTTTGAATAATCTATAGAAAAAATTTCATGTATATCTTCAATTCTATTACATTAGCCAGATTACCTTATATATTATTTCTGAAAAAAGGCGGAATGTTCGTGTTGAGTTTTTGACATTTTTTCGTTTGTTATCGAGGTAATATAGTTTATATATGGCTGATGGAATAATAAATATCAGAATACAGATTGTTGTAGTTGTAAATAACTCAAAGTGACCGTTTTTATTTAGGAAAGAAGAAAAATAATTCCATTTTTTTTGTATTTTTCAGGTTTAAATTAAATGAACGCTTTTTTTGGTAATTATAACTTAATACAATAAATGCTTTTTTAACGATTTATTTTGTTACAAAATCCGAGTCTTAATTGTATAAGCAGACTGAGTGGATTATAATTTATAACGCATCTATAGTTAAATTCTACTGAAACAATTAAGAAGCTGGTTCGCGATGACTAATGCAGAAGGAAGGAATATCCGCAAAACACGTTAGTCTAAGTTTTAAAATATTTTCAAACGCATCGAATCTAAATAGTAATAATAACTGTTCGACCGCTCAGCTACACGGCGCCACACGTCTTACTGTCGCGCAATAATATTATCAAAATTTGAAACATAATAATATTATTCATGTGGTGTTTGTTCATATTGTAATGTGTCTAAGACTGGTTGTTTCCTGAATTCTGAAATTCCATTACCACGGACTACGGTCCACGGCCTCGCCAGGCACCTCCACCGTTAATATCGCGCAATGCCGTCGGTATTCTGTGCGAGGGCGGCCATCGTAACAAAGTGAAAGTAAAAGTATATTGTAAATCGCATTCGATATAAAATCGTGGCAACGTCGTAACACACATACTCCTCGGCTATATCATACACCTGCAATGCGCTATAGAGGAATGTATATAAGTACTATATATGCTCAAGACGGCTTGGCAACCTGGTGGTGTATAGTATAGGTATAATATACAATATAATATTCTTAAAGCCGTTGCCGTCACGAACCAAGGACACCCGTCGCATACATGATACATATTATAGCTGTGGGGCGATGCCCATTTCATAATTAGTCGAAAATCGTTATTTATTTATTATTATGTGTTATTTTTTTTTTTTTAAGAGATATTATTATTATGTGCTGTAAAATTTGATACAATAAAATATGTATATCACTTTATAAATTATAATCCATTACATACCTACGTAAAACTAGCCATAATTATTGTGTTACATTTATAGTTATTATGTAGGTACGAAATAGCATTATACAGATGAATATTATTAAGTGTGTATACCGCATTATGTGGTGTATAGGGAACAATTATTACCTGATGAATAGTTAAGTGGCATACCTGCAATACAACTTTTATTATTGCCCACCAGCACAATGCATACAGGTTTTTTTTTATATTCCGTCTTTTCAATTTTCCATATGGATTAACGAAATATGAATTTACAAACGTTTGTCATTATTTCTTTATAAACTAATAGAAAATAAAATATACATAGAAAATCACTCTTCTATAAATAAACGACTAAGGAAATCGGAAAATATTTAACATGTTCAAAAATCTTAAAATATGAAATACAGACAAAAAGTTGGTTGGCTCTTTTGTCAACAAATTGTCTAGTATCGTATAATATACGGTATTCAATGGCTCAAGGATTGATCAAGGCACATTCAACGAGTTTGCCATTTCTTTGTTCATTAAAATTGTAGCCAGGTCAGTCAGTATTTTTTAAGAAATAGTATTTCTGAGGTATTTTTCAATAATTTTGAATTTAGAAAAGTTTCTTTTGGCAGACGCTAAGGTTACTGGTCACTGGTATTATTAATAAGATTTGAAAGAAACATCAATGTTATAAAATACACCTAGCATCATCTCTCAGAAAGTTAATGCTTGCACTATATTAGTATCTTTATTAGTATTATTTCGAAAAAAACTAACAACTCGTTGTGAAATCCAGAAGCAACTATATCACAGGAATATCCATCACTTAATTTGTTCTGAAGATCTAAATAGTTTTTCATCAAATCTTTATGAGTTATTTCTCAAAGTTCTCTTACGTTGTACAAAAAGCCAACAAAGAGTCGAAGACCTTAACCGGCAAAAACCGTTTAATACAATTACAAATTATAAATGGCGCGCGTGCATATGATTATTATTTACACAAAATATGAATACCTATAATGTTTAGTACATTTCTAAAGATATTACTTTTCCAGTTATTTGCCTTCAAAAATATGAATTTTTGAAGTTCTTCTAAGCGCGAGTCCTTGGACATTTGCCCTTCCCCTTCCTCCTTAACAAAGGCTCAATAATAGCTTAGCATAAGAAAACGCTATCAGCTTAATTGTATTTATGTATTTAGTTTAAGAAATAAATAATCAATTAAATGGTATGAGAATTTTAAGTACTTATATTGGATACATACGAACTTTTGACAATAATTTAAATTCAATAAGAGTAGTTCATTGATATTATCTAAATTAATATCAAAACACTTTTTAATTTGTATAATTATTTACTACAGAAAAAAAAAAATAAAATACCAGAATATAAATACAAGACCCGTTAAATATCATCAAAACTTTTATAAATAGTTGTTATAATAACTGACCATTGACCATCATAATCATAATATTATAATTTAGCTAGAGTCTTGAATTGTGTTACATGTAGTAAAAATAAGTACAACGTACCTTGTGACGCCGTTGTTCCCGCAAAAGCCAGTAAAGTGGCAGAGAAGATGATGACTATTACCGACATTGTTAAACTGTACTCTGGACAAATTGCGGTTTGTTTCATACTTTTAAACAAAACTTGAAGTACGTCATGCAACAAATATCATGCACAGGTGTTTTCCTCGATTCCAATGATGAATCCAGTACATTTTACGGTGCAGATTATTTCGTCATAAACTTGTGGTGACGGTGACACCGCCTGCATTTCTGTGTGACGATCGCTTGCCGGCGAACATTGTGAACTTATGTATCAGCGGCAATGACCTTATCGACTTCTGAAACTCTTGACCACTGGTAATGCCGATAATACTGATAATATGACCAATTAAAATGAATGTTAATTTACAAACAAAACAGCGGCTGGTTTTTATTTGAGAAAGCTACAAGCTCATTAACACTTGTGACGATTTAATGGTTTTAATATTAAATAAGAGAAAACGGAGACAAAATATCGATTATTATTAAAATATTTTCTTACCGTTGATATTTGTAATGTACAGTGGAGTGGTTGTTTCTTGTTCGGTAAGGTATTTTCAATTTTGTTCAAACGACGCACTAGTTATTAGAACAATAAATGCAAACTAGTTATATTCGAATAATGCGCAGTAAATAAATTAAGTTAAATTAAGTTATTATTGTTTAATGAACAAAATCGCGTAGAGAAAGCGCGAATATTATTGAATAATACAAATATTTACCGTCGTCGTGTGCACCGAAAAAACGTCTTTGGATCACCGCCGTACTCTGGCTAAGACTGCAGAGTCAATGTCTGTACGGTGTAATGGTCGAACGCGGCTGCGGTGTCTGTGGTGGTGGTGGTGGCCGTCGAGGCCGAAGCGTTGTGCAACAGCGTCGCACGCCTTCGCTATCGGTCACCGACGTCGAGAAACGAAAGGAGAAGGAGCGTTCAGGTACCTGCTGGTATATACTAATAATATAAAAATGTTACATCGATATTATTATTACTATCATTACTGTAATGTGCCCAAATAATATTATGCGACAACAAAGTAAACAGAAAAGGCTACAGCGGCGGCGATGGTGCGGCAGTGGGTCTCGTTGGAGCGATGTTACTAATTTAAAAATTATTAAACTCTATAGTTACCTATAGAGTTAGGTTAAGTAAGGTAGGTTAGGTTAGGTACACGACAAGAACTGCGAGTCGAGTATAATAATGATATGACGGGTTGTATAATGCGTGATAGGTGTAATCATTGTACCTCAAGTATCTGTGTGTAGTATGACTACGACTATGACGACGACGACGACGACGACGACGACGACAACAATGACGAGAAGATTTTCTACAGCTCGGGGAAGGAGAAGACTTTATATTAGTGACCGCTGTAGTTAAAATTAGAGAAGTGGTAACACGATATTATTCAAATGTATATGTTATTATTACGACGTGTACCACCCAGCTGTATTATTTTATAAGATTACATATATTATTATTAATATATACGAAAAACAAATCCATTCCAGCAAAATTCTATTACCAAATGTCAGACAGTATTATAGTCGTACGTGTAGCCAGTAGGTATATAATAGATGTAATGTGCGGGCATATATAATATAATGTGTAAACACGAAACGCGTTTAATTATTGTTTGTAAGTAGTCGCTATTTTCTGTTTATTTCAATAATAACACACTTTCAAAAAACTATACTCAACCATGTTTTATAAAAAAAAACCCCTTACAAATGTATAAACCTACATTATTATAAAGTTTTGAAAACCCTCACTAACATATTATATAATAATAAAAGTTCTCAAGTTGTCTCATGGTGAAAGCATTTTGTTTCTATGATCATTGACTTAAGCATTGTACTAGATGGAGTACTATACGAATCGTAAGCGTGCTTTCACACTAGGGTTTTATGATACTGTTGCGCTCTTGTAAGTTTTGAGTACTAACAACTACTTTAAACAATAAAAAATATTTTAAACTGAAATTAAAAATTACATAATATCAACTATACTTATAATGTATTATGAAGTATTGTAAAAATAATACACAAAAACCACGGATATTGAATAAATATTAATAATTTTATTTTCCATTAATAATTTACTTAAACTCTTTTTAAAATAATAATAAAATGTATAGGTTATATGAAACTTTTTTTTTGTAAATACGCCAAAATATATTGTTGAGTCCATTATAACCTACCATAATCTGTTTACGTTTTAAACATAAAATATGTTATACACTTTACTATTGATAGTAATTTATTTATTATTTATTTTAATATTTGAATATTACCCATGGTCAAACCCTAAAAAATTAAGATCTAAATTCACTTAACTTGGAAATAACGGCAATAGACGAAAGGCGCATTAATTGATCGTTATTTTTTTGTGAGATGTGAATAATATAAACATAGCTGAATACGTACAAATAAAGTATTTTAAATTTTACATTTTGCAGAACAAGTATTTACAAAGTACACAAAAATGATGAGTATATCAATTTTTAATGTTTGTATACTATTTTCTAGATTCGCTCTAGCGATACGTTTCGATAACACAAACAAATAAATGTATATAACAGATATATATTTGTAATAAAATGTTTTATATTATAATTATCTTGAACGAAAAATGTGCAGTATTTGTAACTTCCGTTTAAATTAATTTTGAAAATTCCTTTCAAAATATTATTAAAGAAAGCAATGACTGTAGAGTAATTTGTCCGCTACTATGAGGTATATATAGTATAATTACGAATACTTTTTAACGGTGGTGTTCAATTAATTATTATTTATTTTACACTTGAATAACCGGTATTAATATGTATAAGACAATTATCAATAAAGTGAAAGAAGCAAAAATATTGTAAAAAATAATAATAAATAAGAATACGAATCTCTCGACATAAAAAAAAATGTACAAGTGGTTGTTGGAAGTAATTAAAGGAAAAATAATAGTGTTCCAATAACTTAATTGCGGTAATCTATAACTCAATCGATGGAGCTGATGATTTAAAGCACTAAATGTAAAAGACATGTACATGCAATACATTATTAAAAAAAATTAAAAAAATCCGATTAAAATAACAACAATAAAAATATTTTTGATTAATACATATACAAAAAAATGAACGAAATAAAATTCTTGTTTCTTAATCATCTTCTATAAATATAAAACATATTAAGATATGTTTTATATTTATAGAATAGGTATCAATTTAATTTTATAATTAAATATATTTTATTGAAAAGTTCATTTTTTTCTAACAATTTTACCAAACTTATAAGTAAGGCTGAGATTTCAATGCACTTTGCATTGTTTATGCGATGCTCGTTTTATAGAATGTACATTTTATGTATTTTGAATCAGAATAAGAAGTTTTTATTTAGCATTTTTTAACGATTTTAAATTTTAACGTCTTTTTTTCATTTTTTAGGTCATTTTAGGATTTTTTGGATATTTTTGGAGTTTTTGATCCAAACTTTGAATTTAAAATTGTTGTTTAAGATTTTTTCATGATTTTTATATAAATTTGACAAACTATAAAGTAAGTTCTCGTATTAAATTATTAAAAATAATTTTAAACTGTATGGAAAAAATTGTAGATTAAAAAATCCAAAATGAGCAGTTATGTCTGTAAAACTATTTTACAGTCCTTTAAAAGTTATTTATTAATTTTCAATTATCATTTACACTAAAATTATTAAGAATAAAAAAATATTTTAATGCATTATTTAAAAGTTTTGGGCATAAAAGCATTTTTTGGGGGAGGGAGGGGGTATTTAATTCCCAATCCACTATGATATTTTCCAATTTTAATGAATATACGTGTATATTACCTATCTACCTGACTACTGTATAATAATGTCAGTTGAATAATTTTTATGTATTGAAAATTTAATTTATTTAAACGCTGAACGAACAATATATTCATTTTTTGTTTTTTTTATTCACCAAGGTGTTTTTTAAGAATAATGTAAAAATTTAAAAATAATTGTATTCCCTTCTTATTTGTTTTAATCTTAAATCTTAAAACTCTCAATATTATTATAAATTAATTTCATCAAAATTAAAAAATATAATTACATTTACAACAAAGACAGAAGTGATAGAATTTAGAAATTCAGTGTGGACAGTGTGATGCTGTGGTGGACTTATCTTAATAAGCTCAACTGTGCACAGCATGATGAATTATTATTTATTAGATATTACATAATTATTAAACATTTGAATGCATTCAAATAACAACTGAGATGAGGAGTTTACTATACTGCTCAAAATTATATTATAACAATTTAAAAAAGAAGAGTTAGTCAAAATAATAATAAGAAGAACTAAAGATAAAAGTTATTTAAACGTAAATTGAATATATTATGGTTTTGAAATATATGACTATACTATACATATAACTATACATATTTAGGCTTGAGAGTCTTATATTAAAACGTCAAGTGCTTAAGAACTTAATAAACAAATGCAATTATAACCATCGGCTATATGTAATCGTAGGTTTCTAGTTTACTTCACCATTGAGTAGGCCGCTATGATGGATGGGTTAAATTTGAATTCAATGATAAACCATAGTGTGTATATATAAAACAAGTCTGATCAAAGACGGTGTGTCGTATTATAGTATTATTACATATTATTCTATGTTTAAATATCCAATATCGTAGAAATTCAAATGTATATAAAAAAATGTTGTGACAATTTAATTAGATTTTTAGGTATTAGTAAAAACTAGATACTTTTATAAGTAACCTTGAATTAAATTTTCAACATTTTTTACCGAGTAAAACCATTAAAAAAAATAATTTAAGATAATTATAAACAGCTTAAAATTAGTCTAAATATTTTTAAATTGCATTGAGAATAGAAAATGATAAATTAATTAACAATGAAATATTTAAATTTGTATTAATACTTTTTGAGTAAAAACATAAAACTAAAATTGTACATAAATATCCAATATCTTTAAATTTTGAAATTTAATCATTCATAAATAATATACATGACTCAACATCATTTCATTAAAAATACTCATGAGTAGAGCATAGATTAATATCCATTAAAAACCAATCAAATATGCATTAAAAATCTTAAATATGCATAAATATATGCACTAAAATGTTAAAATATGAATAAAAAATAAAAAATATGCATAAAAAAATTAGTAAATAAACATTTATTTTTTGAAAATTTAATTAAAACAATATATTTAAAATTATGGAACCCTATTATAAATACTTTTCTTCATTTTTCATATTTTCTTATCTTGGAATACGTATTTTATTTTATCGATTATTGATCTAAGGTCATATTTGGGAAAACTGTTTATACATACAACTATACAAGTATACCTATTAATTTATTTTTACATGAATTGAAACTATAAAAATATAATTTTTTTTTCTTTTATTGTAATAGTATATATTTCAAAAATGTCTTAAAAAACAAAAAAACATCAAAATATGCACTAAAAAAATTTCATTGTTTAAATCGTTATGTCATAAAACAAATTTTGAGCTCACTTAGCATAATATACGATCAACCAGAATAAATATACATATCCGCGCTCTACTGATGAGGAATCTTATGTTAAATTGTCAAGCATTTTAACTAATATTTTTTTATCAATAATTATAACACTAATAAAATTTGAACATTTCAAAAGTATTAAAACAGATTATAAGAAAGTTATACTTACTATGAAAACAGGGGCATGGATTTGAAAAAAAAATCGTTTTGCGTTATTTATAATTTAAAGGTTATATAACTTTTGCATTAATTGTTATTTAGAATTTAAACATTATACAACATTTATATTTATCGTTAATCATTAAAAATAATATCTAATGCGGAGAATACTTAGATACGGAGTATAATAAATTCTTGGATTGGTTTCTAAAATCAAAATAAATCACGTGTAATAAATATTTCGACAAAACCAATATTATAACTTTTAAGTAAATGAATTTTAAATTATTTTGTTTTGCGTTATTTTACGTTTAATTATATTCTGTATATTATGTTTTTCATTATGTTTTATTTAATGATATATTAAGTATTTTGTTAATCGTTATATTTTGTTTTGTGGTATTTAATTATTTGTATTCAGTTTTCCGCTTTAATGACGTTTACAAATTTCAATCGTTTTTTGTTATATGAAACTTTACAATTATAACGTTATTGTTACGTTTGCAAGCTCTGATAAAAATGATAGTTTAAACATTTAGTGAAAATTTCAAGTATCTATAGTTATTCATTTTTGAATTTCTTCAATATAAGAATATCAATTTTGTAAAAAAAATATATAACTTATCTATTTATTTTTATTGGGTTAGAAAATTACTAGGAATTATTTACTTTTGACTTCCCAAAGGGCTAACAAGATTCACTTACCTTCAGAATAGATCTTGAAGTTAAAGATTGAAGTTGAACTATTGATGCATAAGCAAATCAATTTTCATATTTTGTTAGTCAAACCGTAGATACTTGAAACATTTACTAAATGTCAATATTAGCATTTTCTATATATTATAATATTATAATTTTATAAATATTTTGACTCTTTTTAAACTGTTTATAACTATTTGAAAATTTCATTTTTTTTATATATATATTTAAATATACACAATCTGTACTTTTTAGCACAATATAAGTATGTGTGTTGATGGAAATAACTTGCATGCATATTTGGAGTAAAAAGCCACCCATTAGTGGCACTTGACTGGAAGTTTTTTAGTTATCTATTTTTTTTATATATGTATTTAATTTTGTAACAAGTCACGGCACCAGTTTCTTTTTAGACGATGTCTGAGGTTTTCAAGTATAGTTTGGGTGTAGAAATAAGTGGGTTATGGTGGGTTTGAAGACGTTTATAAAAGTTTTTGTAAAAGCATGTAGTTCCTTCTGTCACAGTTTTCGTTGAAAGATCTTTATGTAACGTCTAATTAAATATATACGGTGGGGCATTCGCTATCTTCCTAAGGGCAATATTCTTAAACTGATTTTATTTGAATTGAAAACTTTTGCAGTACCCTACAATTTAAGCCCGTGGGTTTGAGTGGTTTGAGTAATGTTTTATACATAAGAACTTTAACTTTTAATTCAGAGTATTTATTATTTATAAGTAAGGTACGTAACCTGCGTTGATAGGCATTTAAGGTAAGTCTTGATAACCTCAAGAAGAGAATAAGTTAGATAATTTATGTTCAAATATATAATAATAATAGGTAATTTATTGTAAAAAGGAAAATTTACAATAAATAATAACGCCTTTAGGGTAAAGAATATAGATATATAGAGTAAATACAAATAGCATAAAGTTAGAATTGTAGATAATAATTTCGAATTAGTACATATTAAATTAAAACACATTCGAACATAAGTGTTAAACATATAATTACAATAAGTAAAAAATTATAAGTGATTACTTAGAACATTTTTTTAACTCGCTTGGTGGATCAAAAAAAAAAGTCAAAGTTTTTAATGGAATTACCATTTAATAAAATTCTATTCATGGGAGCATAATGACTATAGTTTCGTTTTTTTGGTTGTATATAAAAGGTGTTGGTAGAGCGGAGAGTGTAGAGTGGTACATTTAGTGGAATTTTTTCTAAAAGCTCGGGACAATCAATTAGGTTATTTAACAATTTATAAAGGCAAAAAAATATCATTATTAAACCGCCTATCCACTATGAGTTGAAGATTAAGTTCTTTAGTTAATACAATTGTGATAGGGTGTTAGTTTTTCCAAGTTTGTAGCGCATCATATGGAGAAAGCGTTTTTGTATCATTACGATTTTAGTAATAAGATCAATTTGGTAAGGACTCCATATAATTGAACCATATTCAACTAATGAACGAATTAATGAACAATATAATATTTTCAAACAAGTTTGATCTTTAAATTCGCTACAGTTCGGTTTTAAAAAGTCAAATATACGTGTTGTTTTATTGCACATGAGTGTAATATTTTAATTTAACGTTAAGTCACTAGATAAAATTATAACAAGGTCTTGTACGTGTGTACATATGTGGCATATTTAGCCTATCGTTTCCAATAAAATAATTAAAAGTTACTAAATTTTTACGTTTTGTGGAGGTTATTTGAAAACATTTCGAAACATTAATGAAACATTATGCAATGAATTTCTTTGACACCAATTATCAAATTTTAGTAAATCATTTTTTAATTTATTTTAATTATAATTAATTTACAATCGTCGATAGAATTAATAGATAAATATAATTTTAAAACATCCGTAAATAATAGACATTAACAATTGGTAAATATATACTGAAGATCATTAATAGATATATTAAATAAGATAGGGGATAAATGGCAGCCCTGGGGTACTCCTGAAATGACATCAATTATGTTAGATATAGAATTATTTATTTTAACTTTTCGTTTTCTTTCTATGCGATAAGACTTAAACCATGATAACATTGGATCAGTTACCTTCAGTTATGCTAGTTACGATATTAAAATACAATGATTTACACTATTGAATGTTTTCCTAAGATCTATATATATATCATCTATTTACACTTGTTCATGTACTGTGGATACTAGATCGTTGTAAAAGATTAACAAGTTTGTTATTGTTGATTTAGATTTATAAAAATCGTGTTGCATGTTAGACAATGCAATATTTAGTGAAGATGTAATTTTGGGTTCGAGCAGTTTCTCGAATAGTTTAGATAATACGTTTAGTCTAGAAATTAGTCGATAATTTTAAATATCGTCTCTGTTTCCAGATTTAAAAATTGGATAGATATCTGCTTTATATTTCTAGAAATTGAATTATTGAAGTAAATTTATCAACTGCATCATTAATATTCTTATATGTTTTTAATTTAACGATCAACTTAATTTCTTGATCTACTAACTTATGGAACTACACAGGATTTTTTAAAGAGAAAAATAATTTTGGTGATGGCATACGTATTTTTGGAGAAGCATTGATTTTAAGGAAAACAGATGAGTGGTCAGAATTTAGATCTAAGATATTTTCTGGAATGCAGTTTAAATTATTTGGTACTTTACCGATAAAAAATATCAAGAATATCGGGATTTTACGTGGTAAAGTTGACCAATAAGTTAGACCTGGGGGTGCCAGTATTACATATTTTTTGGGATTGGTAAAATTGTAGAGAACGTTTCCACGTGAGTTGTCAGCATGACAGTCCCAGTATTAGTGTTTCACATTAATATCTCCACCGATAATGCAATCTTGCAATTTGATTTAATTCTTGAGAAATAGTGGTTATATTGAAAAGTAGAAATGTTATGTCTCTGAAGGCAATAAATTAAAACAATGATAAAAGGTATTTAACTTAATAAAAACATCGCAAGATTATAGGTAATCTTGCACAAAGTTTGGTAATGAAGAAAAGGACAGTGTAGATTTTATTATGATAGCAACACTACTATGAGCTGTGTTGTCTGGATGATTGGATTTGAGGAGAGGAGCCTGGAATATATACATGAGAGCATTTGGTAAAGTGGATCTCTATTATTAAAACAATATTTATACGTTTTTCATATAAGACAGCTTGTATTCATAAATGTAGTTTTTAAGGTCGTTGGCATTGCAAAGGACGATGATTATAGATCTTGTAGTGGGCGAGTTATTTGTCATTTTTATTGTCAGAAAGAGATAAAATAACTTGTGTAAGGAAGGTAATTAAAACAACAATAAATGTTTTGAATTCGTCAGTAAAGCTTGACATTTTTTTATGAAGGAAGGATGAATACCGTAACTTGATTGATTTTAAGTAGCTTGAACATATGCTTTTTGAGATGAAGAAATAGGTAGTTAAAGTTATTAGTTGCCAGTGGGGGTGAATTAATTTTTAAAGTGGTATTATTATTAGTTGAAGACTTAAAGTTAACATTATCATGTAAAAAGATACTTTTATTGTTAGTCTTAGATCGATGTTGGAGTTCTCTATAAACGTTGCATCCTGAGTTGTTGGCTGGGTGGCTGATAAGGTATAGGGTACATTTGGGTGGATAGTCGAGTGGTTTGAACCAATTTAAGGATGAATGAGAAACTACGCAGCGAACACAATGAGTTGCTTAGCCTCTGTATAAACGAGTATGACTGTAGTCTGAACAATTAAATTATTGACCTATTACTTTAGGTTTATGAGATTCTTCAACTTTTATTTTAGTATGAAAAATGGAAGAGAGTTTGAAAATATCGTTTGGCAGGTCAGTGGGTTCCAGGTTGACTAAGAATAAAGGTAGCGAGTATCTGGTGGTCTTATATAAAGTACGTTTGTTACCTACCTGAACTCGAAATAACGAAATTCAAGTTCAGAATTTATTAAATCTATGGATGTAGATGAGTAAAAAAACTGCGGATGATACGACTTAATTATGTTTGTCCTCTTTTAGCTAATAAGTTTGATATTAGGCGTTCTGTTCTTTTAAAAAATGTATCAGAAATCTGTGTGATTCAAGGTTGGCTATTTATATGTTTAGGCAATCTGAAGAGAATTTACAGTAAAAATTATCAACCCCAATTAACTCAATAAAGGCTTCACACATTACACCTTTCACAAAAATTGGTGGTGGTTTAATTTGATTGACAATGTTAGATATTTCTAGAATAGAATTAGGTGCTTCTGAATTAGAGTTTGGCATAGGCGAGTTATCAGATTTGGTTTGCATAAGTACTTTATAGCGATAGCCATTATAAATTATTTTTTATTTTTATTTAATGTAGGATCAAGAGAGATCGACTGTGATGAATCTGAATGGTTTCTCTTACTGACTTGTTGCTGGCTAGCTGACATCAGTATGATTGTTCATATTGTCATACTCGAGTGCATAATTTAAGTCTGGAGGATTCATCACAGTATTATTTGTAGCATTACTAATAATACGAGCTGCTTATATAGTGTTATTAATTTTAATTTTATCGGCATTATTTTTACTTTTACTTCAGTGGTATATTGGGACTTAGGAGGCCGCGACATAGTTATCTTGTAGGCCAGGGGTGGCAAACATTTTTCGAGTCAAGCACCAACATTTCGTAATCAAAGTTTTAAAAAAAATTCACGTGCTTGTTATGCTCATAGAGTACTTATAAACATTTTTTTCTGTGGAAATAGGTGTCTTAAAGAAGTTCTCTGACATTATTTTAATTTCAGTTGTGTATTTTTTTAGTATTAAATGTTTTAATAAAACACAAACAACATTAGCTTTAAAGGAAAATGTATTATTCTTATGTTTTTATTTGGAATAATTCATTATGGAATATAAACTTTCACATATTATGTATGTTGACACGATTTTAAGTTTATTTGGAATGAGCTATGAGCCCTCTTTTTTAAAGTACAACATTTTAAATCTGTAAGCAGTGAGATCTAAAGTTTTATATAACTGATGATTTTATTTTTTATAAATAATAAATAATTTTATTTTCACTAAATGCATGAATAAACAATGAATTAAAAATATTTTTGCGTGCAGTGAAAATTTAGCAAATGTGTCACTTTTGACACGCGTGCCATAGGTTCGCCACCCCTGTCGTAGGCAAGGGTCGTGTATCCGCTCATTGCAGAGATAGTGCAACAACTATTGGAAACAATAGATCAAGGGCGTAATTACGGGAAGGGGTGATATGGAGGATAGATCCCCATAAGCTGTAATTATATATTGTCTTATACCTACATATAATTTAAATACAAATTTATAAATTATTACGAAATGAAAAAAAGTATTAGTTTAGCATAATATACTAAAAAGTTAGTATATTATTATATACTTATAGTTTATAATATTATTTACTCGGTAAGCAATAACCATGGTTTCAAAATCAATAGTCTATTTCACTTTCATTCTTATCTTATTTATTTATAAACATAGGATGGCCTGCCACACACTGTATCTAATTACAATACTTATCTACTACATACATAAAGATATGAGATAGTAAATAATCCAATAATGAATAGGTAAACTCGCAATTCCAAAAACATAATCTAAAAATAAAAAAAAATGTAACTTCAAAATTTACATTTGGTAGGAACGAATAATGATTTGTAAATACTACAAATGTCACTCTCACGCTACACAGTAATTTTTATTAATATTTTATTTCCCAAAAATCAAAATTGGGTAAAAAAATAAAGATATCAGCTACAAATAATACTATATTGATTTTATTTTAAAAAAAGGCTGGACCTAGTACTCTGCATAATCCGGTCTGGTCCAGTCCAAATACATAAAAATAGTCGACTCGTCAGTGTAGCCTAGCTCAATATTATTTAGAAGTAATTCGTTGCAGTCCCGATTCAAATGTATTATTATTGATTCTGTTTGGTCTAATTTTAGCAAAAAAATATTATCAGTTCGGCTAATCAGTCAGGACCGATCCATCCATGTCACAATCCTCATAATCTATTAAAATTACTGTTTTGACGATATGCGTAAAATTAAATGAAAAACACCCAACTACAGGCAATTATGTTATAAATATTTATATTTATATAATTTTATTATACTGAATAACTATAAAAATGGTCCGGTCCGAACTATTACAAACGGAGCTATACAGTCCAGTGTAAATTTTTTTAGATCAAACCGGCACTCCGATCCTGGCCTACTTATTAAATTTAATTAAATTACCAGTCTAGTTCAGTCTAAAAGAAATATAGCCTGCAGTTGGGCCTGAGTTCAGTCCTTTGTTAAAATTTTAAGTCCGGACCGGTCCCTAAAATAACGAACTATTCAGCAGTAGCACACTACGAACCTGACGTAATAGTAGGTATTAAAATTTTAAATTATTCAAAATTCTAAACATTATTAGGCCCAAAATTAAATTTTTTTAAAAAGTACAAATATGAATACTATAATATATCATGTGCACTTATATTATAGCATTATAACTAAAATTATGCAAAATTAAATTAAAACCAGTTTAATAATGAATTAAAAAATTTTAATTTAACTTTTTTAGTAAATAACTACGAAATAAATGAAATAATTGATTTATGCTTAGGAATAGAGTATGTTTATTGTTTTACATATATTGCATTCACTATGGACTGTAGTTTATTCAATACCTACCTGTTGTGTCATATTAATTATTATCTAATGAATCTATTAAAAAAATATAATTTAAAAATTTATTATAATAATATTAATAATTAAAAAAAAATTAATTAGATTATACCTATACATGTTATTGTTTATTATTTAAAAACAATTTAGAGAAATATGATCTTGGTGTATCACCTCATATTGAAAATGAAAATTTGATTCAAATTACCCATCATCTTTTATTGAATACTCAATATTTATTTCATACTTATACATGAATCACTATTAAGTTTAAAATTATTACATCACTTATAGCTTGACTGCTATCATTGCATTAACATAAATAATTTATATTATGCTTCGTTCTTTTTTAGTTTGAAAATTTTGATGCTCGTAAAAATATCATCGCTTTGTTTATCAAACGTGACTTATTATCAGATGAAGAAAAAATTACAGTAAGTTTTTTGAATGCTAATGCCTTGAGTCCTATTTAGTTTGAACTATAATTAATACAGATATATCATATATAAATTGCATTTAATTACATTGTTTTTATTATTTTTTGTTTAAAATCTGTAAGTACTTACCAATTTATGAGTACCAAATCATAATTACGTATTTCCATTAAATGAAAAAAAATAAAAAGAGGTTTAAAATGTCAGCGTAAATTGCTGAACGAATTCAAATGGCTTGCTTATTCAGAAATTGAAGGTGGTTTTTTTTATAAACATTGTGTAATTTTTTCAAAAACCGGTGGAATAGGAAATCAACTTTTAAAATGTTTGGTTGCCGAAGTATTTGATGACTGGAAAAAAGCTAAAGATGTATTATAAATCTTTTTTAAGAATAGCTATACTAATATTAAAAATAATAAATTTTTAATCACATCAATTTTAATAATTTTATCCTTATAATTTTATTTCCTTGTAAATATCTTGTTATTATATTAGTGAAATTATTATTATTAATAATAGTTATTTCGAGTTCATTCTACATTAACATATCACACATTTTCTATTTTGAAATCTAATGAATTTTTAAAAATATATTTGAAAAAGAGCTAGCAATAGTAGAACAACTGGATACAGATAGATAGGTATTTAATTATTTATTAATTTAAATTTGCAAGTACTTTTATACATTACTTTTACTTGTTAAAAATTTAAAAAAATCAAGGCTAATAGAGAACGACTTATTTCAATCATTGATTGTGTCATTTTTTGTGGTCTTCAAGAGATTGCTCTACGTGGGCATAAGGATTATGGAAATATTGATAATATGTTTTAAATTATATATAATGTTATAGCATTATTATATGATATATAATAATGCTATCTCATAACTTACTATTTTTCTTTCATATTATAGTAGAATGTTCATTAAATCAAGGAAATTTTAGAGCCATATTAAAGTATAGAACATAATATTATGGTAATGAGTATTTAAAGCATCTTATTACAAGTGAAGGACGAAATAAATACTTAACTCCAAAATGCAAAATGAAATCATAACGACATATGCGGGGACTTTATGCTGCGAAAATAGTGTAGGATGTAAATAATTCACAATGTTTCTCAATTTTAGTAAATGAAACTACTGATATTTCTACCAGGGACGTAGACAAGTGAGAGGATGTAGAAGTTAGATCCCTCATGGGTCTTTTTATTATTTTAATGTACAAGTACCTAGGTTTAAAAATGTTCTTTCTATAATAATTTTTTTTCAACTGACCTCCCCTCCCTTACAATACAAAAGTTATGTATACTCCATTAATTTCTACTACTGAACAAATGGCTTTATGTGTTATACATATACGTTGGTGAAAATAATTTTATCCATAAGAGATCCCTGAAATGTATTACTATTAATGGTTTAACTAGTTGTGAAATTAATACTTAATAGCAAATTAAAATAATATTATGTTTTTAATTAATTAATACTTTTATGGCTAATATATTTTGTAAATAAATCTGAATAGTTGTGAAATTAATTTAGATTACTTATATGGTCAAGGATATGATTATGTGAGCAACATGTTTGGCCAATATAAAGGTGTTCAAGGAATTATCAAAAAATAATATCCTATTTTAACCTTAATTGAAAATAGTAATAAAGAACCTAAAGTTAAAACTTTAAAAAGATTGTGCGCTACACATGTGGGTGAAGCGTTATGATGTGGTAACAGATTTCATTGAACTATTTACATTTGTAGTTGAATCATTAAAAAATATTTCTAATTGGAATGATTCTACTGCAATTGAAGATAATATTATAATTATTAAAAGCTATTAATTCAGAATTTCTTATATCCTTACAAGTTATAGAAGTAATTAATAAATTTAAATTTATTTAACTAAATTTAATATTAAAATGTTTCCCCAATTAGTTTTTTATTTTGAATTACCATTGTGTAAATTGGTTTAAAAAGAACAAATTAATTTAAAAGTCGCAGTATGCCTTGCTGAAGATATTATAAATATATTTAAAAATATCAGATTAAAATTGTGACACTGAATTTTACAAATTTTTTTTGCTTGAAAAAGTAAATATACCCAAAAATCAAAAAACTAAAAATTATTTAAATGGTTTATATTAAAAATAATAAAGCAATAAATTGTATTTGGACACAAAATGAGGACAGATACCAAAGTACATACCTGCTTTTAGATTTTTTTTTTTTTTGCTCCGCTTAATATCTAAAACTGTAATTGTGTTTTTGATATTTTTGAAATATTCGAAGTAAAATGTATGATGAACCTTGTATAGTATTTTTTACAAGACTTCGGTATTAAAATAATAATATTATAAACAACAAAATAATTTAATAATTTAACAAAGTTTTGTGATTTTGCCGAATATTTAATAAAAAACCTTGTATGTATTTCAATTTTAGATTTTGACCATACAAAAAAAAAAATTTTAACGTACATAACTACATTAGATAACTTAAATATTTTGAAAATTATATTATATAGGCACTTCAATTGGGAAAAAATTAACAAATATAAAATATAATGCTTATATATCTGTGTATCTCTTTTTTAGTGTACTTACCTACATTAGTTCACGTGCAAATCGGCGTCGATGTAATTTGTTTTGTAAACTATTGCGACTGAGATAAGTAATCCGCCCATGTCAGATTGTATATAGCATATGGTATATTATTTTCAAACGTGATTCAAACTATATTAAAAACTTTTCTGGTATTTTTTAGAATAATCTCTGATATTTTGTTAAAATAAGTCAAGTATTTTTTTAATTTTTAAGCTCCAAATATACGGACCACCCGGGTTAAAATTAAACTGCCTATCTATTTTTTTCTGTGTGTTATGCAAAATTACATTTAATTGTGTATCTAAATTTAAAAATTACAGCGTATACAATTTTAATACTTTGCATTTATTGAAGGTACGTAATACAAATTCAAAAAAAAAATAAATAAGTTCGTAAATAATTGCGAATTAGTTAATTTTTAATAACTTTTTTTTTTGTTGTTTTTTAGAATTTACATACACATTTTTATGCATGCCTACTTCCTAAAAAAGATGACACATATAATTATATATATATTATATACGATATTACAATTTACTGTGAAAAAAGCAAAATATTATAAATAAATTTCACCATCTAAATTTATATCAATTTTTCATGAAAAAAATAATATCCAATCGTAAACTATTTTATTTTTTGTAACAATTGGCCTTATATTTAAACAAAAAAATATTTGATTTTCGTTAACCGAAGCAAAATGTATGTGTAAGCTAACATTTAAAGGTTGAATTCTATGATATATTATGAATTATATTACTCAGGTGTGGTATAGCTTTCTATTAGTGAAAAAATTTTTAGAATCAGTTCATTGGTTACAGAGATAGCTCCCTACATGCAAACAAACTTTATCTAATTATTAATTTTTAAGTTAATATATAAATTCGATTATAGACAACAAAATAAAAGTCAGTTTTATCAAAAACTGGTGTAATGTAAATATTCCCGTTTTTCTGCTGTCTTTTTAGATTTTTTCAATTATTATTAAAAAAAAAGTCATACAGGGAAATTTTTAGTTTTGAACATCTTAAATTATTAACTAGATACAATTTTCTACCAGAAACTACCCTTAATGTAGAACATTGAAGCATTTTTTCTGCTTCAAAACGAGTTTGCCGATATTAATATTAAAATTTTAGTTTTAAGTATTATTATATATTGAACAATATGATACAATAACATAGATAATAATATAAAAAATAGCTTATCGTATATTTTTCATTTTTCTTATTTTCTTTAGTTTTTCTCAGAATTAATTTATTAAACTTATGAGTAAATTTTGACATCTTAAAAGATGGAATTTCCGTCAGTGATAATAAAGTCGTAAAAAAGTTTTTAAGAACTTTGACTAAAAAAAACTTATTGCAAACAAAATATCTATCTATAACAAACCACATAATTGTAAAATCTATATAAATTCCTCATTTGACTCAGAATTTAATATTTTAACTACTTTAATTTATTTATGGTACCTAATATTCAAACGTGCAATTTAATTATATTTATAGGATTCTATTTTTTTTATATATAGAAGCAGTAAAATAATTAATTCTTGAACTTTGATATTTGTTTCTGGTAGCAAATTGGATCTTGTTGGTAATTTGAATAGATCTAAACTAGAAAAATTGGAAAAACCTGTAGAACCTAATATAATATTACATTTTCGAAAAGCTTTTAGTATAAAAAAAATTTTAACTGCAAAATAATAAGCAAATTTTTAAAATGTTGACGAACAATAAATGAGGTAGTTTGTATGACCATTTTAAGCTTTATGACTAAGAAAATAATTGTATCAGCATATTATATTGAATGTTTATCAAAAAAAATGTAAACTTATACCTAAATTAGTTCAAAAAGCCAAAATTACTATGCATTTAATACTAGAATTCCATCAATGAATACATAAATCACAATATTAGATTTCCTACCAAAAACCTTCCTCAAAGATTAAGTTTAGATCATAATTCCTACTTCAAAAGGTAAAAAGAGATGACAGACACTAAAATATACAAAAATCAAAAATAGAAATCAAAAAAACATGATAACAGAACATTTTGATTGGCTGCGGACAATCTTTTTGGAGATATTTTAATCAGTTTTTTTTTTTTAATTTAATTTTCTGAGTGGAATTAAAAATCCTGAAATGATTAATTGTACCTGCGGACTTTTTGATCCGTTTTGTAAAAATTAAATTAAATTTTTGATTTTTATTTTGCTTTTTACCATCTTTGATAGTATATAAGACATAATTTAATATTTAGGTATGTATAATATATATTTTGAATATTGTGATTAAATCGTTGATTTATTTAAGTTTTTAAAAAATAAAATTGAATCGATGGGTAGTTTAAATGGATATTGATTCTAGTTTATAAATTATACAGTACGTTCGTTGCCGTAACTTGATATATCTTACTATTTTTACAATTTAGTTTTTACTAGTCTTACAAGTTACTAAAAAAGAGAAGTAAAGTAAGGAAGTTTATTTTAAGGCTCAAGTATTTTGTAATAATTAACTGAATAATTTATAATTTTTTTAAAATCAGTTGGGGATATATAATACAAATCATCATATGCGTGAATAGACCTTATTGTGATATCTGGCAGGGTAGGACAAGCCATTGAATTGAAAATACTTTAAATAAAAATAAACGATAAACAATTTATGTACTACATACTTTAATTTACTTGCTGGTCATAATCATTTATTTAAAGCATAAAGAAAATCATTCCTACAATGAAAACCTGTTTTTTACAAAACGTAATAAGTAATATTTTAACGGTCAACAGAGTTTAAAACTTAAATAAGTACATTTTCAAAATTTATAATTTTATAATACATTGTACAGGTATCCCAAAAGTTCAGTATCACCCTTAGTATCTCCATGGAAAATCAGTTTATTTAAATAAGGCTTTTTTACAGTAATAAGTATATAAATTTTAATTGAATGACATAAGATTCAAATTTGTTTTTCAAATTTTTTTTTTTTTTATTAGAAGAAATCTACAATCTATACATGAATTAGTATAATAAGTAGGTTTGATGAGAGACAGGTTAGAATGACATGAATGGTGAGATTAGGGAAGATACCCAGTGGTAACACCCTATGTGACAGAATAACAATGAAAAGAGAGAGAGAAGCGAGAAAAAAAAGTATACATATAAATATAAATAAGTAATAAATAAATAATTAATTTAAGGTTTGGAGGTGTTACCTGGTAGCGACCTTCAGCATTTATTAAGCTCATTTATTAAAGAAGATCTCTACACCATTGTCTTTTAAGTCTACGGCACGGGTTACCAGGGAGTGTGTTAGTCGATAATTTAGAGATTAGTGGATTTGTGTGTTGTTGGAATTTGTTGTGGAGTCTGGTGTAATATAGTTTGGAGATTTGGTTAAGATTTTGGATTTTGAGATCTTTGTGGAGATTATTATTGGTTAAGTACCAGGGTGCAGATGCATCTAGGCGAAGGCAAATCGACTGAAAGGCTTGGATTGTACGGGTGTTTGAGGGTTTAACGGCACCCCATAATTGGACGCTATAGGTCCATAGTGACCTGAGTAGTGATTTATAGATTAGAAGTTTAGTGTTTATATTCATTTTGGATTTCAGTAAGGGTCTAAGGCGGTGGAGTCGAGTATTAAGGGTTTTTCGTTAGGCTTTTAGGTGGGGATCCCAGGTAAGTTTACTGTCGAGGATGAGGCCAAGATATTTGACTTTAGAGAAGGAAAGGATTGGGATGTTGTTTAATGTTACTACGGGGCAAAATCCTTTTTTAAGGGTGAATGTTATGAAGGAGGACTTGGTTTGATTAATTTTGATCTTCCATCTTTTTGTCCAGAGGTCGATTATGTTAGGGTGTCTTTGTAACATACTAGAAACGGTGTTTGAGTTTTCGTTGGAGGCCACAATTGCCGTATCATCTGCGTAGAAACCGAGTTTAGTAAAGGAAGTTTTAGGGATGTCGTGCGTAAAGATATTATATAGAAAAGGAGCCACATCGCTGCCTTGGGGAACTCCAGCTAAGATATTGTAATAGTTTGAGTGGCTCGAGTTCTGGCGTACGACGAATGTACGATCGCTCAAATATGATTTAACCAATAAGAAGTAAGGCGCAGGCAGAAATTTTTTAAGTTTGAAGAGTAGGCCATCAAACTGTACCCTATCAAACGCTTGTGCGACGTCCAGAAAGACGGCAGCGCAGTAATGTTTTTTTCTAGAGAAACTGAGATAGTGTCTACTCTGTGGAGTTGATGAATGGTAGAGTGATTGGGTCTAAATCCAAATTGAGTGTCAGGGATAATTTTTGCCGAAATAGCTAATGGTATGAGCCTCTTTAATAGGATTTTTTCGAATACTTTAGATAATGTTGGGAGTAGACTTATAGGGCGATAAGAGATTACTTTTTTAGGAGGTTTGTGTGGTTTTTAGATCATTATTATCTCTGAGAATTTCCAGGTAAGGGGGAAATAGAATAAACGCAGCATTGCGTTGTATATATAGGAAAGTAATATAATTACTTTTTTAGGTAGATTTTTGGCAGTACGATTTGTAATTCGGTCAAACCCAGGGGCTTTTCTGCTATGAAGTTTTTTTATAATGAATTCGATTTCACTGGGACTTGTGTGTTTGACTGGTAGAGAGACGGATAATGCAGACTCTAAGGAATGTGTAACAATTTGGCTTTGAGTGGAATTTAGGGTTATGTCATGTGGGGTAAAGGTTTGGGATAGATGTTGGTCAAATAGGTTTGCTTTATCTGTATCAGAAACCACCTATGAGTTATCTTCTTTATCGAGGGGAGAGGAAGTTGAGATAGTTTTTAGGATTTTTTTTTTGTCGTTTTCCAGAGACAAAAGTTATGAATTGATAGGTTTTGGATAAATTGTTGATAAATGATGGAGTTGTGATGTTGGAGTGCTTTCCTTAGTTTATTATTTAGTTGGTTGTGAGTTTAAAACCTAACCTTTTTTTTACTGATAAAATTTTATTTATGCAATTAAGCTTTAAAGTTTAGAAAGCCATTTTTTATCATATTTTTAAAAATAATTTTTAAAAAAATATATTAAAATTGAGAAAAAATCGACCAAGTTAAAGCAAATTAAGTTGTTGACTTCATAAAAATAATAGTTAGGTATCTATTAGCATAACTCGATTCATATAATTCAATCAATCTCTATTGAAATATGGATTTTTTTTTCATTACAAACTGTAAATTTTTTATTATTAGTAGAATTTTGCAAAACTGTAATTACAACATTATTATTTGAAAATATGAATTTTTTAATTGGTTCCAAACATCAAGACATTAATCTGTTGATATAATATTGTACAATGTTCTTTAACATTCTGGATTATCAATTCTATAGCTTTGTAACTTGTCTGCCACTTTTATTGTTTTGGAAGTAATATTTTACCATGTCGATTTAATTATGTACCTACTTAGAACATATAAATCATTGAAAATTTAAAAACTTAATTGCATAAATAGTTTCTTTGAAAGAAAAAAAATTTGAATTGTATGCTATTTGAATAGAATTTTCACTTTCATTACTGTAATAAACCGAATTTATATTATATCTTGACTTTCTATTAAGACACTAAAGATAATTTTGAAACTTAACTGTATATTGACGTTTGCAATAACATACATTTTTAAAAAGTAATAAAATATAAGAAATTCATCCATTCATAAATTAATATGTTTAGTATCTTAAATAAGTACCTACTCAATGTCAATAAACTATGTAGTTATGTAGTAAGTATAAACCATCTTCAAATATTTTAATTAATATTGTAATAATATTATTATTAATATTATTATTAATAATACATTATTTATACTAAAACAAATAGAATGTTAAACATATATAAGGGGTTTAGTATAGGCAATTTATATGACAATTTATATAAATACAAATTTAACTATTTTTAAATATTTAAAAGTATTATAGAAGTATTTAACTACTGATCACATAACATTATAACAATTGATTATGTATTTTAATTTAAACATTGTTTATAAAAAACAAAATTATCTTTAGTACCTACGATTCTGTTTTTTGCATCTACATTTAAGTTCATATTTAGAATATTTTAAATTTTAGATATCAAAAATATTATAGATAATAATCATATACCATAATGTCAAGTGTTTATGGTTATTCATTTATGAATTGCAACAAAATAAGAAAATCAATTCTGTCAAAAACTGGTTTTGTGTAGGAGTTCTTATTTTTTCAAAATTCTTTTTTTGTTTTCCCCAATATTATTAAGAAATGTAATTTACTTTTCTCCCTCAGAAAATTACCAACTAAATTCACTTTCCTTTCAAAAAATATGCTTAAGTTATAAATTAAAGCAATTTTTCTATTTTATGAATAAAAAAAACACTTCATGGTAAGATCTAACATTCTTTGTTCCATTCAGGATCTAAAATCATCAACTTTATTAGTTATTTAATTTAGTTTATTAGTTACAGAAGAAACATTTTTTAAAACACTATAAAGAAAATCTTATATCCAAATATTTTAAATTATGTAAATATTATATTATTAGTAGTTATTACTCTTTGCTGCATTTTTTTTTTTTTATATTTAGTTATGCTAATATACTTGGCACATCCTTTGGTTTGTACAGGTTCTGCTAATAATACTTATTCCTTAATTTAAAAATATTTTTTAGCAAGTTGTTCTATTACGCAGAAGTTATAGGTTATTATGATTCATTTTGATTCATTAAAGTAAATTATTTAATAAGCCAATAATTGGTTGTATTAAATATATAAAACTGTATTTACTATGATATAATAGTATGATTAATTATATGATATAATTAAGTAGATGCAATATCACCCGTAATTTATCCATGAAAATGGTTTTGCGTGAGACAAACTTACGGGTATTCAAAATATTCTTAAATAGGTTCTTAATTTAATGTAAATAATGTAGGTAAATAATAAGATAAGTTTGTCCTATGCTAAACCATTTTTCTATATAATATCATTGTTATGCTATAACCATCGTTGGTTTTATCATAGGACCACTTTTCAAATACTTTGAATTAGTATTTAAATCAATTTAAGATTAGAAATTTTAATTTGTCTTCAAATGTCATTAAAATTGCCTATATCAAATTCCTTAAATAGTGGGTGTATGCCTGTCTTCTTAATAAATATCATTGTTAGAACATAATATAATATGTTATTTATTTCTCATTTAATTAATTTATTGTTTTACAAATATAATATGATATAATATTTTTTTCAATTATGATAATATCATGCCATATTATGGTTTCTATTAATTATAATTTATAGTAATTTGCGCACAATGAACTATAAGGCTTGAGTGCTTGGGCTTTTAATAATAAAGATTATTGATCTTTTGCATGTTTGGTTAATAGATAGTCTTCACTGTTCAGGTATTTCCTTTTGTGATTTTAGTTTTTTAGAACCATTGTTTGAAAAAAGCAATGATATAGTTATTATTTTCTTATTAAATAGACACATTATATTATATTTATATACCTGTTTATTTACATAGTATATTTTGTTGATACTTTTCATTATTTACTGAGTAAACGGACATTTTGTTTTTCTATTATTGTTATACTAAATTAAAAAGTAAATAATGTGTTATAATATGATGTAAATACCTAGACTGAGTTTGTATTTTTTTTATATTATCATGTATAGTCTATACCATTGTGTATTGTGTAATTTACGACAAGCACTGATCTCAGACCTCGCATCACAAATTAAATATATTTAATTTATACTTGCACTAAGTTATATCATGTTCAATTGTTGTATTAACTTATTTAATGTATAGATATATAGTATAACCTTATATCATGTATAATAATATGTTCCAAGGACATGTGAAAGGACATGTGAACCACGAATTAACTTTTACCCTAAATACCTATTATAGGTAATTAAAGAGTGGGGTATACAACAAAATTATTGTCCATAAGAATTAAGAACCTCATGTTATGTGGAAAAAATTCCTTTATCTTAACATTTTTAAAATCCATTTTTAGTATCTAAACAACTTTTTATGATGTGCTAGAATTTCTAATTGTTGTTTGTTGTTAAATTATTTACTTGTTTAAGCATAGTTGATTTTAAAAAAATTCATATTTTAAATGCAATTTTACAGAAAAAATATATTAATTTAAATGCTTAAAAATCATAAATATGACCTTTAAACCAAAAATTTCGAAATATGCAAAAAATTTGCAATATCAATATTGAGCGTATTTAATAACAGACGTTGTGAAATGAATTTTGTACTTACTATAAGCAAATGGTGCAATTAGGCGGGGAGGTGTGACCCTCTGAAATGTTTATGAGTACTCATAAACAGTGTTGAGCCCAGATAATTATTTTTTCATCTAGATAAAGATCAAGATAATAGACCAAAAATCTATTTAGATAAACATAAAAATAAATTCTATTAAAACTATCTATTTAATATAGATAAAAGATAATCAGAATTCATGTAGATAAAAAATAGATAAATTTTTAAAAAACAATGATTTAAAATTAAAATTGTATTTGTTAAAAAAATGTATTAGGCCTATCATGTAAACAACATTAAATATTTGTTTAAGGTGTTTGAAATTAATTTGGTGCACTCTAGACTGTACGAAATCGAGGGATTTATTTTCAACGAAATAATTATTTTTTTGTTATTTATAATTTCTATAGAGTTCGGACTTTCCATGTTTCAATCTAACATCGTTCACTTTATTTTAATAGTGGCATTTCAGTGTACGGAACGACTACAGACTATATTGACTAATGAGTAATATCATTGGTTATAAATACTATATAGTATTTATAATCAATGGTAATATTAATATTTTAATAAAAATCGTTATCGTATGAGTGTCTGATCGTTGTCGTCAATGTACGACGTCAACGTGAACTCAAATGGACTTACTATTATAGTAGGAACATAAATAATATTAAAACTAATTAAAATAATTTTTACAACGCAAAAAAATATCTACATAAATTTCAATAATTCACTGAAGTATTCATCTAAGATAAATAAATAAATAACATTTAGATGTACATCTAGATAAGGTAATAGATAATTGTAGATTTATCTAGATAATTATCAACACATAGATAAGTAAATAACTATTTAAACTTAATAGATATTACAAGATTTCGTCGAATCTGTAAGACCTTTTTTAGTAGAGAAAATTTAACAAGTGGATTTGGCCATTGCCAGATGATTTTCCACAAAATTAACAGTTAATTATCAATTTTTCCAACTTTAAGTTTAAAATTTTAAATAATTTGAGGTTGAGTTACTGTTTTTTATTCCGAATAACTACCAACTAGCAACCTAGGAAAATATGGGAAAATATAAACTTTTTGTACAAAAATTACAAATAGTAAGCTTTATTTTTTTCTGTTTCTAGGCTTCTAGATTGATCTATCTTAAGCATTATATTGATAATTTTAAATTCACTATCCACACTCTACAGGATAAATAGAAACACTGACTCATCGCTGTGACAAGTAGTTAGATACAAAGTAGCTAAAAATACGTTGACATATTCCCATATTGGTAAACATACAGCGAAGAAGAAATATATAATACCACTTACAAACATATTAACACTTAGTTCAATGCATTGTGTTAGAGCCTAAGCTTCTTTACTTCTATAGGAACTAATTATAATAATTTATGTTATATGTACGATAATATCATTCAATTTCTTATGAAAAGTCATGTCGGGTTTATAACAGTAAACAAATACTGGTTTATAAAATTTCATGAAGTGGTTTACTATACGGTGTAAATCTACAATGATAATTTGATCTTTTCTTGGATTTCCTAGAATCCGCTCAGAAAATTTAATTTTTTTACAATTCGGGTCAACATTTCCTGGGGACAATTTGATATTTTGGGTGATATTGTAATTTGATCACAAAATTAAATTTTTTGATATAAAAGATCAAAATGTCCAAAGAGGTTTAAAAGTCTTTGGATAAAAATGTCACTAAAACTTCACATCATTGTATAAGAGTTTTCAAAATCTGAAAAATCTCAAGATAATGAAAATATTTATACACAATCCCAGTTTTTAAAAAACTAATTTTTTTTTCGCTATTCCTAAATAGATTCTTAGCGTAGCGAAGAATTTATTGATTTTTCAATAATTTGTGTTTTTTTTTTTTTTTTTATTTGAAAACACTATTACTAATAGAAAAAATGATGCTCTGATCATTAACTTTATTGAGGTTTCGAGGAGCCCATATTAGATCTAGTTGGTATTTTTAGAAAGTGAAAGTTAAAAATTTTTAGTACAAACTTTTTCAAACAAAAAAAATAGATTTAATATTGCTTGTAATATTATAACAGTATAGAAACATAACGTTAAAAATTCGAGAATTGTCTTAATATTTATAAAAAAAAGAGATGAGCAGGCATATCATTCTAAATAATGCATCCCGGCATCCGATTCAACCAATAGTTTCACATTATATTGTATGCTAAAGGTATGACACCAATGGTGATCAAATGATTTTGTCGTGGGAAAGAGGGAGGGAGGGGTGGGGTTTATAAACATTCACTATTTAATCATTAAAAAAGATAAGTGGGTACCGTTCTGCTGTACAGTAGCCTGATCCAGAAGGTATTTAGTGGAGTCACAGTAAAGGATGTATTAAATTTAAATAAAAAAAAACAACGATGAAATATTAAAAAAAAAATTGCAAAACAATAGAAAAATTGAATCAAAAATGTATATGTAATATTAAAAAGCATTTAAACTTTAAAGATAATTAGATAAGTAAAGTTGTTTTTTATTAATACTCGTATAATATATAAAACATTTATACTTATTTTTTCACAATAACATATATTGTAGTACACAAACATTATTTTGAGTACTGTACAATAGTACACGGAGGACCACGAATAATCCACAAAGCGCTTAATCCGCCTGAGAATAATCGAGAGTTTACTGTATTTTTAAACTTCGTCTTTTTCTATAGTATTTATAGATATGTGAAATGTTCTACAATTCTGCCCTTTTAAATAATTTAAGATTCTGAAAGAAGCAAAGATTGTATTGATTTTACAATGATGTGTGTTGTTTTTTTTCTGTCTATAAACATTTATTCTACCAGAAAAAATGCTTTAATATTCTTCATCGGCATCTTTTCTGGTGGGAAAGTGAATCTAGTTGGCATTTTTGGGAGGTCATTTTTTAATTCCCAAGATTTCAAAAGCGTTGGAAAAACAAAAAAAGATAAGATGAACAGAAACGTTTACAAAAAACTAGTTTTCAACAAAATTAAAAATCTAAAAAATAAATAAACTTTTTTTTTTAGACATTTTAAGTTCAAATATTATATGATATTCAAACTAAGAATAATGATGCTATATATTTTTGTAATTTTAAAATATTATTAATGGATACTTGCAACTTTTAAATTATATTATTATATAAAATGTTATACACATATACGTTTTCAAATATGCAATGTATTTGAACATAAATTATTTTAATATCAATAATATCATAAAATATAATTAGCTATTAGACTGATAGACCGTAATTTTATTTATTTTTTCAGATTTCAATATTGATAAAAAAAAAGTCTAGTAAATAGTGTAACCAAAAAATCTAAAAAAAATGTATTAACACGGTCATTTTTTATAGACATTTTAAGTTAAAATTCGGACAACATTAGATATTCATACGTAAAATAACAATGTTAGTTATTTTGTTGTTATTTCAAAATATTATTCATGTGTACTTGAAACACACAATAACATTTTCAAATACAATGTTTTCGCAAAAACTCATTCAACCTACTGTATTATTAGTAGTAAAATTAATTACTTTAATAGCAATAATATCATAAAATATACTTAGTAATGTAGGCTGACCTTTGCTCAGAATCGTTTTTCGTATGCAATGATTTTATGTCACAATTTAACACATCCATTACAGTGACCGCCCTCTAGATACCTAATGTATACTGCAGAACGGTACCCACTTATCCATCTTTTATATAGAATAAAATGTTTGTGTGTTAATCAAAAAGTTTAGAAATTTAATGCATTACATTTCTAATAAACTGTATTTACAGTAATTCAAAAATATCGAAAATTCAGTGAACATTTTTTTAAACGTTTGAAATAAGAATTTTTTTAAATTATTTTTTAGTGAAAAAATCATAAAATATTCAATTTTTATAGTAGAGAATGAAATATTTAGGTTTTTTATTTAAACTGATTTACCATTAAATACAAAATCAAGGCATCGCATTTTAATGACATTTAATATCGATGTAGATATACTCAAAACATATTAATATTAATTACTATACAGCAGAACGACTTCCCTGTTTTATTACGTAACTATGAATAATTTTTTTTATTTTCAACGTATAATTACATAAACTGTAAATATTTGGTAAATTTTCACTTGTTAGTTGTTACTATTTTTTATATCAAACAGTTAACATTAACATAATTAATGCCTTTAATGATACAAAATAATCTCATTTAAGAAAATAACAAACCACTACATAGTACCTACTTGTTATAATACTACACTTGATTATAATTTATAAACTTATTATCTAGAAGTATTAAGTAGGCATTACTTTATGACGTATGCTAAATGCTAATAAACGATAACTAATCAGTAGGTAACGGATTTTTGTCTTTACATATTAGACTATACTTAAGATAATTCTGATTAAATATGTCGACATTTCGTAATGCATAGATTATACTATAATAAGTTTAGTTATTTTGGTATATTTTTGCATAGCTGAGTAAAATTAATTTAAGTTACATATTTCTAAATAACAGCATAACAGTAGTAAATTTTATTAACTTTAAATTTTGCTCAATTACATTAAATGTTTTATTGTAACGGACTCTATTAAGCTATTTCCAGCCTAATAGGTATTGGACCGTTCGGCTGGATACATTTTTAATTTTCCGAATATTTTATACAATACTAATTTCTAATCTTCTATTTACGTCATTTAAACAAAAACAACAAATTAGGAAAAACGGGAATTCTTATACGCAAATCTAATTTTTGACACAATTTTGTTATTTTTTTGTAATTAAAAAAAATAATTTTAAAATTTTCACCAAATATTTATACTAGAATTAAATACATGTAATATAACTTTAAAAATATTTTACTTCTTTTTATGCTATTTCTAAATATTTGAAATTTTCTACTTTTTTTTCGTTTCATGTATAATAACATTTTTTTTTAAGTTTAAACATGTATAAGCCACATGTATGTAACATATATGTTCTGTAAAATTACAAAGTTTAACATTATTAACTATATTAGCTCTATATTAACTATATTAACTTTATATTAGCTCTTGATTGTCTATTGATCATAATTTGGTTAATAAACTAAGTTGTCTATACTATTTTATTATCTATTTTCTAATATTTTGATTTTTTCAACTTAAAGAATTTGAGTAAAATTTTTATTTAATTGAAAGCTTATAAACGTTATTGTTTTTATAACACTCCAGTGCGTACTGTAATATGACTAATATAATGTAATATGACTATCGTGGTGTATAGACGGCGCAATGTATATGCAATATAACTACATCAGACATTCAACGGATATTTTAAAATGTTCAATAGTCTTTTATTACAATAATCTTTGCTTATTTTTGTTTTGTCCTAATATTAGGCATATCTTAATTTGGAGTATTGTAAACAACGATTTAATACGACTCAAAAAAATAGTCAAGTGATATTAAATCTAGCTGTAGCCAATATTGTCTGCATATTAATAATGTTCTAGGTAATCCTTAAATTTTTGTTTTGTCTTAATATCACCATATCTTAGTTTGGAGTATTGTAAACAACGATCTATATGACTAGAAAAAAAACTCAAGTGGTATTAAATCTAACTGTATCTAATATTGTCTACATATTAATAATGTTCTAGGTAATCCCTGAATAACCGACTGAAATTGTGTTATGCGTTGGTGTCTATTACGTTGTTGAAATATAGTATACAGTTTTGTATATAAGTATACAGTTATTGGTGTTATTGTTAACTGAATATTTATAGTTGAACAATTTATGTATTTTGATGAATGAAAATCACTTTGTTAAATAATAAAATGATCGTGCTCGAAATATTAAAATATTTTGCTAAGGGCTATGATGAGTAATAATTAGAACTATATAATAATTATCGGTATAATTGCATAATATATTACTTGTAAAGTTTAAATACTGTAATAATATAATGTTAACAAAATACCACGTGGAACACATAGTACAAAATATTAAACCTGCAGTTTCTTTTAAAGGGGTGAGTTAAAAAGTTGTTAGTTATAATGATTCTTTATATTTAGTACACACACATATATATATATATAGCAATAAATTCTACATTTTATTTATATGCTTTCTTAAGTCAATGTTAATTTACAGGGTAAAATAAAATTTTACCAAATGGAAAAATAAGAATTATAACTGTGTCTCCACGTGAAAATCATTTTTTTTTTATTTTAAAACAAGTAGCTATAGTTATAATAAAAAAACTTTACAATGTACATTGTTAAGTTTGTATTAAAATTAAAATAATGTTTAAAAAAACTTCGCAATGTAATATCCTCAAGTACAGTTCACTTTCTCGTTTAGAAACTAAACAGTGGGTGTAAACTTTCTTTCAACAACTACGGTAAAGCTGCAGAGTAAACAAAGATAACAAATGGTAGTAGATGAAAACAATAGGTAATAAGTGTTGTTAAAAACCACTAGTTGCATAAACTTCGCTGTGTGAAATCTTACTTATTACATGCTATTGTTATATTTGGACAAGACTATTAAGTTTATCTATATAGGTGAGTAACAAACGAAAGTCCGTATCACAGAGAACAGGTACCTACACGAGGGCACGAGGCTCAGAAAGAAACCGTAATATGTACGAGTATATGATATATATTAATAAGATGATACATTGATACAATTTTTTTCATTTAATAGGTATAATTATTAGTTAATTCTTAAAGTATGTAACAGCAGTTGTAAAAAGAGTTTGATAAGACAAATATAGAAGACAACTTTTTATGATTAATCCAACTAAAAGTTGCAATATAACTAATTTCAAACCAGAGGCATCCCCAAACCCATTTATTGGTGGTGCAGAAACTAAAAGTTTTAGGTTCATTACATATTATAATTTTAAATTGCTTATTATAAATTATGCATTTATTTTATTGGAAAAAAAAATTCTACATGTGGTTCTTCCTAAATAACATTCTGACCTATAAATTTAAAAACAGGTCATTTAATAGTAAAAACAACAGAGTAAAATGGATTCTGAAGGTAAAATTGTCTATGTTATGCATTAGACCGCGGTGACAACATAATGGGGGTACCGCGTCCTTGGTCATATGTATAGACAATTATTGTAACCACATATTAAGAGGACACTACACCCACATGTGTTGTAACAGTCTTACAAATATAAAACATAGCAAAAACTGTTTTACGCGGGAAAGAACCAAGAAGGTTACAGTCATAACTAAGAAATGAAATTTTTACCATATAAAAAGGAGAACTTTGGCTATGAAATATGTTTTAATTCTTAATTGTTATCTAGATGTCTAGAATCATACTTTAAATAAAAATACATTGATTATACTTCATTAGGTACATATCAATGGCGTATTAAGGAATTGTTTAAGGGAGAGGATAAGGAATTGAATCATATACGTAAAAGTGGAGGGCTTTGTCCCCCACACCCTTTTTTGAAATCAAAATATTTTCCTACTATATTCTGTATAAATGTATAAAATACACAACTTTGTACATTTATTACTAACTAATACGATTCATTATTATTTTAATTAGATCTAAAACAATAAAAAATTATAATAAAAAAGATCAAAAAATTGTATCACTCTGAAGTACAGAAGGCGTCAAGTGAGTCACTATAATGAATGTATTATTTAATGATATAAAATCATATTACTATTAATAACACAGTAAGTTGTATTAATTTTTGTCAAAAAGATTGTATTGAAAATGTCATTGAGTGTATAAAATATAATGATATATTTTAAAAGTTTCAAATACCCACAAATAATATTTTTAAATTACAACGAAATAACTAACATTGTTATTCTTTATTTAAATATCTAATTTTGTCCAAATTTGAACTATCAACAACCATATTAATATATTTTTAGATTTTTTGGTTACGCTATTAACTTCTTACCAGAAACTTTGTTTTAAAATTTCAATCTTTAGTTATAAAAATTGAACATTTCATAAATTTTAAATGCTTATAAAAATGTATGCCTATATTTTTTTAATAATTTTCAACTACTATTATAACAACTTAGGAGGAACCTTATATTAAATTTTAAAACTTTTTGAACCAACAAAAACTGTTAAATTAATATTTATAGAAAAACAATTTTAATAAAAATCAAAAATGTCTTATGCTTAGAAATACAACTGCTTAAAAAGTGTCAAAAATATTTCTAAAATTGTATGGTATATAGAAATTTATAATTTCAGCATTTGGAGAAAATTTCCAATTTTTACGATTATCCGTTTTTAAATTACAACAAAATAAGAAGGTTGTTTCCTGAGAAATCTTTAAGTAGTTTACATTTGAATAACCAATGTCCAATTTTAAACAATCATAAAAAATTTGTTTGAGTTCCCAGTAAACTTTTTTTTGTGAAAGGTTGTAAAACTTATAAAGAACTGTGTGTTAAATTTCAAAATCTTAGATTAAACAGAAAATTTCTTATAAATTTCTAAATAAAAAAAAAATGCAAATTTTTGTGATTTTAATGTATTTTGTCGAAATTTTAACTTTAAATGCTTATAAAAAATTACTGTAAATTTCACCGAACTTTATTCTTAATTCTCAATAAAAAAACACACTCCAGAGGATGATCTACCTCGCTCAAATATCCCCCTCCCCTGTAAATATGCCGCTGGGTGCATCATACTTTAAAGCTAGAAGCAGAAGCAGTACATTGTATCTTGGTAAATATAGGCTATATATTGTATAAATTATACAATAATTTATAAATTGACTCAACAATATTCTATGCTTGGAGTAGTGAGAACAGATTAACTATTAATTATTAATTATTATCTTGTAGTATATGTTTTTACTGATTTGTAAAATAATGTATAACAAAACATTGACAAAAAAAAAAAATTTAACAATTATAAGAATATGTTCAAATATTTTTTTTAATTAAATTACAATGTGTCCCATATCAGTGGCTACCAATATAGTTAATGATTAATTTCTAAAATTATAGAAAAAATTTACTTTAAGTGAAAAAGAATATAAGACTACACCTCAGTGTATCTGATATACTAATAATAACATAGAATGTTCACAAGAAATAAATAACATTGCGGTCAATCTTATGTCCAATATAATGTATCTACATTTCCTTCAAAACAAGTAAAATAAAAGTAGTTTTAAAATATTTTATATATTTCTTACAATATTAAGAATAGGTATTAAAATAATCAGATCATGTTTTTATGTACCTAGGTAACTCATGAGAAACATTGGTGTGTGTGATATGGTATGTCCACAGACCTATTATACAATACACTAACTGCTATTAACTCCTACTAATGTGTTTAGTTGAAGCAGGTGGCAGCCATTTAATTCAAAATCACAGAAATGTACAATATATATATATATATATATATATATAATATGCATAACTGAGACTTCGATTAAAATGGCGGATAATACCTTCATCAGATAGCAATCTATATAGTTTATTGTACATAATATCTGTGGGTATCAGTAATCTTTTTGTTTTTTTTTTCCTATATGAAACCATTTTTAGTGATAATAATTAATGAGTTGGTAATGAGTAATGATTAATGTTTATCAAAAAATCAACATTCAGTATTACAGTAGGTACACCAACAAAATAAAATATAAAATGTTAAATCAAAAATAACCACAATTTCATGCAATTGGTTGTAAAAATGAACCACTAATTTGAGAAACAATGCAAGTCAATAAAAGGTAATTCGAAGAAAACAATAAAAAAAATTGTTTTTACGCTACCAGTGATATAAAGCTATATTAATAACAATGGTGCCATCATCTTAAAATTAAATATTTTTTTAAACATTCACACATGATGCATCTATTTATAGAGAACACATTCAACGCATTATCTCAATTTTTAATATTTTGTGGCTTATGTCATTTCTCAAATTAGTGGTTCAATTAAGACTTAAGTCTCTAGAATTGAATTCATAAGAATAATATAAACTTTTTTATGATTTTTAAAAATTTAATTAATTAATAATTATTAATAATTATTCAATAACCTCAAAATTTCAAAATATATAATTTACATGCAGTATGTACTAAATAAATAATGTGCATTACAATTTTGGTCAGCAAAGACTGCATAATAATAAAAAAATTTAGCTAAAAAAATTTATAGTAAATAATTTATGTTACTGTATAGCCTAGCACATTTAATCACATTTTTTTTTATCACATTTAACATTAGTATATTGTTTTAGTGCTGTATCCAACGGCCACATTTCTTCTATTCCAAAATGAATTTAAAACTGTAGTAGGTAGATCATAAGTACCTATAAAACAACAGTTAGTTTTAGTATAAGTATATAATGATAAATATTTAAAAAAATATATTTACTTTTATTAATTGTAATTGTAGATTGAAGATGAAGCTTCTAAATTTGGTTGATGATATCACATACTGGACAGAAAGTTTCAACGCAATGCAATTCTTCATAGAAAATCATAATTTCTGGCTGTTTTTTCTAAACACATTATAAATTTCTTTTTTATGAAACAAAACATAAATAACTTTTTATTAAAAAATAATTTTGTATAGCCTATTTAATACATACGGTATACATTAATTTTTACAACATGAGATTCAAAGCTATATCTAGTATTTTTTTCTGGTCGTGGGGAGTCCAAAATGTGTTATAATATTTAGTCTATATATATTTAAAAAATATAAAATATATATTAAATATATGACAATCAGCATGAAAATTTTGTGAAGTCCTCATGGAGCCCCTTATGTATGACCTTGATAAGATAGGTAATATATACCTAAATGTTTAGAAATTATCATTTTGTAATATTAAAATTTGCAGTTTTTAATAATTAATTTTTATAGGTGTCTTGAATATTAATAATGAATTAAAGTATTTATTCAACTATTATAACTTTTAAGTATACCTATAATCTACATAAAAAGTACAATTATTCATCCATTTTCAATAAAATATCTTGCATTATAAAAAAATACTTTTAACTTCGTAATTTCCTTACCTATGAATCAAGTAGAAAATGTTATGTTGTTGGTGTCAAGATGAGTGGTAATATCAATCCTTTTTATGAATTTGAACATTATTTTCATTAAAGCTAAAAGCAAATATTTTTTAATTCTCCTATAGATTTTTGATTTCACCATTGCATTTTATATTTATGTGAACTGTTTTAAATCTAATAAGTAATAATAATTTAAGGTTTTTCTCATAGTCATATTTTTGTTAATCACTTCAATTTTGTTAATTGTTATTCTTTTATTAAAGCAATACAATTTACAATGTTACAATAAAGTTAAAAAAAAAATGAATAATGTTCAACAAAACAAAAAATGCAATAAAAATTAATCAAATTATAATCAATAGTAAAATAATGTAATAACATATTTAAATTTTGTCTTCTATAAAATAATATATACCTATTACCTAACTATTAACTAATTAAACTTTTTATTATATTTATTATTATTTACTAAAGTTCCAAATTTAAATTGTAATCTGGGCATATGTGGCTATGTCATTACAACCACTAAAATTAAAATAAATAAACATTATTATCTATGATAAATTGCAGTTTAAAAAAATTATTTATTAATTATTTGTCTAATATAATTTGAAACCTATGCGGAAAATGTACCTGCGTTCTATACCAAAATAAACTTAATGTAGGCAGCACAGGAACATAATAACACATTACATTTTAAGTTATTAAATTGCCTACAAAATATAGAAACTCAAAATTTTCTTATATTTCATTATCTGATGCTCTTAAAGAATATGCAATTGTAAAATATTATTTTTATACAATATATAACTTCAAGTTTTAACCTATCACTCAATCAATAAACATAATAAATATTAAAATTAAAATTGAAACTGAAATTTTGGTTGATTGTTGTTTAGAGCTCAATTTATTAAAACTTATATGGAATGTAAAAGTTAAGTATGGAATAAAATCCAGAGATACATTTAGTAGTGCTACAAGCCTATAAACATTCTACAATAACATTTAAAATAAGAATATTGAATGGTTAGTAAAAATTAAAAAAATCAGTAATAGATTATTGAATTCTAATTTCAAAGTCCAATATCCATTACTAATAGATCATTGTCTAGCAATCCTATAAATACATTACAATCATTTTAACGTGATATCAAAATTGATGACGGTACCTGTTTCCACCAAAGGTGTACTTTTTCTTTTCCACCAAATGAAATATTTCAGGTACAAACATCAGAGGATTAAATTTATCCTGTAGAAATATTGTTAGAACTATTATTTGTAATATAATGTGTAGGTAATACATATTAATATCTCTATAGGTATTAATATATTGTATTAGGCATTTAGACTAATCGTATTTTGGTACATCCAGTGACATGGAAGTTCTAAAAATGTAGTCTGACAAAATATATTTTAAAAAGCCACAATATTTAAATATTAATCCCGGAAGGAAGGTATAGTAAGCATATGAAGTGGCTCCATCCTAAATATTCAAAAATGTCGGGCCATGTTCAACTTCAACATAGGGTTCGGCGCTACTGCGGGATGCACTTACATTATTACATATTATTTTCTCGTAGATATTTATTTTTATTTGACGAGAACTATTTTTTTTTTTTGTCATTGAATATTATATAAATAACGAAAAACGACAATGCTACAACATTACCACCAGGTTAAAGAGCAATCCTATCAAAATATTCCTTTTTCTTTTGACAGTGTATGCTGGTATTTGCATCCAGCAATGTATCCTTATTGCTTACGGCCCTATAAATTCTAAATAGCTCGTATTACGTATTTCTTAAAATAAAACAATCTTACACCGCCATCTACACGAATTTTTATAGTATTTCAATAGATACTTGCTTGTTAGTTGTTGAAGTCAAGTATGAAGTGTTGGAGTTAGTTATTTACAAATAACAACAATTAGTAATTATTACTCTAAGACCAGAAATAATTTTTAAAGGTTGTATACAGAATTACAGAAACAACGTAAACAATTAAAATTAAAGAATTAAAAAATACCCACTTTGTTTTTTTTTTATGTGTTCACAGACGTGCTATTGTGATGAATACTACTGTTATTATTCGTTATTACTTCGTAGTTTGTAATAATAATCAGATGACCATGGTCTATAGTTTAGACTTGAGTTATTACTATTTACTGCGCTCTTAGACATTAAATTATTTTACAAATTCACATTAATTGAGAACTTGTTTACAACGAGAGCTTTTTATTGTATTGATTTGTATATTTAAAAGAATTAAAAAAAAATCACAATTTTCAGTATGAAAATGAAAAAATAATTAAAATGAAAAAATATAACTATTGAAAAAAAACTACACAAACATTTTATGACTTCACTTTCAATATTATTTCATTGTGACCTACCTGGCTACCTATACTGGCTATGCTGTACAGTTGTCCTAGCCCGTTCTCGGCGTATAAATTGTTTTTTTAATTGAATTGTTATTGTTATTTAAGATATTTTGTTATATAAAATAATGTAAATTAAGATTATTTTTAATTTATTTTACAAATTATTTTTTACGAATAATAATAGACAATATAGAGTAGTAATTATAATAGTGTATTCCTGTACGTTAATTGTAATTATAGATATTTTATGGAGGGCCTATATTAATGTCTGTTCTGGTTAGTTTTTTTTTCTCAGAACGATTAACTGACGGTCTTTTTATACATTTAGTACACGGTATACCTACTGTATGATACGAACGTATGCCAAGTACTAACATACGAACCGTCTGTCGAAAACAGGTCGTCTGTCGAGGGTCGAGTTAATTGACAAGTCATAATCACAATAGAGAAAATGACACATAGAGTAGTGTTATACATTAGTATTTAGTATTATATAGATGCTTAATTTTACTATACGAATATTGTGCTGCTCATTATTTTCCCCTGTCAAATGATTAATAACACTGCCAACTACCGGAGCTTAAACTCAAAATAAAATGTGGAATATATCTACATATTGTTACTATTTATTAATAGGTATATGTAAAAGAAAAATTTGATTAAATTATTTTAGAATTTTAAACATTTTGATACGATGACGTCAATTGAATATTGTGTATTCTCAGTCCTGTGAGAGACCGCGCTTATTTTCCGTATCTCCCCTCTCCATCACCAAGCCCTTGAAATAGGTTCCTCTCTGGCAGGATGGTGGGTGGGAATGCTCGGAAAGACCTATTTTCGTCGGTCCTCGACGCGTACTCTCGCTGGACAGAGTATAAATTTGCAAATTTTCATAATTAATAAGCAAACATGACCATACAATTAGTTATATAGATCTACAGCATAGTTATTAAAATACCCGTAGTATATATTAGACCGTCCTATTGGCTATTATGTAAAATTTGTTTTTCATTTTTATTTTCAATTTATTAGTTTTGGTCCACTGAATATGTTACTTAGGTGTACCGTGTACCTAAAGTTTCTTCAGCAATTCCTCTATTCTTTTAGTCCTAAATTCAGTTTTAAGAACTTCATTCATTGTTATTTGTTTGTAAAATTTGCAAATACATTCGATCAATTTTTATTATAAATGCCAAAATGCATAAACAAAGTAGTACTTAAATAGGAATTTTAGGTAACTTAATATTAGAAATAATGTATTTAATAGTCATAATTCACATATATACCTATCCTTTATTTATTTTAACAAAATAATTGTAATTTTCGACTTTTGATTATGGTAAAACAATTAAATTACCACAACAATATCATATATTTTATATTATACATGTTCTGTTCATTAAATAAACATTATGATCTTTATATCTATACACTTTTATATATATTTATACTTATAACTTATTTATCTATACAATTTATATTTTTAATTACATAATTTCATAAACAATGTTGCTAATATTGGTTCATTGAGCAGCTCTTCGATATTAATAATATAATACAATATTTTACTATTATTAACAAACATCATCAGTGCATTCAGAGAGTAAAAATTAATTTAATTTACTTATTATTATTGCTTTTTTAACATATTTATATACTTTATTATTTAAATTAATAATACTGTAATTACAATGTAATTTTATTAATAAGTACATAATTGAATTTGTAGACAACACAACTTTTAATTTATAGTATTAACCAAAACCCTAATTCTTATTAGAAAAACCAAACAAAATGATTGTATACATATAAATAAAAGTTTTAAAAAGAAAAGAAATAGAGATCTTGATAAAAAAAAACAAATGTTACTATTTGGACAATAAATTAATTTTGTTCAGATACAGCTGTTAATTATTGTAAGTTAATAATTTTTATCTTGCATTTCATTATCTATGGACGGATATAATGATACATTTAGTATCTTAAATTGTCAAATATAAAATAGGCCGCATCAGTTACAATATAATGTTATTACATTATACTGTGATTTAAATAATTTGAAATTTCAATAAAAAAAAAAATCAAGGTAAACGATTAAAATATATATTCATATTATAAAAGATTTAATAGTAAATTGTTAATTTTTTTTGTGTGTTAGGGGGCCGATTTACTATATCTGTAACTGAAATATGGGTCCTAATTCTATAAAACAATTGATTGTAATATATAATTTATAACCTAATATTACGACATGACAATAATATATATATATATATATATATATATATACTATATTACATATAAAACTTTTAAAATGGTAACAAGAGTCTCTTATTATATTATATGACATAATATTAACGCATTCATATATATTTATTGCAAACATTAAATTGTTATTGTGAAAGTGTTATGATGGAAAATTTAGTAATATTTGGTTATTAATTTATTTTGAAAAAAAAACATACATCCACATAAATATATACTATAAGAGATAATAAAATATAACATAACCTACATTAAAATTAAAAAAATAATAATAATAATAATTGAGCTGCCCGGTGGTTATAATATTACACAGCCATCCTTGTTGGTTGCTATTTGCATATCCATACCTTTAAGGGTAAGCATTCAATAATTATATAAATTGTGATCTATCAGGTACACGTGTAAACATCTAGGTAATTATAGTTTGCTATTGTAATATCATAGCCAGGCACCTGAGTGTTGATGCTTTTTAAAATTTGTTGCAACTTTCCAATGAGCATATTATTGCGATTATTAAGTGGGCGGCTTATTCATTATTACAAGGACCTCCTTGCGATAGAACTTGATAATTTGATGTCCTGTTTTTGGAAATTGGTAATGATGATGTTATTCCACGCTCTCGACGTTTTTGCGACCTTTGATGGTGATTTCTGTGTTTTGTATGAATTTGAGTATGATGGTAATGATTTTTATAGTGTCGCCTCCTACGTTTATGTTGTTGAGATTTGCGATCTAGATTTGTAGTAGATATTATCGTTGTGATATCATCACAATCGCTATCAATATTGTTCATCAATGTTATTGAAGTTGATGATGTAGATTGAGAATTATTGCCATTGTTGTTGCTGTTCGACGATGACAAACTTAAAACTGAACCCCAATCGATTGACGTAACTGTTGTTGTGTTACTATTACCTATTAATGGTAATATGTTATCGTCACAATGGTGATCCCCAATACTCAATGCTGTGTTTCTTTTGTTATTGAAACTGTTATCATAAATTTGTAGTTCCGTTAAAGGAGAATTATTAATATCTTCTTCGTCATCTTCATCATCGTCGTCTTCGTCATAATCATCTGAATGAATATAGTTGTCACAATCTTCGATACTTCCGTTCAAATGGTAATACTGGAGATGATGGTTATTTAGATCTTGGTGATTATTTGTCATCACTGTGCTATGGCTATGATGATCTTCATCGTCATCATCTTCATCGTAATAGTATTCGTCATCCACACCAGAGTCAATGGAATCTGTTGTGCTGCTACTACTGCTGCTGCTGCTACTGCTACTGTTGTTATGTTCAACCATCATTTCCGGTCGGCCATTTCTGTATTCCGAGGGGTATGGAGTGGGAGATCGTCTGTTGTTGTTATTGTTATTGTTGTTATGATTATTTTGTTGATGTGAAACATCGATTTGTTGCTGTTGTATCAATTGCTGTGACGTACTCGACGTTGTAGATGCACAACAACGCCGTTGTTGAGCCTGTTGCGCTGCGGCAGCAGCTTCTCGTGACATTTCTCTCTCAATCAATCTTAATGTGTTGCAAATGAGCACGGACCTCCGAAGTCCAGCTTCGCAACTTTGTTGTGAGCTGTTATTTCCTGACCCACCACTTGACTTTCCCAATTTGCGCATTGATGCGTCAAATACTGCGGCTCTACGCCGTCTGTAACACTGTGTTGAAGGTACACAACGTCCCAGTTCACAACATTCCGGTTCACTGTTGATTCGTGGTTGTATTGTAGCCATAGTTGTTGTCAGCGTTGTGCTGCTACCACCGCTACCTAAATCCAAATAACACTTACCGTTAGTATCGCATTTGATAGTTTGCTGCTGTTGGTGATGTTGCCTCCAATGGTTCTGATTGTGATGCTGTTGGGAGGGCGATAATGTCGACAATGAAGAAGAATTTGAGGAATTAGTGACATTGCTACTATTGGACGAGGATAGTGATAAACTACCAGCAGGTAAATATTGATCATCATCGTCATCATCGTCGTCGTCATCGTCGTCGTCTTCATCGTCATCGTCATCGTCAATACTGCAATCTGAATCATCAGTAACGGCCGCTATAGCAGCGACAATTGATGATGTTGCATCGTCGTCGTCAAGTCGAGACGCCGAATCCAATTGCTCGACAATATGATCATTTTGCAAAAGATCCTCGTTATTAAGCATACGCCTTGCTATTTTAGGATTATGATCATTTTCTAATGACGAGGATAACCGTCTTTTACATGCATTTGATTCACTGCCAGTGTCAATTGCCATGCTTGTATTTATTGCTGTCATCGGAGGAACATGAATACCCATGTTGTTCAGTAATAAGAAACTATTCTGTGGGCAAAAAAAAAAAAAAATTAGATGGGTAATTAAACATATTATAAAACATAAATGCAACTATGAAAATATTTCTAAAGGGTTTTTTAATATTTCAAGTTTGATAAGTAAACTATAAACTATAGTTTCGATTGAACAATATATAAAAATAAATATTTAAAAAATAAACGCCGCAATTTTGTATTATAAATGTATTAATATTAGTTTGGAAAAAATTGTACGTTATACCGTATATGTACAAGTTCACTATAGTGTCTTTAGTTCATAATATTTATGTCTGAAGAAGCCTTATAATATCAAATATGTATTAGGAGTATACATCACAACATACATTCTATACAATAATAGTAATAAACGCAATAAAATTAATTGCAGTATAATAATAAAAAAATAATAATTTAAAGTCTAATTTATAAAACTGTAATTGACCACGGGATATATTAATATAATCGATACAAGTCTTTTAACAAATTTTAAAAGAAGAAAAATATCGAAACGAGATGTAAAAATAATAATTTGAATTGAACGAATATAAAAAGCAGTTATAAATTCCCATGTTTTGCAAAAAATTATTTAGAATTTTGAGATAAAAATACTGCCCTACATCCGTATCTACCGAAATAAAAATAAATAATACGTAAACATGTCATCCGCACGTGATATTTAAAAAAAATAACAACGACAGAATTATATTGTGTTCACATTAAACTATAGTTAAACATTGAACGGCATAGTGTTTGAACGATGTGGCGGTATTTTACGGGTTTTGAGCGTTCGACGTTAGGTTCAATGAATCATACATTATAATATATTTATTTTCTTTTTTTAGTAGATTTCCCGTTGCACGTCGTTCGCCTTGTACGTGTTGCTGTTGGCCGTCTCGAGGCACAATCCGGCGGCGGCGACAACAATGCCATCTAGCCGACAGACCCTCAACTACTCGGCTGTGATGTTTTTCCGCGTACTCGTGTAGATGGTGTCGGAACATTGCGCTTGAGGGAAACGTTTTTATTAACTCGTCGATGCCCACCGTATAACCGTCCGTTTAAATCGGTCGGGAAAACTGCATAGTGCATAGCCCGTGAACTAAGGCACCACGGTAAACCGCAATAGTACGTTCTCGAGATAAAAAAAAAAAAGAAAAAGCCCAACAACCCTCATATTGCGGCATACGCCGTATAGTCATTATTATCATTATTCTACCAAAGCGAGACAGTGGCGATGACGTAGTGATATAACCGCCTATTACAATCACTGCGGCGGCCCCGAATTTTTCCAAAAGTCTCGTAAGAGCCTGCACACTCAATAGGTATAGCAGTATAAAATACGCGAGATAATAATATTATTGTGGCGGCGTTTTGTACGCCGATGAGACCTATTAAACTTTGAGTTTAAAATAGATACGAGCCTGACACTCATTAACGTGAAACGCACACCTTTATTTCTTTCTATGTAACATCCGTTTTGATATTATATATTATATTATCAGAAGTCGATGGAAAAGGCGGTGACGCGTCTGTTCGTAGTACGGGTTTCCTGGGGGGATGAATGCACACCCTTCTGCATCGACGGTAACGGTTCCCCCACGCCATAGGTGCACAATCTTACAGAGCCTTAACGAACGTAATTACATAATCAAATTGTATTTTCGATATTTGTTACTATTAAACTCCCCCTCCCGGCCCCGAAGAAACCCGACCGAATGAAAACGTATATTGTTGTATAACATAAAAGTTCTACAAACGTGCATGAAACAGCTAAGCACCTCTTCGACAACAGTACTTTATTGCGTACGGAATGATAATAATAAAAGCACAATGACGATTCCCAGTCTCTGACACTTTTCGAAACCGTAGTGGTGAAACGCGCCATATTAAAATGATGTGTTTTACATCGAATTCGAGACGTATTTTTGCGACCAAGTATCCAACTAGTCCATGTCCAATATTATTATTATTATTATTCGTTACAATATAATATTATTATAATGTTATAGCGTCGACGACGGTGGCGTGTGGTTAACACACTTTCTCCACATACTTCTTCCAGCCCCACCACGGCAGTAACAACCTACGCACTACAGCGACGTACTATGTTGCTTTCTAATATACTATGCCGTTCGACTACCACTATACGAGTACCACCACCACTTGCCATCACCAAAATAAGCACCACTGCAATTACGGCGACAACGACAACATCATCAACAACAACAACAACAACAACAACAATAACGACCGTCTACAAGGTACAATAATAATATAATATTCCAATATTATAGTCGACGCTCGTGTAATAATAGTAATAATATCAATAATGCGATACAGGATAAAAAAGATTTTCCGACGGCCACAGACGGAGGAGTGTCCCACATCATCGATCGTCGTTAATTAATAATCACCCAGACTTGGACCGACCCGTCCCGCACACCCATTTGGTCACCGCGCAAAATCGTTAAAACCACTGACCACCGCTGCAGTGTCGCAGCGACCCCACACGATGGTAGTGGGTACCTACCGGAATTCGACATTGCGATTTTCCGGTCAAATAAAAATCGATCGATTCCGATATTATCTCTTAATACGTGACACACTTTTGTTTTTTATACGCATTAAAAGAAACATCGGAAAATCGATGTCTACAAATTAAAAATAAAATATTTATATTATATAATTAAATTATATTATAATATGTAAAGGTATTCGTAAAATAACACAATCAGATAGCAAAATATATTGGACACACATCGTGTAAAACGTGTACACCGTAACGCCACCGACGTGAAAAAAAGCTTTTGGTGAAAACGAAAGAAAGCTGGTGAGCGAATAAAGGCCAAACAACGTCAACGAGTTATCACCTGTATACGATAAAACGTAAAAGGAAAAAAGACTTCGTTATCATCACGCACATGTTTTTTCCACGCGAACCGTCGTCATCGCCGCCGCCGTCGTCAACCCCGCGGCGGTGACAACGGCGGAGGCAGACGCGGTGGAGCAGGCGGCGGCGGAGGCGATGTCGACAACGGTTGGCGGGAACTTTGAATCGTACGGGTCGCTATCGCGCGCGAGTCTCTTTTCTTACAGCCACTTGTTTCACGTCAGCCCTTTACTTTGTTTTTTTGCACACACTTTTTAACACTACAATAACACTCGTCAAACGAATATAAATAAATACATTACGGCTTGCCCGTCTTAACGACAATATTATGCAAGAATCAACGCAAAGCCTAAACATTAATAATAACTATAATAATAATCGTAATATTATTTTATGCTCACCGTCGAATTGTCGTCGGCGCAATAATTGTTTTCGTCGTCATCGTCACTCCACATTTTCATGCGTACGACGCGCGTGGGCTGGGGCTGCGGCATATAATAGTAATCCTGTTGCTGGTGCTCTTCGGCCACGGCGGCGGTCACTGCGGTCGGTGGCAACAAAGGCGACAGAAGACCCACAGTCGTCGTCATGTCTGCAAATCGTTTTTGATATGAGGTCGCTGCTGTTGCTGATGTGTCTGACCACTGCTGCTACAGTCGATGTCGCTGTCGATTTCGCTGCTACTGCTGCTCTACTGGTCACTGTCTTCCTTACAGTCACTGTGGCGTTGTCACATCGGTATCGGCATCTGCGGCGCCGGGCCAACATCATATACTGCCAACGCCGATGACAGTGGTTTCCGTCCACCTGGAGTCCGCGTGAAACTCCGTCGTGACTAAAGGACGGACAGGCGGACAAATGTGTGTGTAGCCCGGATTGAACGTCGTTCGGCTGATAATAGTAACGACAATGATGATGATGGTGAAATGAAGATTGATACCAAAGTGGACAGTGTATATAATATTATGATCACTACGGATTATCGGACGGGCCACGGCCGATCGTCGGTGACTGATCGGGAAAAATGTAAATATTGTAAACGCGATCCGTTTTGATGATGAGAAAAAAATTATTTAATTTTTCTCTACCGAAGAAACGGAGTGGACGAGGAAAAAAAATAATCGTGTACTGTAATATTATAGCGCGCGCAAACGGCGAGACGTGTTTGTAAGCGCTCGGACGAGCTGAAAGTACAGTAGAAAACTACGAAACGCTACGACGCGTTACTCGTGAATAACACTGCCGTCGCTGTTGTTGACGACGATCCTTTGCTGTTGCTGTTGCCCCCGCCACCGCTGCCGCCACGGCCGCCGCGCTGCCAGCGCTCACCCACTACCACACCACTACTCACCTCCGACGTTCATACACATACACTTCTGCTTCCTCCATTTATACCAATGCACAAACGCACACGCACACACGCACGCGCTATAACTATATAGTATATAATATATATTCCACCTCTCGCCCGCTCGACACCGACTTGCCCACTCCGGCCCACTAGTCGCGATATCGTCGTCCGCGCGCTACTCCCCACTGCCGGCGACACCGTACCGTTACTATATTCTGCTTACCCGACTACTAACTGCCACCGCTTTATGCGGATCACACCGCCACCACACCGTCCGCATTCATATTTTTGTAATATCCAAACAAGCGTGGCCAACAGCGCGCTCTCGCCGTCGACACTGCCGCCGTATCCAAAGGCCGAAGAACCAAAAACGGCGGACCGCGTCGCATTGAATTATATATATTCTAATAACGTGTGCATGTGTGTGGTAATGGTACGGTGACGATACCATGTTGTACTTTATCACCACGTGTAACGTACATTGTAACGCACGCGCACCAGCGACGCTTATCGTCAATTTTTTGTCGTTTTCTTTTTTTTTACTTATATCTCAAGATTTCGCTATTGTCTGTTACACTCTGTTGGATTATGGTACACTATTTTACAGTATTATCTATATTCTACGCTCAAGTCGAAAGTGTAAAAATATGCGTTTATCGACGACGGCAATCGAATGCACGTGCTCAGGTGAAACTATGCGAGCAATGCCATGACGACAAAACACTTTGGACTCGTATTGCCTCGACTCACACGTTTTGCCTTGCAGGAGTCTAAACTCCGAATTATAAGCGAGTCTGTCGGTAACAATGAATTCAAATTCGATTTGTCTCTGAATCTTTCGGTATATGATTGTTTTGTCCGTCGCAAAAGCTCGCTTCGGTTATGACAGCGATGACATCGCCTCGACCGGTTTGGTTGAAAGTGTTTGGCCGAAGTTCCGACCGAAACGTGATAGCTTTAGGATTCTCCACATACCTACCGCGAGGATAGCGCCCGACCGAGGTCGGCCGCCGTCGTAGCACCATTCCCTTTTCCCATCCGTTTTACTGCGCGCCCTCGACGTCGCGCCCACCACTCTTTGCTGCTCACCCATCACCACCGCCTACTAATTATAATACGCGCGCGTATAACTTGTACACCTGGTTTTCCCGCCGCCTCACCGTCAACTCACTCAGCCTTATCGTAGCATTATTACTACTACTACTACTACTACTACTACTACTACTACTACTACTACTACTACTACTACTACTACTACTACTACTACTACTACTACTACTACTACTATTACTACCACTACTACTACACTATCACCTTCCTATTACCACCTATCGATACTCGGTCAAGCCTACGCCTCCGCGGCTCCACCGTGTACCACGAAGAATCTCCGCAACAGCCTTCGGTTACTTCGTCGACGACTGTTTTAAACATTTAAACACGCACCACACAAGATAAAATATCATTACTAGGTGACTATGTTTAAATGTTTTAAAATAATATGTTGTATGGCCAGTGGCACCTACGTAGGAGTACCAAGTAGTGCAATATTGCAATGGTTTCCCGTGGTACCTGAGGTCCCTAACAACAAAAAAACATTGTGCCAATGGATTTGCAATGTTTTTAAATTTATGTGAGAGAAACGTGAAGACTAAAGATTGTTGTATCAATTTTTTCAGCTTTAATGTCGAGAACTTAAAATTTGATGAAACATTATGATTGGCAGCGTCAAGCATCTATGACTATTTTTTTTTTTTTTTTGGGGGGGGGGGGGTTAAAATTATAGTAACATTGGTTCATAGAAAACCTTTGAGCGCTATTGTCTATGACTAATAATGCACTCACGTATTTATTTATTTAGATTTTAATGATTATTAACTATAAAACATTATATTAATATTATAAGAAATTCACACAGATTTCGTTTTATCACTTGAGGAAAAGTCGTAAAAATCCAAATGTAAAAGTAATTGTTTCATATTCAAAACAGAGACATATACATGGAGAGATGTGGGGGTCAGATCCCCAAAGACCTTTTTAATATTTTAATGTGCAGGTATTTAGGTTTAAACATTTTCCTTCCATGGAAATGTACTTGCAAGTTGCAATTAATCCTCCCCCCTTCAAACAAAAGTTATGTATACGCCATTGATTCAAAAGACAAAAATAAACACAAAGGTCAGCCTGAATAAAAATATAAATATATTCAAGAAATGGTTTATTATAATAGCCCCAGCTAGATTTTGTATGAAATATTATGCATATACTTTTTGCACGTTATTGTTTCCCTGAAAATTAAAATAACCGATAAAACGGAAATAAAAGTCCTATGATCAATAAGCAAAAAACGTATATTTATTAACACTTTAATGATAACAATTATTATTATTATTATTGTATACGCGATCGCGCGCGCGCGCAGAACATAATTTTTATCTTTCCTACGTTTTATCATTTTCTCATGGCCCTACGCGAGCAGTGGTCTATATCGTAATACAATAGCTAGCATAGACAATTTTTGTCTTGACACCGATTTTTAAAACAAAACTAGAAGTTTTTATTATCAATTTCGTTTTGTTTAAGATTTTACTGGATCAATAGCGTGGTAGGAGTGTACAGTGGCTTTTTTTAGTGTCACTGATAATAAGAGTCTGGTTTGCCGCCGAAAGATATGTATAATGTGTATTTACTATTTACGTTGTCGTGTACAAAATAAGGACAAGCGGATGGCGGGGATTTTGTGTGTCGGTTTTCTGCATTTTTTAATTCACACACCAACACACGCAAGCGCGCGAGCGCACTTTACTAGTTGCCTGCACTGCTGGCAATGAGGCCTGCCGTTAGGTGCGCCGTAGTTGTAGTGACGAGATAATAATAGTTATAGTAATACTATTATGTTTCTCTATCCGTGAAAAGCCCGCTAATTTTCAAAAAAATAAACGTAAAAATATCATCGCACTCATTTCCAACGTTGCCCAAACAAATCTCCACAGGATAAATCGCGTTTGATAATGTGATCAACTATTCTGCGAGTTTTTATTTTATCATATCGAGCACTCTGCACATTGTTATCTTTCTAACATTTTCTTTCGTTTTTCTATTCAATTTTTTATTTTTATCATCATTACTATTATTATTATATCGTGTACTTTGTTCCCATAACGTTACGTACATTTTTTTCCATCGCCATAATATACACTAATCACAATCACGTTTACAACTGAACGATTATAATATTACATACGCGTTGCACTATCGTTGCAGATGTATTCATATTATATATTACATATATAATAATATAGAATATAAATATGTACATAATATAATAAAGTTATGTAAAATAAACGTGTGCGCGCACGTATAGACGTGTTTGTATGTATGTATTACGAAATTATTTTTTTCGTAGCGCGTAATTTATCGCGTATTGCATGCCATTCGAATTTTTACAAAAAATTTTTTAAAAAATTAAAATAAAACAAGACGAGCGATATTTCTACGAATAATAGTATATATATATATATATATATTTTATTTAAGGACTACATCGTCATCGCCGTCGTCGTCGTCGTCATTATCATAATAATGTTCTTCTTCTTCTTCTTATTATTATTATTATTATTAAAGCTTGTAAGCCAGAGACGACGAGAGAGGTCGGTGTCGGCAACACTGTCGGTAGTGTTGTTATGTGTAGAGCGGCGGCGGCGTTGGCGGACGGGTGGTGGCGCGGGAAGGCCGCCGACCATATTATAATATAGCTGGTTGTTTTGTAAAAACGGCGTTCGCCGCCGCCGCCATCGTCGTCGTCGTCGCCGTAGTCGTATACAGTCGTAGCATTCGTTGCCGCCGCCACCGATTGCAAAACGGCGTCCGCCGTGGCGATGTACAAAGCCATGATGGGCTAGGAGGCGGGAGGGTAGCGGCGGTGGCCGACCGACTGGCGGCGGCGGCGTACGACCAAAACGAGTCCTCGGTATTATACCATACCATTACCACTGTCGCTGTGTATTAGTCGTCGGTGCCGCCGCTGTTTTCGTCGGCGGTGCGCGCGCACACCGCACGATGTACGCACACACGCACGAGCCCGACACGGAATGTCCATAATAACGCACATATTATGCACGTAAACTCGTGAGCGTGGCGGTCGTCGCGGCATTGGTGCTGGACGCGGCGCTGCTACGATGCCCTTCGGAATTTGTTATTAAAAGAGAAAAAAAAAGCGCGCGATTAACACATTTTTCGACGGATTCGGAAAACTACATAATAATAATATATAACATTCGGCGGAGACTCTAGCTCCACCTTACGCGTTGCGATATCGCACACGACCGTCGCGTTTCGGTCGTACATAATATTATAATATTCAAATATTTTGATAGTATGATACCGTAACATATTATATAATGTATACAATACACGATGCGCCGAATCGGTTGCGCCTCAGAAACGGGACGAGTTAACGTTTTCATACGGTTTACCCGCTGAAAAGTCTTAATGTTAAATTATGATAATTATATTACATTATCATCGCGCGCGCAAAAAAACGAGAATAATCGACGCTGAATATGAGGGTGACAGATCGCTGCGAGTGAACAGTTTTTGCCGCGGCGTCCGCGAATCGTTGCCCACCCTCGTGGACCCGGCACAAACGCGACAAAATCTGTCGGAGGAAAACGCATGAGTCATCCGCCGCGTACGTCTCTCGTATGACGCACATAACAAATAATAATAATAAGTTTATATAACCACCCGGTCGCGGCGTCCCCTCGTCTATACGCGACGACCCGCGTGCTCTCGATCACAATCGCCACCGAAATTTCCCGACGCCATGCCTTGCGGGAATATCGGACAATACTGATAGCTTTTCCCGCCCAATTTCCCACCGATAAGCCATTCTTTAATCGTCAGTAGGTCCAATCGTTTCACCCAATGCTAAATATGGGTATGTTTGTATCGTGCGCCGTACAACGGGAGGCTATATTTTGTCGAAACGTTTATTCTCAGAATATATTTTTCAAAACCATATTTATTTGGAATCGTGTTTAGTTGGAAAAATATTTCATCGGAATGTATTTTCTCGGATTTGTATTTATTTAGAATCGTATTTGGTTAGAAAAATATTTTATCGGAAAGTATTCTGATGGAATTGTATTTACTTGGGAAAATATTTCGTTGGAAAGCATTCAGCTTGAAAATATATCGTCGGAATACTTTTTGTCAGAATCGTATTTATTTGGCAACGTATTTTGTTGGAAATGTATTAATCAAAACCATAAGCATAACCCATAATAAACATTTCCAATAAAATGCATTTCTGGAAAAATACGTTTCCGACCAAATATTTTTTCAGACAAATACAATTCCTAACATCTATTTTCCAACTTTATACGCGCCTCCCCGTTCAACGATGCGATAATGTGATCAACAAAACACAACAATAATCTCTGGGTTTTTGAATTTTATATTTCTATACTTATAGTACCTCTATGAAATTTTATATTCAGCAACGTATGTTTTATATTTTTATGTATCAAATGAGTAGTCTTTTGACGTGTACGAGGCAATTTTGGGTGCTAAATGTAACGATGGGTGGACGTTGAAACAATAAAAAAGCTCGCCTGCAACATACATTATATTAATTATTACCTAGTGCCTATGTATGTTTTATGAACATAGTGGCGGGTGGTGTAACGTCCCCGCTACTGTTGTAGTTATAATAAGCAATAAGCCATAATATTATATTGTGTGTGTCGATAAACCGATTAAAATTGCCGATGACAGTCATTAAATCCTCCGAAATCGGTTATAAAATTTTCAATCGAATTTTTTTCAACTCAAATACATGACGATCGATCGCAATCGTATACGATAAATGTATATAGGTAAATCGTCTCGAAATCTCAAAGTTTGTATTCTGAGAATACTTTTTTTTTTTTGTAAAACTACTGGCAATAATATTATTATCAGCTGTATTAGAAACGCCGACGCCGCCATCCGCCTCGTTATTTACGACGACGACGACTACGTTCCGCTATGGTACGCGGCAAAGAGAGCGGCGTAGAACGTTTTATATTATATAAATATCACGCCGCGCGTTTCGTTCCAATATCATCGTGCATGCCGTATCGAGAACGGCGCGGGTATACTAGAAATGAAAATGTGGAAAACGCGAATGATTTTTATTCGAATCGTCGTTTTTTTTTTTTAGGTAAAAAATGTGTTTATATATGTAGGTACCTCCTACTGATCACTAACTGCGCAGCGAATAAAGACATTGGAAGTCTGAACGTTAAAACCATTGTCGTTTCCGAGGGCTTGTTAATTAAAACTATTGGTTTGTCCGAGGACATTCGATGGCAATGCGCCGCAGTAGCTGTTGCCGTATATATTAGGATAGATAATAACGTAATATTATACACGCCGCTAAACTTATATTATATACCTATTACCTATCTGATATTGTAACAAGTCCATTTGTGTTATTTTAATGATATTATTTTATCGTACGGAATAGAATACGATAATTGTATTAATTATATTAAATATTATTTTAATTACAATGAATGATCATTACTTATAATAAATTATTATTAAATATGAAAAGAGCAGCCCAGATACCGAGACTGGGTGTTGTCGGCCACTCGTCTCGGTTGGCTCAACTCGGTTCTAGATAGTGTACTGTATAGAGTGTGGACTGCACTTGTAAAACAATTATTAATATACATTTGAAAGCAACCCTATTCGAAAAAATATTTTCTCAGCTTGTTTAATATAGTTTATCATTGTATTATATTTCGGCTGTATTTTAGCTGTATTTTAGAGTTTGTGACATTTTTTTTTCTAAATATTATGAATCAGATTATATGTGGTATAAAGATTATATAAGATATAATTCGCTACCTAATTAATTATTATAACAATGCTATGAAATGTATTTTAATGTTATAAACAAAAATAATAATATAAAATTTTGAGATTTTTAAATATATATATATATATATTTGGAAAATAATTTACGACAATTATTATACAACCTTAAATACAAATATGTAAAATTGTATATTAAACAAAAGAACGCCATAGAAAGAATACATTTAAAAACACGAAGTCACTCTGCGACTGCTGTATAGTAGATTTTAAGTGTATCTCGTCATTGAGTTGGTCAATAATGTATTGGATGTGTTCAAATTGAATTCAATAATAAGTTATAAATAATTATTAATTTACATATGAAATTCGGTTCTGTGCATCTTTGGTTCCTTTATTTCTAAGGATATTTTATAATTGATATACATATATTACTATTAGCAATTTAATTTACTACTAGTAAATACATTTATTCAAATAATTTTTGCCAAAAACATCTTTAATATATAATACATTACTTAATAACTCAAAAAACTCCCAAAAAATATGTATTGTCGTCATAAGTAAATACCGATGTATTGTAGAACGATAAGTGAATATACGTGCATGCGATATTAAAAAGAGATAATAATTTTAAATTAGTTTTAATATGTTTTTTTAAATGTCATCATAGGTATATAGTAAAAATAATATACAGAATGTTTAATAATTTCAAGCCTACAATTAATATTTTTTACTATTTTTCGTTTAAATCCAATTTCGTCAAATTTTAAATTTCAATTGTTTATAAAAATGTGTACATAAGAATTTTAGATACTTATAAATCACTATAAGTACAACTTTCGAAGAATCTGGCATCAATTTTCAAGTTTTTTGATAAAAGAAAATAATATTTTCAACATTTACAGAATAAAAAAACTAAAATATCAAATCCTATAAGGCTATAAATAGCATAGAATCAGTTTAAGCATTTTGAAATTTTTATTGTGTAAAAAAAAAATTATAATTTTAGTTGTAGTGGAATGTTTCAAGTTTCTATAATTATCTTTCAATTTATAAAAAATTAACAAAAACTATTATTATTCGTATAAATATCAAATAATATGAAAAATTGATTTTTAAATGTTCATTAAAAATTATTAATACATTTTTACGTTTAACATTTTTTTTTAATCCCAAAATTTAATCACAAAACTTATAAACAACATAATATGAAGAACCTTTTCAAAAATTAATTTTAAAACCATAAATTAAATGTAATTTTTAACTACAAAATAATTTAAAATGCTCATGAATCATGATTTTGTCGAAATTTTTAATTTCAGTCCCTTATATAAAAACAACTGTGCCCATATATATTTGATATTTTAAATTTAAATATGAACAATTTATGAGAGACCTTAAACAGTTATACTAGATTTTCAAACTTTTTGATCTCAAAACAAAAATTATATCTACCTATATCGAAAAAAACAACAAAATCGAAATTTCAAATGTCGATAAATATTGCTTAAAAAGAATCAAAATATTATTAAATTTGTATAATTTCTATAAATGTTAATTTAAATATTGAGTGAACATTTTATGTCTATTAAAGTTATTAGTATTTGAATTATAACGAAAAACCAAAATCAATTTTGTTGAAAATTGGTGTTATGTAAAATGCAATCCCGTTTGGTTTTTTTCGATTATTTAGAAATGTACTGGGAATATTTACTTTTGACTTAACAAAGTAAAAACAATTCTATTTGCTATCAAAAGATAGAAGATTGAAATTGCTTAAAACGGTTATGAAATACACAAAAAATTAATTGATTTATTAATTAAAAAAAAAAACACACATCATTGTAAAATCAAATTATTCATCGCTTCACTCAGAAAAAAAAATGTCAATGAAACTTAAAATGCCTAAAAGAATTTTGATAATGGAATAATAAAATTACAATTTTTTTTCAACATAGTATGTTTTTAATTGTTTCATTTTATTCAAAAAAAAAAAAAAAAGAAATTATAACTTAATACTTATGTTAATTGACTTTGAATCAGTCATAATAGAACTAAAAATACATTTGAACCATAGTTCAAACCATTCAACCATTCAATATTTCAACTCATTATGCCTATATAAGTACAATAAACCTATACATTTTTTCCGAATAAGTTTAAAAATAAAATGACAAAGTGTCATGTTTACAAATCTATATTTGAATCTCAAAACACAATCCTTATTGTAAAACAGAAATAAAAAACATTTTATTTAAAACTTATTGATCGTAGTTCTTTCGTTTTATAATTTATTTCATTTTTTTAAAAAATTAATTAACATTTTTGAAAATAACTTATTAAAGAATATATATTTATATGGTCCATTTTCCAATACCATATATTTACATTAATAGTTACATTAAACTTTTGTTCTAATGTTACTGCTCAAAAAAGTGTTTATCGGATAAAAAATTATATAATTATTTATTTTAAAACCCCTAATAGCATTGTAATTTGTAGTTTTTACAATACTGCGATTTTGTAGTATTTGTGTACAGTTCGATCAATAAATATTTTGCGAGAAATTGTAATTTTCCTCCAAATTGTTGCAGGAATACCATAATGTCACGTCTGAAAACATTACATTTTTAGATTATATGGTGCAGGCTTGCATCTACAATTTCATACCATTTTTGACACCGTAAATGTGAGGTCCAAAAATAATTTAAAAAAACAGTGACTTGCATATACATATACATATAATTATTTTTTTTCTTTATTACACTTGCTGCATTAATAGTGGCTATTGGGTGAAATTTATGAGGTTTTAATTACATATATCTGAGTGGTAACGATGACACGACGTACAAATTTTAATGAAATAATATTTAAATAAATATTAAATATTATAATTACACAGGATATAGGTAGATATCAGGTGTTAGCAACTCGTCTTAAAGGTCTTACTTCGCTTACCTTGATGCATGATAGTAATGCTTATTGTTAGAACAAATTCTGATGCAATAATTTATCGCACTTGAAACAACAAGATATTCGTATGATATAGTTTTACTATTTACTGTGGAAGTTTGAGTTGATAGTCAATATACTTTAAAGTTTAAATATTTTTAGTCGACTCATATTAATAAAATAATATAATCGAGAAAGGGTTACAGAAGACAGAATTAATTTAAATTAATTAAATAATTATTTAATCTACAGAATGTAACAGAAATAGCTAACAAATGTAATTAAATAACTACGTTTGTAATACTATTTGTTCTTAAAGTATAAAATACATTTTTTAACATATAGTGAACAATATTTTCCTAACCTATATATAAACATTATCACTTAATATCTAGATTTAAAAATTGATTAGAATAAAAATTATTACATAATAATATTATATAGATAGTCAATTACAACTGTCGGTTCTTTTTGTTACGACCTGTAATCTGTAAAGTATTATGTATGCATATATTAGTTATCAATATATGATTTATAACTACTTAATGTTCCATTTTCAGGTGTTATTAATAGAACACCAGGTACAAAGTACAAGTAACAAATTGTTGATTTTATATATTTTATGGTTTTAGATTTTGTGAAAATTGACTATGTTGCCATATAACATAAGCTTACAATTTTCAGTTATATTATATTATGTAGAATAATGCGCTGACATTGTATTATATTTTCTTTTATTTAGACCTAAAAATATAATAAGTGTACATTGTACAGTGCATAACAATATTAACAATACAATTGATAGAAAAACATTCTATATTTAAAAATTCTGTATTTGGTTAAAAAAATGGTTAAACATTTTGAAAATTATTTCCAGTTATCTTGAACCGAATGGATTAAGGTGAACCAAAATCTGTCAAGTCTTTACAAGATTATTTTTTTCAATACAACTGACTAACCTAAATCAATTTCGTCAGAAACGCGTTACAGGAAATGTCAACAATTTTTTTTTTTTGACTAAGAATTTGATGCAATTATTAGGAAAAAAATACAATAAATCTATAGCGGGTATCGTATACTTAAAATTTACAATTGATAGGTATTTTAAAAGTTGCGGACTGTTTGTTTTACTAGAAAAATGATAACAGACAAAAGTAACTAAAAACAATCACATTGTTGTAAAATACATTTCTTGCTTTGTACAAATTTACAAAAAAAAAAAAAATAACCATGGAACAACTTACGTATAAATTATTATGGCAAAAAAAAAACCCCGGGGCCGCAATTTACATCATAAATGAATTTTGGGACGCAACTAATTCCGAATTCGATAATTAATCGAATTTTACGTGACTGCGACAGCGATGGCAGTGCTGCGATCAATTTATTTAGGCAAAGGATGCGTTTAACATAACGCTCGTTTTTGTTAGGCGCAGTGTATAAATAAATAATGATAACAATAAAAATAATTTTCGTAGATATCCGAAAAAAACATTCAAATCCTTAAGAAAATAATAACACAATGCAACGAAATAACGCGCTGGCGTCGTAGTGTCGACACCGATCTTCGAAGACCACCCAAGTGTGTGTGGTGTAGGTAATTCAAACGTATTTTTTTCACTATTCCACCTTCTTATTTAAATTGATGTGCCTAATTTTCAATCGTGGTGTGTTATCTTCGGATGTGAATGCTATAATATTATTATTTTACGTTTGGGGCGACAGCGTTTGCATCGAGTCGTTTTTCGACCCGACTGACCGAAAATGATATAATAGGTCAAAAACGGCGAGAACAACAAAATGGGAATTTTCGGTTGAGGACGTGTTGGTTGGTCGTGGCCTGTATGGTTTAAAAATTATCGTCGCCGCCGTGGCAGAGCAACAACAGCAGCAGTGAGTGGTGGTGCCATAGCAAAAGGATACATCATCAAGACCGTCAAGCGGCGTCCTGTGGGCCGAGCGCTCGTGGCCGCGTTTATGGTTTTATACGCGCGCGCATTCGGGTGTTGGCTGCACTGCTTTAATAATAATAATATTTTACTAGTACGCGGCGGCGGCAACCACTACTACTTCTACTATTGCTTTGTGCATCGTGGCCGAGTACGCCGTTGGAAACCGTGCGACGGTGATAGTTTGAACGGCGGCAGCGGATCGCCGTCGTACCGTAGTAGTAGTAGGTACAACACACGGTTGTTTCTCTCCGTCTCGCTCGTTCGGATTCCCGTCACCCCTCTCACTCTTACCCGCTCTCACGCACACCCGCTCAATCTCTCTCGCACCGTTGCCGTCTCACCATCGTCCGACCCTCTCGCCTCTTCCGTTATGGCTCTCTTTCTCCCCCACGCGCGCGCCCCATGGTCTCTCTCGTCACCGCCGCCGCTGCCCGCTCAACGTTCACCGATATACGCAGACCATACTACCACTCGACCACCACTCACCCGTACACCAATTTGATTTCCGTCTCGCTCGCACACCACCTCTCGTCCCATCTCTTTCTATCCGCCACCCACCTCTTCACCACCGACGTATGTATAGTAGTTGTAGTGGTACGGCGTGCATGTAGTAGTAGTAAACTACTATAACAGCGCCGCCGGTGCGCGCCGTTCACAGTCCCCCACCCCGCTGCCACCGCAGCAACACCATCACTGCCACCACCGCGCGCTCCGCCTAAGTTTCTTTATGTATAGCGTCGTTGTGGGACGCGCGGTGGTGCAGCTGCCACGCAGTTATCGTCAGTTGGCGGGCGGGTGGAGGAGGCTATATAGGACCGTAGGGCCCTAACGCACGAGCTGCATGCACATATATATATATATATATATATATATATATATAGTTATTGTATATTATATATATATATATATATATATATACTCACACACCCAAACATAAGTATATATATTATGTGCGTTAAAGTTGGCTGAGGAGGGCGGTGGTACCGTTTACGGGCTGTAGGACGCCACTGCTCTTATACTATATAGCCGCTCTGCCGCCGACGCTGCCTCGGGTGGGTACATCGTTCGGGGGCGGCATACCCGAAGTGTGTTGCTCTGGCTCCGGCTGCTCGCTGGTTGGTATTCTTACTCATTCACTCGCTCGCTCGCACTCTACCAAACTCCGTCTCTGTCCATCATCTTACCGTCAGTGTATACCACTGCGTAGCTCTGTCCCTCCGCACCGAAACAGCTGCATCGCTGGTTTCGGTCGTGCGCGACAGACCGTCCCCGCTACCACAGAAACTGCACGCGGAGCAGAGTGGTGAGCCCCGAACCTAACTTGACTCCGCGGCCATCCGACGCTGCAGTGCGATCCTTGATGTCCCGTGCCTGTGCGGCGACCCATCTGACGCCGTGGCACGCCAACTCGACAGACTATGCGACGTTTACCCGCGGTCTGCGCGAATGATAAAGCATAACGCAATAATAGTGATCCGACCGATGTAACGATGAGATTGTGTTTTTATCACTCAGCAAATCGTACGTCCAGTATCGGATTTAAGGAAAAAGCCCCTGTTCGCAAACATTATAAAAGGCGAAATAAAAAATTACACCAAGTTAGAGCGACGTTTTCGTTTTTTAATCAATATGTTGAATTAAATTATACAAAAAATATATATTTATTTTATATCAATAAAATTCACTATCAGCATTGTAGTTATACCTAAACTATATATTTATCTTGAACAAAATTTTCATATTGAAAGAAAACTTTTAAAAAACAAAATTATTTAAATCTAATATATAAATAAAATATAAATAAATAAATATACTATAATAAAAAGGTCGAAGGTAGGTAATCAATCTGCTGTACAGTAGGTACGAGTGTATCTCGTCACTGAGTAAGGTTAGGTACTCTTATAAATGTATGTATTATATTTTAATTCCGTGTATATGAAAAACGATTTTGAGCGAAGGAGTATGTATTCCTAAGCACATTTCATATATATTTTGATATTTCTATTAAAATATTTTATTTTACAATTAATATTACGGTGGGTTGAATTAATGTTGGCCAAAAACATTACATTTATTATATTATTAATATTTAATTATTTTAATAATACATATTTACCTATATCATATATTATTGTTATTATTTTTGAGCAGGGTTTGCATTTAAAATAAAATTTTCGTTTAACGTTATTTATAATCTAATATTTAAATGTTATATAATTTTTGCGTTTATCGTTATTTAGAAGTAAAACGTTATACAAGTTTTACAATTTTTGAGTTTATCGTTTTTCGTCAAAAATAACATCTAATGCGGGGCATTGCATGGATACGGAATATAATAAATTCATGGATTGATCGCTATAAGATTGATTGCTAAATAACGTGGAATAAATATTTCTACGAAACCAATATTATTTTTAAGTAAATTGATTTTAAAATTATTTCGTTTTGCGTTATTTTTCGTTTAATGTTATTCTCAATATTACATTATGCGTTATGTTTTATTGAATGATATATTATATATTTTGTTAATCGTTATGTTTTGTCTTATTTAGTTATTTTTGTTAATCGTTTTCCGTTTTAATTTTCCATTTTTGAGCCAATATCGACTTACCGTAGAACTGTGTAAATAGATTTGAGATATATAATATAGTATATACCTAGACATAATATTGCAATAGCATAAAATTAATTTAACCGCTTTAAAAATGTCATTGTGTGTTACACTGTGTACCGATATAATAAAATATAATAATATACGTAAAAATTTCAAATCCTGCTTACAAAAAATATTTTTGTATTACAACAAAATAATATTTAAAATCGTTATTCTTTGTTTGGTATCTAATTTCATACATATTTAAACTTGGAATGTAAAAAAAAAATTGTTATAAATTATAATACATTTTTTAGATTTTTTGGTTTCAGTATGAACTATTTATGAGGGAATCCTGGATTAATTTTCAAGCAAAATTTTTTTTTATAATTTCTTCTTGCAATGAATCAAAATAATTAGAAAAATACTATGTGTATAATATTTGTAGAGAATGATAATAGTATAAACACATAGGGAAAAATTTAAGTAACTCGGGTTATTCGTTTTTGAATTACCTACACAAAATAAAAAAGGTCGGCAAGTGGATACCGCTTTGCTGTACAGTAGGTGTCGAGTGGGTCATTTTCATGGATGTGTTAAATTCGTATTCAATGATTTAAATTATTGTATACGAAAAACGATTCTAAGCCAAGACGACGTGTCAGCCTACATAATTATAAGTGTATTTTAAGATATTATTGCTATTAAAATAATTAATTTTACTATTAATAATACAGTAGGGTGAATTAATTTTTGCTAAAAACATTGCATTACAAAATTTAATTTTGTGTATAAAATATAATAATATACTTTAAATGTTTCAAGCACCCACCATAAATATTTTTAAATTACAACGAAATAAACAACATCGTTATTCTTAATTTAAGTATTTAATTTCATCCAAATTTGAACTTTAAACGTCTATAAAAAATCATTTTTTTAATATATATTTTTATTTTTTGATTATATTTTAAACTACTTACGAAAAACTTTATTTTCAATTCTTAGTTATAATAACTGAACATTTTATAAGTTTTAAACTACAAAACGATTTGCTAATGTTCAATGATGAATTTCGGTCAAAATTTGAAGTTTAAATGCTTATAAAAAAATATTGTACCAATGTATTTTTATTATTTTTAATCTGCTATTTTAACAACTTATGCGAAATCTTGTATTAAATTTTCAAGAAATTTGACCCAACCAATTTTTTTTATCGATATTTAAAAAAAAAAATTGAAAAAACCAAAAATTTCTTAGGCCTACAATTAGTTTAAAAATTGTCAAAATATTTTTAAATTTATTTGATGTATAGAAAACGATAATCTAAACATTTGGTGAAATATTTAAATGTTTAGGGTTCTTCCTTTTAAAATTATTAACATCGTTCCCTGAGAAAACGTGTGAATATCTAATGTCTAATTTCAAACGCTCATAAAAAATTAGTTTGATTTTCCAGTAATTTTATTTTTTTTGAAGAGAAGTAGAAAAATTAATAGAGATCTTTGTGTCCAATTATCAAAACTTAGATTTGAATAGAAATTTTTTTATAAATTTCCTAATCAAATAAAACTCCAAAATTTAGTGATTTTTACATATTTTCTTGAAATTTTAACTTTAGACCCTTATAAAAAACTATTAGAGACTTACACTTTATTTTTGTTTTAATTTTCACTTACAACAAGTCATGAAGAGCATTGTATTATATTTTCAAGTTTTTTGACTGATTGAAATATTTTTTATCAGCAAAAATAAAAACATAAAAATCTGGAAAACTGATTATGCCTATAAATAGCTTAAAGAAGTCAACATTTTTTGAAATATTTATAGTTTATAGAAAATGCTTATATAAACATTCAGCGAAAATGTTATTTATCTACAATCATTATTTATTTTGTTACACCAAAAATAAAAATCGATTTTGTCAAAATTTTGCTTTGCGAAAAAATTCCAATTTTTACTTAATTCTTTTTTGGTTTTTTTCAATGCGTTCAAAAACTATAAAGTATTTTTTACTTTTAATCCTCAAAATTACCAACTAGATTCATTTTCCTATCAAAAAATATGCGGACAGAGAAAATCGGAGAACTTTTACTGCACTAAAACGTAATGACAGACAAAAAAAAAACACATACACAATATAGTAAAATCAATACATTCTTCGCTCCGCACAGAATCTAAAAATCGTAATTTCAGAATTAAAACGTAAAAGAATCGTAATTTTATGGATGAATTTCCAATTTCATCAAAATTTAAACTTCAGACACTTATACAAATATTTGAGGAATATTAGGCTTAACTTTTTTTTAAAACCCAGTAATGGAAATTATCAAAACGTCTTATGTTAAATTTTAAAAAAATTCAGTCTTTAGGTATAAATATTAAAAACTTCATGAATTTTTAACGGCAAAAAAATTACAAACGCTCAAAAATTGTCGAAATTTGTCAAAATGTTTATTATAGATGCTTAAAAAAAGTATTGACGATTCATACTTAACTTTTTTCAGTTCCACAAACAATAACTTACAAGAATTTTTTATTAAATTTTTAATTTTGACCTCCTAAAAGTACCAACTAATTGGTTTTATCAAACCATTTTCAAAATGGAATATCAAAGCAATTTTTGATTTTTCTACTATAAATCGTGTACACATACATACATGATTGTAAAGTACATTCAACGCTCTGATCAGAATCTAAAAATGTATAAACACCATTTGGTCGTATAAGCAGCTTGTATAGCTTCTCCCTGCTCTCTGTTCTCGTAAATATTAACTGTAATTAGTAATATTTAAACAACCATAGACACTTTAATATTATTCATTAAGAATAAACACATGTTTAATATTATGCGGGTACGCGTTTGAGACATAGTTATTACTTATTAGTAGGGCTAGGGACTTCTAGGAATTTGTATGTTTATCAATAATCATTCAAAACATACCTAAGTAATATAGAAATTTATTTCATAACAATACGAGTTTATATTCAAAGTTTATAGTTGCATATTATATATATTTGACCATTTTTCATTTATAAGTGTATATTTGACAATTTTTAATATAATGGTTTAAAGTATTATAAATATTTAAAAAAAAAAAAAACATAATTTTAAATAGATTTTCTAGACGTGAGATATTATTTTGATGGTCCTTTTTATATAAAATTAGTGTTTGTGTTATCCTCATCGATCACTGGCATTGTTACTTATTGGTAACATCGCACACATGATTCCCGTTAGTTAAAAAACAATCATATAATACAAATTATAATAATGCAAATATTATCTAGATATTAAAATAAAAAGGTTTTATTAAATACTATGAATTTTTTTTTTAAATGCAAATTTAGTATGCAAATAGCATATTTAGTGATTCTTTAAGGCATAAATGCATGCATATTTTAAGATTTTTTAGGGCGTGATGTTCCTAGTCCTACTTATTAGTTATTAGTGTTATTACTTATATGCGTTAGTCCACAGGCCGCAGTCGGTGCACCTTACACATAACACATCGAGACATATCGTACTAGAAATTGTTAGATCCAATCGTTTTTTTTTTTTTTTGTTAAAGTTAAAAAAAAATTGCGAGGGTCGGCCCCACGGGCTAGGGCCTGGTCAGCGAACGTCTACATAATATTATATTCGCTTCGTTAAATCCGCCGCTGCGCATGTCGCACACGTCTCGACGTTTTTCAATGTATTTTATTATTATAACGCACTGTCGACTCTGTCGTACCACGTTATAGTAACACGTCGCGTTGTATTATTGCGGTGCGCGGGTCATAATAATATTATATAGGACGCCGCCGTTGTCGCCTAGCCATCGGCCGGAGAACCGTCCGCGTTTTCGTATCAGTTTTTATATTATGCGTGTTGACGCATTTTTTCTATTTTTCGAAATTGCAATTGACGCGACTGCGCTCGACAATAACAATATTTTAGAATAATATAATATGAATATATAATATAATAATATTTTATACACCTATACTGGTACTGTGTGCGATTACGCACACAAACCATGATCGTGGATGGCGGTGCAGATGCTGTGGCAGCTATATGTTCACGTTGGTGAAAGCCACTGCCTGCTGCAGTTGCCGCTGCCGCTCACTGACGCTGAGGCGGCGACGGCGGCAGTGGCGACCGCCGCCGTATCGGTCAGTGACCGGGACACCGTGCCGGACGCCCTCGCTCTCTCTTGCGCGCACCTAAATAACTATACAATGTTAAAATACATTATATATTATAGCAGACGTATCCGCGGTTGCCGAGAATGCTATCGCCGTCGTAGTTTTTACACGATCGATGCATTCAACAGATCCAAAAACTGTACACAATAATGTACCTATGAATAGGGCAGGGATCATGACCAATTAACGTTTTTTGTTGGGCCACTTTTGGCGTTCAAAAAATGTTCGGAGGCCATCTGAATGTAATGTACTAACATTGCATTTATCCCGTAAAGAGTGTATAAAGGAAAATCAAAAAACATATAGTGAAAACTAACGAAAATCACATTTAATTCATTGACAAAAGAATACATTTCTTGCTCAAGGCCCATGATGGATAAAGTTCGTAGACGGACAATTTGGCGACCCTATTATAGGCTTACGTCGATAACGGTGCATGTTTTTAGCGTTATCGGTTGATATGATAACTGCAGTACCCGTAGTTCGGGCGAGTTGAATGATTCAACTCCATAGACTTGGCCAGTAAACTGTTAATTCGGAATGTCTATATTATAGTCTCAAATCTAGTGAAAATACTCGAATTAAACCTAATAAAAAGTATACTCCGAGGAAATGCAATATACTTGCATACATATATACAGAATCTTCTAAATTTTCAAATTATTTTGTAGTTAAAAATGCACGAAGTTGAATAATATTTGTAGCTATAAAGATTGAAAATTTAAAACAAGATTTCTCGTAAGTAGTTTATAGTGTAACCGAAAAATGTATAAAATGTATCAACATGATTGTTTTTTACAGGCATTTTAAGTTTAAATTTGGACGAAATTAGATATTTAAACAAGGAAGAACGATGTTATAGGTAGTTATTTTGTTGTATTAGATAATTTAAAAATATTATTTGTAAGTACTTAAAACTTTTAAAATATATTATTATATTTTATACACATGATGACATTTTCAAATGCAATGTTTTCGGCAAAAATTAGTTTAACCTACTGTACCTATTATTATTAGTAAAATGAATTACTTTAACAGCAATAATATCATAAAATATACTTAGTAATGTTGGCTGACAGTCTTCGCTCAGAATCGTTTTTCGTATGCAATGATTTTAGATCATTGAATTTAAATTTAACTGATCCATTACAGTAATGGGTTACTGTAACCCACTTGCCGACCTTTTTATTTTTCAAAGCGTTATTTTCTCAAAAATATTGAAAAATACCAAAATTGGAATAGTTTGTGGAAAAAATATAGTTTTTATTTTCTAAAGTGTAAATTTATAAATGAAGTTTTGAATCTCTTTTCTGCAAAAAATACATTCATGTTATGAAGTAAAATAACATATCGTTGTTAAACTATAAAAACTTCCTCACTATACTGCTTTGGCCTCTGAATGAAAAATATTAACAGTTTTGAAAAATCAAACCTAATAAGGTTTGGTTTATCTACAATATTATATTTTATATGTTTTGCTTTATTAGTTATATTTTCAAAATGTTATGGTTTATCAAAACAATATAAATTGTTAAGTACTTATTACAATTCACGCATCACAAATACAAAAGCATGGTTAAGGACTTGAGGTAGTAAATTATTTGGTTTAAGTTGTTCAAGTGGCCTACATAATAACTGTGTAGCAATTCGTAGGCTGACGGGAAATAGTCTATATAGACCAAAGTACCAAACGCCAATCAGTTGGCAATGAAATCGTATGACCACCTTTACATAGAATTTTGAAACGTAATTTTACGTGCCCAAAACCATTATTACTATTTTGATAATTTAAACTAACAAAACATCATGATACTGTGGGTAGTTGTTATTGGATCATTATATAATAGTAATTACTTTGTAAGTATGTATATATTACATTTTATAATATGAATTATATATTTATATACATATGTTTAAATAGGATGATAATAATAATAATTTTATTATTTTAATCTTATACACGATAATTCTTTGCATTTTTGTTGCATGTAACGAATGATTAAAAAATAAGATATTGCATAAATACTACCTTTTTATATAATTTGTATTCATCATAAATACTATGCTAGTTAAATTAATTTTTTTAAAGTTCTATAGAAAAATTATGAATATTTTAGCTTCATACGCTGTTTTGTAGTTTCTAAAAATATATGTTTATTTATTTGTCAGTGTCATCGCCAAAATTTCACAGTAATATATGATTTTAAAACTTAAGAAAAATCTATTTATTCTTTAATAATTATGTATACAATTTCAAAACTGAGAAGAACAAAATATTGTAATACATTTTAATGACTGATAATTTTTTTTAAATTAACTAATAACTAATAAGTATTCCTTATAAAAATAAATAAGTCATGGAAAGTTTATAATTTATATTATTATAGTTGTTCCATATAAACATTTCAAAAAATAAGTAAATTTTTAATTTGTTTAATTTTGGAAACTTTTAACGCAATTAGCAAAACATGAATAATTGAAAACGAACAACTTTACAAAATGTAATTTACATATTATATCATTATATAAATTCTGAAATTTAGATAATTTAAAAATGGTCTTATTCAAATATCTAGACGATAGGAACAGTGTAAGTTCAACTGAAATCAGGATCTTGTAATTCTATATTAAGATTCTCTTACATGTTAAGATTTAATAAAAAAAAATTGATAACAACATGAAGAAAAACAATTTTTGGCTGCGTAAAATGACGTTAAGATCACTATCCACGTTAAAACGCAACGATGAATTTTATACCATCGGCCTAATTTGTAAAGGTCGTAATTCCAAAAATAACATTTTCTTATTGTGCTATTTTTTTAGAGATATAATAAAAAAAATTGGACTTAATACTAAGTGCTACACTCATATAGGCACAAGATAGTGTTATATATATATTATTTTAATTTTTAAAGTAATGATATTAATTATCACATAAAAAAACATTTTTGAATGGAGCTTGGCATATAAAATTATTTTAATGTTAACTTAATCTATATAAAAAATAAATTCAAAAAAATAAAAAAACTGTTTTGTTAAAATTTGAAGTTTTAATAATTTCACTAACAAATTCTGCCAATTTAAATTAAATTAGTTTCATCGTCGAAATTGTTAATGTTGATGATGAAATGTTAATGCTATTTTTGAATATAGTTTAAAAACATATTTTTACTTAAAGTCTATGCAGAAATAATAAATGTATGTTGTGAAACAAATAAACAATACAATTGAATGAAATGATCATATTTTCAAAATAGGTATACCGGTATACTTATTATTAGTCAAAAAATAATTAAATTATTTTATAACCTCTTTTATCTACCATTTTTTAAATTTAATTTATAGTTAGGTATATTATTAGTCCTTTTTGATCTATATGTTACTAAAAAAAACAACATTTCTATTAATTTTTGAATTTTTTTAGCGATTTAGTTAAAAACGGGCATTGGTTGCATTATCAAATGTTGTCATTTATTTATTATTTTTTAAGCATTTAATTTAGGGTGATTATTTTAACATTTTAAAATTTTATTTTTTCACTTGATAATGGTAGTCCTTTTACTTTTATAGAATTAATAAGAAATTTCAAACCTTGATTTTGTACTAAATTCGATATCTAATCGAATATAATGGTATATGACACTTTTAGCACTTATTTTCTATTTAAAAATTGATCTTAGTACATAAAAACAAGAAACACTTTATTGTAAGATATAATACGTACCACAATTGAACTCGCTGCTTAAAACCATCATTGTACTATCATTGATATAAAAATAATGTTAGTGCTTAATTAGTTCATAACCATAAACTCAAAAAAAAAAAAAAATTTTCGGTGGAGTATAGTTAAATCTTGAAACTAAATTTCTAATTTCTAAAACAAAAACTGCATATTATATAAATTCAAAAAGAAAACAAATAAGGAAATGCTTCTTTATGAACATAAACGACTCACTTCCTGGTTTTTATACGTAATGTACGTGTTTAAAAATAAAACATATTCTGTAATTAATGTTATTTTACCTATTCAATATTAATGTATGTCCTCATGAGTAATAAAACATCAAAATAGCTTGTTGTATAAAATAGTCAACAGATATAATTTAACAAAAAGGATTTAGTAGATGTTTAAAATTATATAATTATTGTTAATAAATTTATTATTAATATCAATATAACAGTTCAAGATTATAGAATGCAGACAATTATACTTTGATAAAAGGACGACTTAAAATGATAGTTAAATATATATATATATATATATATATATATAAGACTATATTATATATATATTTTTTATTTTATGATTCATAGACCGTACAACTGCAATGATGTTATGACCATGAACGTCAAGTTTAAAAAACACAACAAGTATATTATATGATATTCTAAATGGAACATTTAATTTTGGGCAACAACAATTATAAAATATTTTATATATAGGTGTATAGAACTTAATATTGCTCAAAAATTACAAAATAACACGGCTTCAAAATAGTAATGTTGAATATCAGCCAAACGTTGAAGATTCATAATATCACATATATATTATGAATTATTATTGCTTTATACTTAATATTAATTTTAATAAATAACTAAAATTGATTTTTTCAAAACTACTTTGTGGTAAATTGCACGCGTTTTTTGCATTTTGCTCAAAAACCATTATGAATTATCCAAAATTACTTGTATAATAAATACCATCTGTGTCCAATCTCGAATCGATAGAGGATATGCATGAAACTTTTGAATCACTCTTTCTACCAAAATACATGTTTCATGTTTCAGATATAATAAACACATTATAGATCATTGTAAAATCAATAGCTTACCAATTTCCCACTAAAGCTTAGGACTTACAAATTAAAATAAATGCGTAAAAATATTATAACAAAATAGTTTTTTTATAATAATAAGATAAAGTTTTTAATAGAATAGACGATTTTAGAGTTTTTCTAATATTAAAAAATAACAAGCTTAGAGTTTCTAAAATTTTAGGAACTATTTAGGACATTGATAGCATCATTTTGGTATGACGTTCTTTTCAAATACATGATTAATAAAAATGATAATAATTGCTTTTGCATTCAACAAAAATAAATTCTAACATTTTTATTATATTTAAAAGGGCGATCACCAAGCAAGCACCTCTCACTATTTTCCTTTAATGATGTATTTATTCAAATTCAGTTTTTATAGAATTTTGGAGTATACTTAAGATCATATTTTCAAATACTTAGATTGTTTTATCATTTAAAGGGAATAATCCTGCGAAAATACCAACTTCTTTTTTTCAAATGAGTACGTCTTTTTTATTGTAAATTGTAAATTGAATGCATTTTTAGAAAAAGTTGACGCATATAATTCGAAATTCAAACGAGTAGACCCTGAGTTGAGGATGAGTTATTAAACTTTGTGTATTAAGTATAAAATTCATTAATAATGATTTTACATAATATATAAAATAGATGAAATGTATAGTCTACGTCTATTGTTTTACTTGGACAGTTTTTACAAATTATAAAATTGTAATAAAATAAATTTCAATCCATAATAGCCTTTACATTTCTAAACCTGTTATTATAGTCTATTATTCTCACTACATAAAATTTAATAGCTCAAAAACTACTAGTTTGAATGCAGATTTAAATACAACAATATTTTTGAAAAAGTCATCTCCTTAACAATTTACAATAAAAAGGGTGGTTCTATTTTCTAAAAAACTTTATCACTACAGGACACTTTTTAAATAGCATACAAACCTAAGGATTTTCAAATATGATCTTTGAGTATTTAAAAATTTCAAAAATAATAATTTGAATAAATTAATTACTAAAGGAAAACACAAAGGTGTTGCAGAGTATGCTTTGAAAATCACCCTACATAGTGTTATATATATTGTAAACGATAATTGAATAAATAAATGATATTTTATGTAGACATCATGTATTGATCGGATTCCCATACGCTCATTTTCAATATATTACAGAGAATCGCCATTCTGACATTGCATTATTTGCTGTACTTTTTAACTGATATACTTATTATCTAGGTACTGTCGACTTGTGCAGCATAGCAACCGTTTTAAAATCACATTTATGTTTTTTATTTTGTCGGGTCTCGCGCATCACATTATATAGTATTTTCAAATTATTACTATTAATAATTGTCCCAGCGGCGTCCCTTAAACACACACACACGTATGCAAAAGGGTAGCAATGGCGGGAGCGTTGAATAGAATACATTGAGATAGGGACGAGAGAGAAGGGTTTACGATTCGGTCGGGGCTGGGGTTGTTCCATGTTCACATCCTCCTCTCACAGTGTTTTTATGCTCTGGTTTTTTTCAACGACTAGCGCCGTGTTGTAGATTGGCGGTGTTTTTTTCGAAAACTAAATAGATATTGTTTAAAATAATAATTATAAAAAATTAAAATGATACGTCTTAGTTTTCAAAGCCAATTATTTGTATTTGTTTTTTTATCGCAAGCACTTTTACTCTCTTAGAATTTTAACAATTTAAATAATAAATATTTGTTGTATATGAAAATCTGATAGGTAAAAGAAACATTTTTTTTGTCATATACTTTTATGTAATCGATATACAATTTAGTAGGCATATGTAAAGTCTAATAGGTTCAATGTAAAATATGTTACACGCTAAAATATAATATAAATTTGTTATTTATAAATAGTTTGTGATGTAAATACAATAAATACACGTAGGTAAAATAAAAATTAATCAGCATTGACAAAAAATAGTATCACTGGTAATGGTGTTTGAGTCGCATAGAGTGTATTATGAAATTATATTTTGTTCAAGGAAAATCGAAGACATAATTTATGCAAATGTTTTACTGCTATCTACTCTTAATTGATTTATATACCTCAGCCGCCAACCTAAGATGTGCGAAACAGGCAATTTTCGGTTTCAATATCGTCGGAAGTCAGAACTCCTCTAAAGGGTTTCCATGGTGAACCACAGTCACTTTATCCTTTAACGCGATGATACATCAAAAGAAAATTTAAATTCTCTCGAAATTTAGAACGCTAGGTTAAAATTTTAGAGAAAATTGTAAGACTTATTTGTCAAGAATTCATTTATAACTTCAAATTTATAGTTCTAACCATAGTTTCTGGGCATTAACTATAGTATTGAAAAATTAGAAATAAGTTTAAGTTGTCAACAAATTAAAAATTTTGGTTTGTAAAATTCTCAACTTAGCACAGACAATGTATTTTTCAAATAAAATATATTTTGTACATAGTTTGATATAAATATATTAATTTTATTATCTTTTAAATTAAATGACAAAATAGACCATACAAAATAAATCCATTTGGAATGTATCAGATAGGAAGAATTTACTACTCAAAGAAGTATACTATATTCATATTTGAATACAAATATAAGCGCTATAATATAGCTATTTTTTAAAAAAGTTTCATTTAAATTAGTAATTATTTATTTTAATGTTGAATTTATATAAATAAATTTAAAATAAACTAATATTAGGGGTAAATTTTTTTATTACTGAAATACACACATATTTGTTGAAAAATGTTGATTTCGATCAATTTCGAGTAGTCTTTATTACATAAAAATTTGATTGTTTTTTAATTTTTAAATACTTTTTAATTTTTAATGAATCAATTCACAGCACATAGTGGTTATATATATGCACAATTAAGGCGTGGGCTTAAAAGGGCTTAGAACTCTCAGTTCTGAGATTAGCACGCGCAAACATTTTGCTTAATTACTTAAAATTAATTAATAATTACATATTCAAAAAAAAAAAAAAAAATACATCAGAGAAAATAATTTGTATTATGATATCTTTTTGACATGGGTTGGGAAACTACTTTTAAGAACATTTGTAGATAAAAGAATCATATGCAGATATCTACATTTAAAATAACAATATGTTCTGGATGAGTTGATGAACTGGATTATTAAATAAAACTCTGTATAAAATATTAATACTGTTTAAAAAATCTAGCCTTTTAATTATTTCCCTAAAAATATCCCGAAATGAAAAAAAATCTCAAATTAATGTAAAGAAATGATCCTTAATATAGCTCTATGGTTATATATAATATTCTTATGAATATTTAAGAATTATAAGTTTTTAGTAAAGTCAAGTTTTTATAAAATGTTTAGACACTAGAAATACATTTGTAAATGTTAAAAATATAAAATCAAACGAAAATATCAAGGTATCATAATAATATATTAAATTTAAAATTAATGATTGAATAATTTTTAATTGCTTACCTCTATCAAAACTGTGCTTAAATTAAAAAAAAAGATTTTAACTATTAATGTTAAAAAATGTTGTTGAGAAAATCGAAGTACTATACTACCCGGAAATCGGGTTGAAAAGGGCCACATGAAACATTTTGAACACACATATCCAAAAAAGCATTCATAGAAATGAATAATAATAAACAATACATAAATAAATAAATAAAACCTCTTTGTAAAACCACTACATTCCCGGTTACGATCACAACATAAAATAAAATATTTTTTATTTTGTTTTTAATTCTTTCAAATAAAATCAATAACTAATTTTTTTGATCCAAACACTTTTAAAACAGTAATTAGGAATCTTTTATAGAGATCTGTATTTTTGAGTATCTTTTTTTTTATGAATTTGTATAAATGTCGCAGTTATAGCAAATATAATAAACAAGGTAAATTATATTTGTCGAAGTCAGGCCTCTATCAATTGCTGTATAATTCTTTTAATTTACTGTCAATAATCACAAACATATTTCTGATTAGTAGACCATACTCCAATGTATTATTTATACTCCATTATAAAATTCTATAAATAAATACATTATTAATACATTTTTTTAAATTGTAAATATATTAATTTGGTGTTATTCATAAAATCATATATTTATAAGTAAAAGAAATAATAATGATATAAATAATGATTTTTCGTCTAGAATTATTTAGTTTTATAAAAATTATATTGAAAATACATTAATAATATTACATAAATATCCACAAATATAATATAAAAATTAATTTCAAAATTTTTTTACATTTTAAAAACATTCAAAATTTGAATCTTAGGTATTTTTAATTTTGTTACCTTTAAGATTTTTATTTAGTAAAAATCAATTTTCTGATACTAAACTATTTTCTTCTACGTTTCATAATATTTATGTACTTATTAATTCCTTAGGTTATATTAAAAATTATATCATAATATTATAAAAAAAATAATTTTTAGCCGTTTTTTAACTATTATACAACTTACATAATTATTATTACTACACGTGGAAGTATTTTTGTGCAGACTGCAAACAGAAAAATTGATTTATATAAGTTTTAGTTTATGCAGAACTAAAAAACTCTAAAAATTATGCGTTATTACCGATAAAATTGTGTATTGTTTGTTTGTTCGAAAAAGTTAAATCAAATATTTAACTTTTTTAAATCGAAAAATTTTTATTACTGAATGATGAGGTTTTAAAAACTTTTTCAAAATCTATTTTATGTTTGAAAGTTTGAAACACAGATCAGTGGTATCTATATAATATTATTGCGTACTTACTACTTGTTTTTACTTTTTACACACGTCGTCAAAACGTGTCCGATAAGTACTTCTCCTCCCTACAAATATAGTGATGATTTTTGGTTATGTATCGTATTACGGTTTTTTGTTACTTATCATTCAAACGCACAATTCTCGTTATAATTTTAATATACGTTGTTGTCGTTATCAAATCGATGTAATCGAAAATATTTTAAGATATGTCCGGTATGCATTTATAGTTAAAAAAATGTTTACACCAATGAAGAATGTTTCAAAAAAGAAACTACAGTTATTTGTTTGTTTACCACGTTTCAGATATCGTGAACTGTAATGGAATTTCCTTTAGTACCTATATAATTCAGATTCCGTTGAAATTTTAAATATCATAAAATAAATATAATATTGTATATATTTACTCTTGAAATGCATGTAACAACTGTCTCAGTCTGCAGTGAATAAAACCATACCACATTATACATCAACAGTACAGATTATTTATCTTTCCAATAGTTTTCATTTTCATTAAACACAATTAATTGATAATTAAATACGCACTGTATTTTGATATTTTGCGTATTTAGTACTTTATAATATATAAAAGCATATATAAATATATGCATATTTATTTAATATACATCACTGCTTAAATGAAAAATTTTTAACAATTATTATTTATTAGTTATTAATTATAACTTATAAGCATTAATAAATTGAGCTAGAATAAGATTATTCAATAATCAGTGCATAAGATTGATGCACGCAAACTAATTTCATTTTTGCGAAATTGCTATAATATTATATTAGTAATGTCGATTTAATTTGGTTTAAAAACTTTCGTAAATATTTGAATATAATTAAATATTGTTTGACAATTTCACAAGTTGACAATTATTTCATTAAATCGATCACAAACACATATAATCAATATAATCACATGTAAGTATATGATAAAATTATTATAGTTATTACTTATTACTAGTAATAATCACGGTATTCTATTATATGCCATGGTTTATTGATTAATAAATTATTAATGTCTAGTTTATTTGAACATAATATTAAGACGTTTATTTTAGGTTAGGCTATATTTTCGATTTAAATGCTGGACAGTCCTTTATCAAAAATTGAATTGCATTAATGATAATTAATTAGGTTAATTATTTAACATTTTTTATAAATCTTACATTTTGTTTCAATAATTCATAACAAATTTTTTTCAATGTGGAAAACATGGACAGGTAATTAAATTTGTTGTATTATAATTCATAACTTGTATTTGATAATTTGTAGTATATCTAACAAAATGATTTTATTATAAATGAATTTTTTTCGAGGTCGAATTAACTAATCGGAGATGAATACTTTAACGCACATTAATGTACTTAGTTTACCTAAGCAGAGCTTTTTTCTTTTAATAAAACCTATTTTAATTTAATACGTCTAATTGTTCGTTAACTATTACCGTTTTAACAAATTCCATTAATTAATAGAAATTTATGACATAGGTAAGTAACCTTAAGCTCAAATTAAATAATAATAAATACAATCTTATAGTACACTGTAATCATTAATCCTATACTATTTAAAATAATTTAATTAATTGTTGTTTATAGGTAGTTAGGTACCAGGTAAGTCGTAAGTATTATAATTTAATTAAAGCTGCTAGGTGTAATAAGTAACTTTAGCAAATTTTGGATAGTTGGTTGTGAAGTGGTGATGGCACTTCAACTACTAATTGAAATTAATTTTACTATTATTAACAAGTCATTTCAAAATTTCATAAGATAAACCCATTAAACGGAAAAACATTAATTTGTCCCATGAACTACAATATAACTACAGCAACAATATGAACACTGATGAAATAATAAACATAAACCATTATTACATTATCAAGCACAAATAACCAATAATATAGATAAACTGTTAACCGACAATATTTAAATAATAATTAATTTCTGAGTTCATATTCACACTAGAATATTATACGTATATTTAGCATAAATAATAAAGACATGTCTTTGTAAAATATTGTTTGACTTAGTATAAAAGAACAACAATCGAAAAAAGTACAAATGTAGTAACTATTGTTGAACTATGATAATTTATTAAAATACAGAAAAACTAAACTTAGAGTCCTAAACTATCTAAAATTACAATATGAACAGTGTTAGTGAGTTATTTATTCATATCAAATATAATATACATTTTTTTTATGATTTTTCCATACCAACTAATAAATGAGAGATAAATATATTTTTTAAATTATAACTCAATGACTAAATTATATATTAATCGCATTATTAGTAAAATAAAATATTACATGCATTTTGAAATTCATTATATTACTTACTGTAGTATTATCTGTTCTAGAATTATTTTAAATGGGTAGCAATTTATAAATAGATTTTTCTTTTATCACAATGTTTAATTTTTTTTTTACTTAATGGAATTTTATTTTTTATTTTGTAAGAATAAGAGATATGGCTAGAAAAATAATAAGAACATGTCTTTTAATAATACATTTTTTTATTGGTGTCTTGCGAGATTTAGTTACATGTAAAATTTTACCGTAAAAATAAGTTTATCTAAAATATCTTGATAAGCTTATCTATACAATTTGTTTCATAAAAGCGTTAAAAATTTTAAGTAAGGTAAAATTTAATAAGTACACGATGATGTTATTATTCATAGTTTTAATTATACATTACAATATAGTTATGGTTAGGTAATTTTTAGATTTCTTTTAATATTAATTATAATCACTAATTTTAGTTATTAATTTTTAAAATTTAAATCCTGTTTACTCCATAACAATATACTAATTTTAAGGCATATAGTGTAGGTTTTAAATATATTTCAATTGCATAGTTATACTTGCGATTATTTTTTATGAGTACTTAAAACTTGAATAACGAAAAAAGTTATTTAATAACCAGAGTTTCATTCCAGTTAATATTTTTCAACTGTACAATTTATTATTGCTTTCAAATTAAAAATAAATTGATATAAAACTTGCTAATGCTAAGCTGAGTGAAGCGAGTACCTAGTAACTACCTTATTAGGGCTACAACACCTAGTCACTATGTCACTATGGATCGTTACAAACACTTTATAAAATATTATATTATTTTGTATATTATAATTATTAATATTTTTTTTTAGTTATTATATAATTGTAATATTTTATGTACCTATTTTACATTATTTTTAATACATTTATGGTTACGATGTTTTTCTTACAAACTTAATTTTGAAGGCTTTAAGTTGCATATTATATTTTTATTGTTTTAAAAAAGAGGTAAATATCATTTTTAAATAATGACATTTTATTTTTTGTATCTCTAGCTAAGACTGTATATGAGGGCAAATTTTTTTTTGGAAAATATTGCGTACCTATTAATTATTGTCTATAATATGTAGTTCACATAATCGTATCCAAAAAGCTTATAATATATTGGTTTATAAATTACTAGGTACTATAATTTCTTTATTATTTATAACAAATTGATGTATGCTTATTGCTTATAATCCAGGAGAATTATTAATTATTTTTTATGAAATATATTGGTTTACTATGTTCGGGTTACTTACTTTCCTATAGAATCTTCAGTTTAAGTATAATGATTAGAAAATGTAATTAATTCCATATAATATGATGACTACTAATGAATTTAAATTAAAAAATATATTGTTAATATTTTGGATGTTTTATAATTTTTGGATTTATTAATATTATTATTTATTATTTTAATCTGTTATAATATATTATCGTGTTTGAAAAATAAAAATATAAGAAATAATAGTACGATTTAGTTTGAAGTAATATTTATAGCAGAACAATATTATCACAGTAGTTTTATTGAACATTGTATTAATATATTTTATATGTACGTTATTCATTATTATATTTAAAGACTACATTCAAAATATTACACATATTTGTATTATTATATAATAAAAATAATTTCAAAGAAAGTTAATACCCATAACATTTTAAACAATAATAACAGTAAATATTTTGTATTTCTAATATATATATATATATATATATATATATAATTTGATAGTTTTATTTAATCAGAACATTTCTGTCGTGTATTTTTTAATTGCATGTATTTATTTTATTTTAAGAGCAGCATAATATGTGAAATGTGCGTGCATATTTTCCATAAGTCCTCGAACTTACAGTCATTACTCATTACTCATTAGTAATGAATATAATAATGACTCATTATTACTATATTGAATAAAATATTTTTATTCGCATTTAGAATTTTAAAAATATCCTACAAACATTTTGTAGTAAACTTTTTTAGTGAATCGTTTTTTAAATTCGATGGTTTATCTTTGCTTTAAACTTTGAAATAATAATAGTACAATACTGACTTGCACTGAGATGAGCGTGATGAGTATACTCAACATTCGTAATAGGTATCTGTATAATTTTGCCCGCACAGCCGTACTTTTTAAATAGGTACAGAGCATACAAATGAACAAGCAAAAGCACTCCAAAAACCCATTAACTATTTTATAATATTAGATACTTACTTTTAATAACGTAATTTAATTTTAAATTACAACAAAATGTTTAAAATAATTTTTTTGTTCATCCCATATCAATGTGTTATTAGTAATATTACTCTAAAACATATTATACCTTCCTACTAACTTGACATCTCAGCGTGCAGCGTGGAGTAAGAATCGTACTTTTTAATTTCCGTTATATTTTAGATGAAATTTTTAAAGGAAACTATTAAATTATTAATTTCAATGTTCGTTAATAATATTCATTAGTTTTTATTTTTAAATATCTTTAAGGGGCATCAACAGTTATGGTTATGATGAGAATTTCAACTATTGGCAATGAATCATAATTTATAAGATAAATTCTCAAATGAAAAATCAATAAATATTTACTATTAACGGGGTTAAAATATTTATTACAGTAAAAGTCCTATACATATTTTAATTTCTTTAATTGTTAACATTAGTGAAATTATTTTTAAACACCTATAGCCAATAGCCTATGGTATAGTTTTCAATTTTTTATTGAAATCTTAATTAATTTCAAATAAATTAACTCAGTTCTAGTACGGTTTTAGACGTAAAATATTTCAATTATATTCTTAAATTAGATATTAAGGCAACGACGTTTTAACAACGAAACTAACATTTTGTTACCTTTGTTCTGCGCAGTTTGCATAGGTACATATGCAATGCATGTACCCACTTACTATATGTATAATATTTCACTTGCGTAACTCGTCTAAATCGTGCTTTGCTACAATACCAGAATATCACTGGTAATGTAGTAGTTATTCATAATATAATGGAAAAATATTTTTCGATTTTTATGAGTTGTCATCGATTTTTAGTTTTTAATGTTTAAAATACTCAGCAGTAATCCACGCGCAAGCGCAGAAAATGTTTTTTTTCGGACGGTGTTCGCGCACATATTATGTTAACAAATATTCAACATAGACCGATTATTACCGACTCGGTAATACCGAGCCTCACAGCAATGTTTTGCAGATGACGGTTTGTGAGTCGTGTACATTATGCTGGCGCTTTATGTCAAAACGTCGCGGTCGTGCAGTGTGTAGACACCAACGACTATAAAAACGTACAGCATGTGGCGCGCGGAGTTCCTTTTGAAAATCCATCCCGAAGTATATAAGGTACCTAATACCTACCCATGTCATCAATATATAATATTATTGTATATGACGTAATACCTATACATTATGTGTACTTTATATACGTTCGGTGGCGCTGGCGGATGTGGCTTTATTCATTTTGCACATCGCACGCAACGCGCATATATATATGGATGGTACGATTTTGAACGAACATTTACCGATCTGGCTTTATCGTTGCATCGAAATCTTCACAGACATTGGGCAGCATCTACTACTATATAAACACGATAATATTTTGTATTCGAACCACATGACGTCATATTATACTCGTACGTCGAAATACTACATAATATGTTATCCGCACTTCATATTGTGCCGCATAAAAACACGCCGTGTCTTTTGTCGAGAGGCAATTCCAGTGTAGTGCGAACGGGTTCGAAAATTGTATTATCATTACGCCGAACGGCGTTCTAGTATATTATGCTACCAAACGGGAGCAAAAAATTAGATTTCGACGTTTTCCGTCCAAGGGAAAAAAATAACGATACGCAAAACATGCGCGCGACTTGAGTGTAAAAAAAAATAAATAAATAAATACCGGGTGTACAGCACGGTGCAGTTACACTGTTTTTCGTCGGAAAATGTCGTTAAAATTTTTCTCAATAACATCAGTCGTAATAGTATCACAAAAGTGTGAAATGTTTTCCCGAATAAAAGACTTACATTATAAGACATTACGTACAACAGTTTAAACATTGCATGCAGGTGACGTTCACTTTTCACGAATAGTTTTTTGTTTTCAAAATTAAAACATCGTTACCACGCCGTTGTTGATACCCATTAGTGACAAATTGGGAACGGTATTCCAACGATCGAATTTTGAACCTTTTCTACACGGGTTTTGAAATTGCCTTTCTAGAGTATCACTAGAATAGTGTTGGCGTGTGTCGGAAAAAGAAGAAAATTTTAAAATTGTTAATATTATAACGAAGGAACCGAAAATCGCCGCAAACCAAATCTGTTTTGTACATTGTATTGAAATATAAAAAACCGCTTATGTTCTAAATTTAAAAAAAAAATAGGACGAAAGACCGAATGATAATAAGATTCAATATCACGTATAGTAAAATGTCTTATATATGTCTTAAATTTACTAAATAATATACCTATATATTTTAGACGAACGTTAAATGTGTAGTGTATATTTTACCCAAAATCGTTACTTGATACGCAGTGTTCGAATTGGGGGAGGGGGAGCATGAGAACTCCGTTCCTAAACTAGCTTTTGATTTTAACTAGCGTTCCCGTACTACATTTTTCCAAAAGAACGTTTGGGTGTACGTGGTTTTAAAATATTAAATGCCAACGAAATATATTTAATTTTTATATAATACATTCAATTTTATAAAATAATAAAAGGTATACACACAACCTAACTCATAATTGAAAAATATTGTTTTTTTTTATCAAAAATTAAAATTATTAATAGTTTGATAACAAATTCAATTTAAATTTGGTTTCAACATATTATTATCAGTAATCTGACTTTTTTGGATAAAATTATCAAAGTTATTTGTTGAAAATATAAAAAATTCGTGTTGTTATAAATGATACCAAATATTTATAAAATTATATATTTTTAATAAAAGTTTTTATTGCTCATGTAATTAACATATTGTTTTGAAGTCACTATTTATTTAATGATAAAAATATATTATAATTATTACTTTTTTTTTTATGTATCTATACGTTTTTAAATTGAATAGGAACTATAATAATGATTTTTTTCTTTTTAATACAACTAGGAAAAAAAATGAAAGTTTGAAATGATGAAACGTGTAAAATTAACAACACTTAGTTAAAAATAATACATATTAGGAATTATTTAATTTAAAATATGGTGGTAATAATTAAGGGGGTGTGGGAGACAAAGCCCCCACGGGTTAATGTCGAATTAATGTTCAGTTGGAACGTTGTTTATTCAATTTCTATTTGAGTTTCCTTTCTTTCAATTTCCTAATTCGAGTACTGATGATGCGCATAAATTGTGAATTAGTCTTAGTGTGAGAATATGACATTTTCAAAAAAAGAGAATGACGTTTAAAAACAGGTGTTAAAATCAATGGCGTGGTTTGAGGAGGGCTAAGCCTTCACAAGCACAAAACTAACCATCTTAAGTCGCATTGCACTTGTTGAGAATAAGGGCACTTGTAATATATATTTATAATTATTGTTCATAAAATATAATATTAACTAATAATCAAACCTAAACCAACCCAGGCGTGTAAATTCAGGCCAGTTAGTTGGCTCCATTTCTTTTTATCACAAGATAATATTATATTTCATTCGCGTATGTATAATGCCCACGAAAAATAAAGCTGAGGTTTCAAATACGGTTATCGAGTTCCGCGACTCAGAATAAGTTTTTGCGCAAATATTGATATACTGCAGTTATTACATATTATTATTATTATACCTAACCTTGTTGCGCCGTAGTGTGTGTGTGTAATGTCTGATGGAAGGCGTACCTATTATAACATGATGCAGTTTGTGCGATTTCATCACTATTACACGTTTCGAATTCGAATCGTCCACACATAGTTTGACGTTTACCGCGTCACTATAATATATTATATTATTCATTGCATTAATTAATGCATATGGAGATGTCGTTTTATCCATCACTCTCCTGCAGTCGCTTAATTCTTATACGCACGACAATCGAAAACGGTAGGCACTAGTTTCGATCCGTGTACTACTGTTATAATAATAATAAAAAAAGTATTTTAACCACGAAAAAATATATTATTTTGTATAATATTATGGTATATAATTATCGTGACTGATTGTTGTCGGACATCGACAGCGGCGGCGGTTTACAGCGTTGTGCACGCGATCGGATGGCGGAAAATAAAATACGATTCAGTTTAAGTACATAATAATATATTTTATCAAAACTGCATATTTTTTTGTAAAATGTTGTTTTTTTCGTCGATTATTTTTGGCGCCATCTAGTAGTATGACATGCGGTCTACAGTGCCAGACTGGCATTTCTGTAATTAACGGATGACGATCGTTTTGCACCGACAGCGCTATCTGTGCGTCTTATTTTTCATTATTCGTGATTTTATGGTGACAACGGTAGTATTTTAATGTTAATCGTTATAATGTCGGGCGCCTGCGCCTAACATTATATTCTATACCAATGATTTTCTTCACATGTCACAATTTGCCTATAGCTAACGCCGCGCGTTCGATATATTGCCGTGACGGTCGTTTGTACTGGCGAAGTGCGTAGCAACGGAAAAAATGTAATATTTTATATCAATATAAATCGGATTTATATTTATTATCATTGTCATTCACAGTTCAGTTGGGATTTTCAGTTTTATTATGATTAGGGATTAGAAGTTATAGTACATAAAATGGAAAGATATAAATAAAATATGGTAACAAACATAACATTATGCAATAATATTCTTACAAAATTCCCTTAAAAAATGTAGCAATGTATTTAGTAATCTATTTAATAGTTATTAACATTTCTAAATCGTTAGTATAATACTGAATTAAATTATTTTTTTTTAAATAAATCAAAAGGAGAAATATGATGTGTTAGGTGCCGGTTGTAATGTTAGCTATTAAACTGAACAATTATTATCGTTCCATAAACAGTATTAGAAATAATATATATTAAAATATTAGAGAAGTTTCAAATTAAAATACGTAAACCATAAAATATAAAATATAAACATTATTTTTTTAGAAAACAAAAATGTGCATACAATTATGCACTTTTTGCACAAAAAATATAAACTTTTTCTGTTAAGATTGACGGTATATGCATTTTATTTTTTCGATTTTTAAACTCTTCATTGTATCGAATGAATTTTTAGCTGCTTCCACTATAAAATGAACACATACAGAGATATTTGGAACTCCTAAAACTTTCAAGACCTAATATTGATTGATGTAATTCGTACTAGGCTCGAATACGACTGCATTCTGAGATATCCCTTGTAGCACATAAAAAAATCATGTAATATTTTTGTCGTTAGAAATGCACTTTGGGCTGCCTGATTGTCATGTTTATTTCTATTTATGTTAGAGTAATTGAAGAAAGCCTGATAAAATTATTGTGTCTTAGAGTCTTTGAAGTTATAGTATTTAATAAGATCAAGAGCTTTGAGGATGACTGTGGATTCCACAGTAAATGTTGAAAAGTAATATTTTGAAAACGTTTACTATGTAGAAATCTTATTTTATCGAAGACGAGTATACATATATAATAATATGATAGACATTCGTGTGGGTTTCGATGTGTAATATATATTACGGAATACGAACTATGATTATTGTATTTAATACTATCCGCTGTGGGGACTGGTAATGCGTACTTGTCCGTCTATTTAAATGTAAGCTTTATTCAAAAACATGTACGCCTCCCCTTTATAATTAAATAATCCTCTATTGTCTATGAAATACATTCTAAAGAACAATGTATTTTCCTAGTTCTCACAACGAACCAGTGAGTAATGTAGATGATTTTCAACTGATGTGAGTCTTAGATAGTGGGTTTTACCGTATACGATAACCCCTCTTATCCATAATACATTTGCATCGCATCCCTAATGTTTTTTTAAAATATAAGCCCACTGAAATGTTTATGGATTTTTGACTATGCGTTGACTAAGCACCTGATGTAAAATCCACGGAAAAGAGACGATGTGTATCCAAAGCTAGATGGCGTGGCTCGAAAGCCACTTATTTCGTCGGATTACATAAAATTATAATACACACTCATATTCGGAGACAGTAATTAAAAATCGCTGAAATCAAACTGTACAACATACCTACGTATAATATGGGCGTGGTTAAACTGCTAGGGCGTATCACCGTTTTTATAAGTCATAACACTGATGGATGGAAAATAAAATTATCTTTGGTAACTGTAATATTATAGAATATTTATACAAAAAAATGTGGGAATAAATTTAAAATAGGTAAATATTTTGATAGAAAAAAGTTGGGGAATTTTATTTCTATTGTATCTTGTATAATAATTATTATTAATAATCACCATTAATCGGTTCGATTGTATCACGCCATTGAGTTCATTACTGTAATGGTTAACATGGCATGTTTTAATTTTATTTCAATGATAAATCTATTTGTATACAATAAACGATTCTAAGTGGAGACTAGCAGTTAGCTTATATTTTTAAGAATATTTTATATTATGGTATCTATACGACTATATACTTTACTTAAAAACTGTCTAAATATTTTTAAAATACTGTAAGTATAATTAGGTATTAATAATTTAAAATATATTATCGTTCTATAATATTAGTGAAAAATTTCAAGCTTCTACAAACTAGATTACAACAAAATAACTTAAAGTATTATTTTTTGTACGAATATTTAATTTTGTCAAAAGTTAAACTTAAACGTCTATGAAAAAAAAATTGTGTATTTTAAGTTTTTTTCTCTGGAATAAAATGTATGATTGTATCTTGTATTCAATTTTGAATAAATTACACATTTTAAACTATAGGTGCAAAATAATTTTCGCAATTTTAATAAATTTCGTCAAAATTTAAATTTAAAAGCATAAAAAAATATATGACTCTATTTTTGATATTTTTTAACTGCTATAAGAACAGCTAATGGTAAATAATTTATTACATTTTCAAGTTTTTTGAATTAATATTAAAAAATTGATCAATATAAATAAAAAAGTTTATCATTTTTAATGTCTATATTATAAATTTAGCACAAAAAAGTTTAAATATTTCAAAAGTTCCAAAAAGTTTAGAAAATATGTAAAATGTAAATATTTTGTAAAACATTTATGTCTACGGTTATGTATTTTTGTCAAAAACTGATGTTTTTAATTTAATTTTTGTTTTTCCCGGTTATTTTAAAATGTTTCAAGTTTATCTAATTTTTTACTAGAAATCACCCTCAAGGTTGAAGATTAAAGCATTTTTTTCTGCGTTAGAAGTGTCTTCAGACACGATAAACATCATAAATATGTATATTGTAAAACTAATACTTGAAATTGCTCCGCTCAGAATCTAAAATTAATAATCAAGTATCGATAAAGAAGACTACTCGACGTTTTCGTGAAAAGAGAATATAATTGAATTACGTCCTAATTAATATTCTTAGTAGCGTTCTGAATTATTAATTTGTCGCATTTGTCGTATTGGATAATGATGACGTCTCCTACTTAATTCTTTATAAGTTTCGTTTATTTATTGCAATTATAGATAATGATGGTCGGGGAATCAGACAATAAAACAATCTTTTTTTTATATCTGTAGATTATTTTATCTTTTTCTCTCTCAACAATATTAATTCCTAGTCATATAATACTATAAGTTATAGACGTTCTTTATACTATTATTGTTGAAGCATATAATACTTTGATAATATCTTAAGAAGCATGATACTGAACAATTTTTTAGAATGTAATATAGTGTGTGTTAGAGTTGATTTTTAGGCATAATTACAGTACCGACAACCGTTTAATTATATATTTTGAGTTTTTAATGCAATTCAAATTATACCTATAGCATATATACATTAGCATTATAAATACGAAGATCTATATGTACTTTTTTTTAAGAATATAATTGCTTATGACTTTTTAGTACTTAACCTAGCTAAATTCTCAGTCAACAAGTGACAACAATAAGGTGCGGGAATTATATAATACATAATCATTAATCGCTTATCTCTATCTTGTAACAACTATTGTTTGACGTTTTGTGTTTGTAAATATAAATATGAATTAAATACAAACAATGTAATAAAACATAAATATTACGTAAAATACATAAATTGATCACCGATAAAGTGTAGGTCGCACGTTAGACCGATGCCGTGTTTTTTTTTTGTTTTGTTTGCATTTCTACACGATAAATTTCTTTCTTCTGAAATTCATTACATCGTATGCTCGTAAATATTAAGAACGCGAAATCTCTTAATTGCAAATATATATATTTTCATCTCACAACTATACGAGCGTTCGTACCTTATTAGTAACCCGGAGGTCGAGTTATGGCGTATAACACAACATCAACGCGTGTACGAGTATTATAGAATCACATGTAGGAGTAAACGTATCTTGAGTGTGGCCGTACAACGTAAATTATACAGACTTTCGATAGTTATTATTTTATAGTACATAACAAAAAAAAAAAAAAAAAAATACGCGATATCGTATTTTTTTGTTTTTAATAAAGGTGCCAAAATGTCAGTACTGACGAATGAATGTTAATCGAAAATTTACGTCTTGTGCAGAAAAAATTGAATGCTTGAATAAATTGAGTATAATAATATACGTTATGTGTATAGGAACATCGGAAAATTTAAAAAAAAACACATGTGAATTTCGAAGATAAGTGCTTAATATATTCTTAACGCATACTTTTTGTAAATATAGATGTTGTATACGCCAATTGGTAATCTATCAATAATCTCAATATAAATACGAAGGTTTTTTATATTTCTAATGACAAACAATATAGTATCTACTTATTATTTTTATTTATAGTATTGATTTTGTAATAAACAGCTATAAAATAAAATATCAATGTTTATTCTATGAAGGTAGGTTCCATTTATTTTGCTTATGGAAATTTGGAGTATGAGTAAACGTTATTCGTTTGAACGTATAAACTATTGTAATTATTTATTACAATAATTATTATTGTGCGAGTATGACTAAATAATGTAATGCATCTATATATTAATGAGTTGTACTAATGGCTACACAGTTATAAATTTCAAGTGATAAACATATCCATTCAATAAATGTTAGTCAGTTTAATAGCTGTAGAAAAGAAATTTGTGCATCGAAATAAATGTCAGAACATAATTTACTAAATACTAGGATAATTATATTAAACAATTTTTTTGTAATATAATTTTGAAATTTTGAAAAACTTAAAAATCACATTCCAACAAAGATGTTGTATTATATGACGCATTACCCTACGCATTGCACTAAATAAAAGATTTTTTTTCTAGAATGAAAAAAATTTGTATCTGCGATTATTGAGGCGGTTGAAAGCGTATAATATTATATAAGTTTATTATCTATTTCAAAATCTAATAAAATAACGAGATTGAGCAACAATAAAAACTACAAAGCATTTATTTTTATTTTTGAATATAAAATATTTTTATTTTATAACGTCTAAGCGAGCAATGTTTAATTACAATTTAAGTAGTATACAATATAATTATAAATAATGTAATAAAACTAATACAATTAAAATTTATAATAACAATGGGTAACAATTAATATGGTAATCTTATTCCTGAAAAATGCGGTGAAGAGTAAGCTCATTGAGTCGCCCTAGCATTCTGTGTAGGGGATGATTTTGACCATAGGAAGTGTGGTGATGTGGAAACTGGAAAAGAGAGTGGTTTCTAGTATTGTGAGTGGGAACTCGGAAGCATATTTGAGACAGGAGGTCAGGTGAATCAATGGGGTCATTTAGAAGTGATTTGATAAAGGAATTGTCGGCGTCGATTTTGCGGGAAGCTAAGGATGGTAGTTGAAGGGCAGAACGAATAAAAGAGTAGTGGTTTTGCAGATGATCAACTTTTAAGAAGAAAGCAGCATAGGATAAAAATCTGTTTTGAACTCTTTTCATTCGGAGCTCATCGCGGATTAGATAAGGGTTAGATAATGAAGACACGGCTGACTAGTAAACACAGCAGATTTCCTACCGTTTGAGAAGGGTGCGATCATGTGAGACATGTATGAGTTAAAGTTTACTAACTACAGTGCGTTTGGTGGAATTGAAGTCAATAACAAAACTAAGAGCTTGCTCTATTGTGGGAAAGATGATTTTTAAGGGTCTAGGCTTTGTGTTCTTCGGACGACCAGGCCTAAAAAGCTTGGAGTCAGATGGAATAGCCATAGAGATTGGTTGGATGGTTTCATTAATTTTTTAAACGTTGTCAGTATCACGAAATGTAGATAATAGCTCAGGTGATTTCAAAAGGCCGTGAATAACGATGTTGTAAAGATAGTTTTCACGCTCCAAAATTTCATTGAGTAGTTGCGAGATTTGGATGTCATTTTTTCGAGGGTATGGACTTTTTTTCCAGGATAGTAATATCAGACTTTATGACGAAATTTTCAAAACGTATCTCTGTTAATTGGGAGAATAGCGAATTAACACTGGTTTTCAGATCACTGAATATTTGTTTCAGAGATACGCATAGAGGTTTGTGCACTGTTTTTGGGCATTTTTAATTTTTATATTAGCCTGGCAGAATTCTTCAGCAGTAAGAGGAGCAGAAACTTTAGGGGTCATTTTTTGTTGTAACAGAGATAGACCTCGTTATAACATGAGTTGGAGTTTTACTAGGGATCTAGAGTTATAATGAACAGAAATTGTCCCTAGCCAATTAAAGTATGCAACTAAATAGATAAGTAGTAAGGATAGTAGTGTCCAAAAAATGGGGTAATAAGATAATTTAATCATGTACATTAATTAATATTAGTAGCATTAAATTATTTAGTTTTTTTTTATAATGTACAAATGTATTAAAACTGCCTATATTAAACCCCTGAGATATTGTTGCTTATTTTAAAACATAAATAGTATTTGCTCATCAATTTTATTTAAATGGTGACATCAAATATAATATTTAATCATATATAAATTCAATATAAATATAAGTCTAGTTAATGCTTTTTGTAACAAGTAGGTACATAAAATGAAAAAAAATGTGAATTTCTGACAAATATACCATCTTTATAATTAAAAATCCCGATGCAAAAAAAAATGTAAGTGCTATTTTAATACTAACTATTGATAAAATATAGAACTAATTGAATCACACTACAACCATTTATTAAAATATATTACGTAATAATATAATTTTAATATATAATTAGTGATTTAATGAAATACATTAATTACAAATTGACGATAATTTAGCAATAAGTCCATGTAGTTGTATCAAATTATAATTGAGAAGTTCTACAATTTCTTTGGCATACAATGTATGTATGGTATTCCACAGCTGTGCCAATTAGATATGTCTGATAATGTACGATTCCAATAAAAATAATAATCAATTATGCCCAAACATTTTACTACTTCATAGTATTGTATTAAGTTAGCTGTGAGGTTATCATATTATATGCAAATGATAAACTATTTTATAATGATAAAAACCAAATATTATGCTGCATTAGGACGAAGATGGATTTTTTAAACTAGGTAGTTAATTAACAAAAACAAAAAAAACAATTGGTGTTTTTGGATACCAAATTGAACCATATATTTACTATGCTTTATTAATTTTATGACCATTTTCATAAAAAAAAAAATAAAAATATTTTACTATATACTTTGAAATTTATAATTGAAATTAAATATTTCATCATTTTTATTTTTGTGTATTTGTTAAATATTTATTTAAATAAAAATTAAAAATGACGTTTTTGTGTTAAATGGCATAATGAAATTCGAACTGTCCGCTATAACGTAAGTTATTACTTATTATAACAAACTTTCTGTAAAAAAAATGGACATGTTCTGCAATTTCTTCTATTATAATAACAATTTTGTATTTTCTAAATCGAATCAATTTTAATTGCGCTTGCCCAGCGTTGCATATTAAGATATTTACGCTGTATTGAATTCTAATAACTAATTTATTTTTTATTATTTGTATCATTCAAAAGGGATTACATCGTTAAAACGATTTTTAATATTTAAAAACTACGTATTATATGATTAAATCTCTACTATTGATAAAAATTAGTCATAAACGAGCACAATATAATGCAATTTATGTTGTGTAGGCTTTAAATTATGTAACATTAAGTGTTAAATAATTTTAATAGATCTAACCGTTTTACCCTTACATCACGCATCTTTACTTACTATGTAAAATTAACTAGGATTAATCAATCAAATTGTATAATATATAAGTAAGTATACACATCAGCATAATATAATCTATGATAATTAATAAAAAAAAAAGTAAATTATAAACAATATATATTATTTTGCATCGAACTAATAAAAATAATAAAATTGTATTTGAAGCGTCAAAGTGTATACATAATAATAATAATAATAATAATAATAATAATAATAATAATAATAATAATAATAATAATTGTGTTAGGTAGCGAGAGCTTATTAGTTTATAGGTTCGCATTATATTTTAGATAGTTATGCGAAACGCTCGATTTCCATAACAATTAGTGTGACTATAATAGTTTAAATTCACGAACTCTCATATATATTAAACAGGTATGAGAGTTCGTGAATTTAATTTGAATCTAAACAAAGAAACTATTGGTTTTAAAATGACGATGATGTATATCGCCACGTTCATGAGGTGATCTATTATGCACGCTCACTGATTCGTGGCTGGGCGTATTACAAACGTGTGATTATTCCCTACTGCGAAAATCCTCGAATCACGGGTTGTTGGGTAGGTCCATATAGTATGTATTATTGTTATGTGGCGTGGTGGACCAAAAATGTAAATATTCTTGAAAGTTAAACTTTCACCCACGTTATTGGAAATCTTGAATAGGTGCCTTAGGTTAAGTTAGGTTAATTCTCCTTGCCCTCTCGATATTTATTTGGACAATATTTGTGTGTTATATAAATTGTGAAATATATGTAGCTAGTTGTTTTTGTTCCAAGAATTAAAGACGAAATAATAATAATAATATGTATTACAAACAATACTTTATATAGACGATTTTTATTTTTATTTCCTTTATTCTTATACTGAAAAATGTTATCATTTTAGTTTTTGTTCATATGATATATATTATAATTTCTAAATTTCAGTACAAGTATCGTCAGAAAACATAACTGTGATTTTTTAACGAATGATCTTTTTTTATCATTCCTTATCTTATATTTATAATTATTACTATAATACAGTCATTTTCAAAATTGCAACAAAATATTTTAGAGGTTATCCGTGTTATTAAAAAAATTGTCACTTGCTTAATTTTAGATTCTGAAAGAATCGAAATATATATATATTTACAATGATGATTGTTTTTATGTGTTTGTTATGTTAGGTTCATAAACTAGTTAATTTAAATAAAACTTTAAAATGTAAGATTATTTTGAATAGAAGAGACAGTAAATAAATTTATTCGTATCTATTATAATAAATGATAAAATTATATAATATTCAAATCGAAAGAAGCGAAAAAAAATTATCAGTATTATTAAATATATTAAGTAAAAAAGCGAATCCTCAAAATATTGTATTTATTTCAGGTCTTGCAAACGTTATAGTAACGTTAAGATTATAAGGTTATATATAACAAAAAACTATTGAAATGTGTAAACGTTATTAAAACGGAAAACTCTAAACAAAAATAATTAAATACTACAAAATAAAACATAACGATTAACAAAATGTATAATATATCATTAAATAAAAAATAACGTAAAACGAAATAATTTAAAATCCATTTACTTAAAAATATAATATTGATTTTATATAAATATTTATTCCACGTGATTTAGCAACAAATCTTATAGCGATCGATCCAAGAATTTCTTATATTCTGTATCGGATTCGTTTTCCGCTTTAGATATTATTTTTAACGATAAAACTATAAGCGATAATCGCAAAAGTCGTATAACGTTTAGATTATAAGTAACGTAAAACGAAATTTTTATTACAAATGCAAACCCTGATTTATTTAGTTAAAAAATAATAAGAAAAACGATAGCTCCCCTCTCCTAATAATATTTAACCAGATTTTCACCTACATGTTTCACCAGAAATCGGCAGAAGGTTATAATATACAATAGGTAATTAAATAATTGAGTACTATATTTACTCATTAAAATCCAAAGTACTTAAAACTATTAGTCATAGTATCTTTCAATCAATTGTGATGTATATATGTGATTTATTGTAAAGACTATATCTTATGTTATATACCTTGTCATATCGCCTACACACCAAGCTTATTACACATAACGCTGTTTCTATTATTTATAGTATTGTACCTGTGTACAGTTTTTTTATTTACACGGCCTAGGATATAGGTTTTTTATCAGTATTATACAGGCGTACAGCGAGTGTTCGATGCGAACTTTTATTTACTTAGGAATAATAATAATAATAATATAGGATTATAATATTATATTGAAATTTAATATATATTACAAATAGAAATAAAATCATTTATCAAAATATTTAAACACTGAATATACATCTAGATACAACTAATATACAACAACAGTCAGCACTCAGAAACTACTCGAATACTAATTCTAGTATATATATTAATTACCATCTCTACTGACTACTATATACCTATACTCTATATTAAGCTACAATCGACCGCGGCTCATCATAGACTTTAGATAGATCTTAGTATATTGTTAGACTTATGTTTACTATTGGTATTACCAAAAACGACAAGCTACATCACTGAACTGCCAACCATCACATGCAAAGGATAACATTATGTTATAAAAACGTAGGTACTTGCCCATCGAATTGTTAAAATCTGATAAACGGGCTGAACATAATATTATGCAATACTTAGTTGTTTTCACATTTGTTTGGACTCACGAAACCTAATTTTTAAGTACTAAATTCTCACGATTATGCGTATATTATTTTTTTGGTTGGTTATAAATATTCACAAAATCCGTTTCATGGTATTTATTGTGACGAATAAAAATACGAAAGTTTTTAATAAATCCATAAGCGTATTTAATATTTTTTTTATGTATTCAAGTCCCAAATAATGACTTAATTGCTTTTACTTAAATTTTTATATATATATTATTCACTCCAATAATCGCGTAAATATTGAAATATATAGTAAAAAATATTTTAACATAAATAAATATTAATTATTATAAAACACGTTTTTGTTAATATTAATTTATACAGTTTAATAATCTATAATTTTGGATTCTGTTTTATAGTTAGGCTATCGAAATAGAAAAATATGGCAATTAAATACTTATTATGTATTTTGATATTGCTATTAAAGTAGTTTAATTTACTATTAGTGTTACGGAAGGTTGATTTAATTTTTACCGAAAACATTATATTTATTACATTAGTATTAAATTATTATAATAGCACATATTTATATTTTATATCATTTACTATTGTTATTAACTTTTGAATTAATACCGTCTTCCGTAAATATTTTTACTGCTTAAAAAAGTTATGATAAGCACAATAAAAAAAAAACACAATATCTTTGTTAAATAAATACATTTATTAGTCCGTTCAAAATCTAATAGCAAATTCATAATTTTAATATGTACAATAATATACCTATTGTAAAAAATGTATTTGACATACGTACCTGTACGATTATTTATATACTTCTCAAAACACTGATAATATAATATTACAGCAATTTCATAAATTTAATGTATTTTATTATGAAAATAAAAACATAAAAATAATGGTGATTGGGTCACCAAAATAAACATAGACGAAAGCACATAAGAAAAATCTCTTTTACTCTATAAGCCTACTTCTCTGTCCCTGTTGTTGATAGTAATTTGCCGAAACAACCTCGTTTTGTACTTAGACATTCAAATATTATATATGTATCTTTTTGTCATATTTAATGAATGCCGTTTATTTTGTACAGTGTAAAATATACAGAGATTTCACCTAACTATTAGATATTTGGTCGAATGTGGAGAGGAGCTTAATATTTTTATCCATTATCAAAATTATGCAGATTTCAACCTTCAATTTATCGTCTAAATTTTGCTCCCATAGGATAAATATGACGTATAATTGTACAAATGTATAAATAAATAATAAATTATAAATTATAATTATATGTTTATTTTAATATTTTTTCTGCGTAATATGTGTCTATTATTTTATCTGTATCAATAAATTTAATTTTTTTTCTGAAGTAAGTACTTGTACACCACTCATGTATAACATGTATGTTTAACAATGTTTTTATGCGACATATTAAATCAGAAAAACTCTTTTCATTAGTGGATGAACTAATTAGAATGGTTAAAGTAACTATAAGTAATGTGTAAAAACTGAGAAAAATATTTTTAATTTTGATCGCAAATTGTTAATATCATTTAGAGCATACAGATACTTACTAGTATCGTGATATTCGAAACAAAGACATGCGTATTGTAAATGGTTTATTAGGTATTCAGGTGTACTTTATTACCGTCATAAAAATTACAGACATCGATATAAATAAATAATAAAGTGAGATAGTTGGCAAAAAAAGATTAGTAAAAAAAATAATTCTAACAAAAAAAAAATATATGTCAAGTTGTTTCAATAAGACGTATTGATTATTTACTAGTATTTAATATTATAAATGTTGTTGACGGATTACATTTTCTAGGGTTGGGGCTAAAAAAGCCTAAAGCATCCCCTCTCAAGCATAGACGGTTGATTGGGGGGGAGGGCTGAACCCCCCAACAGGGAGATTTTTAGTTGTGTGGGATTGAAAACCCTTCCCTCACATTGATATTAAAAATATTAGCACCTCTGAAATTTTACCGAATTTCCACTTATGTTCTCAAGTCTCTTCCGCAATACCCACCTATAATACAAAGAAAACTCACGAGTAAAACATATTCGAAATTATTAACATTTCTTAAGAATATATAGATATTTAAATTTTCAAATTAATGGCGCTTTTAATTGCTAAACTTTAAGTGCGATCAAATCTTTCACGTTTTATAATGGGTTAAAATATAATAACTGTCAACAAAATACATAAAAAATCTATTTTTCTATTTTTTTTTTTTTTTACAAATTGTTGAAGTTTGCCATTTTGCGATAATATGGTGATTATTTTAAAAATAAGTTGAACACTAACTAGCATATTTTGTCAGAACCTTAATGTTTTCAATCATCGTATAAGTTATGTGTTTTTTCGCTTGTAAAGTTTTCAACGTAAAATATAATATTATGTATGGTATTGTTTGTAATTTAACGAAATCCACTCAGAATCTGTTTTCTAATGTGATGTTTTATCGCTTTCAAATCTAAAGTAACTGCAGTGTATATTCGTCCAAGTAGTCTATACTCTACATATGAAATGCCAAATATATTATATTATAACGCGTGCTTGGATTTTATTTGTTTATTTAATTTTTATTGATTTAATCGTTTTTTATTAAATGACGATTCTTTTTCAGTAGACCCTAGTAACTTTTTGGTTTAAAATATGCATCCTTGTGTACTTTGCGTTTAATAAGGTTTTGTTTCATACGAATAAGAATTTAAATTTACTGACGTCGTTAATTCCGCACTAGTAATTTTTTACGATATTTTAACGACAGGCATATAATCGTGTTTACCTATATTATAGAGGTTCGTGAATCGTGATGGTATATAATAGTAATGGTGTTTTAAAAGGACTGAAAAAAATATATAACCTAATAATACTTTAAACAAACGGGCATATAGTAGTATAATATGGTATATATTATACAATACTGTGTATATTGTGCGCACGTGATTATACGTTTGATATACTTACACAATACATTAAACTACAGTTATGGCATTTATTAAAATTATCGAGACTCGCCAGTTTTTTCTTGATATTTTAATTTTATGAACAATTGTTCTTTATATTTTCTAAAAAAACGTACGCATAGATGATTATAACTCTAATTCGTATAATCGTTAATAAATAAATGTACGCTATATAAAATATAAGGATTTAATAAACACTATACTGTTTAATATATTTTAAACATAAGTTAAGTCTAAGTAAAATCAAGTTCATAGTTTAAAAAATAATGAATAATTATAGATATTGGATATAGGTATTATGCATTTTTACCAAAACGTTTTTAGACGATATAAAAATGAAAATCCTAGAGGTTAACAATTTAATGAATGGTAGGCATCTACATTTGAGATGCATACTTAGTCTAGTTGTTTTTAAATTTTAATTATGAATTAATAATATTATTCGTATTTAATATATATATATATGTATTGGGGCAAAGTTATTAATTAGGTGTAATCGATTGAGCTTAATGAACGGAATACATTATGCTGCGTTCAGATACCACAACATGAATAATATATACTGTTATAACATATAAAATAATTTAAATTTAATTAATAAATCGTTTTAATCTTTCAGCGTGTTACGTAGCTTTCACTTTATGCGGTCTTCTAAATTAAATTTTTAAAATACATAACGATCACGATTTATATAATATATTCAGCGCCGTATAAAATATATTCGAATGATTGCCATGGTATAATAATATGCAGTTCGGAATGATCTTTTTAATACTTTAATTGAAGATTTTTAAAAATGGCATTAAACATTGAAATTAATTAAAATGTCAATTTACTTAGAATTAAACCTAACTATCTAGGTAAATGTTTTAAGTGTTTTATATTCAATTACGGTCCTTATGAACTGTTACATATCATTATACATTTGGCACTCGCAATCCATTTGGTACTCGCAATGCTATGATAAAAGGTTATAATAATATTCATGTCATTATAATAGCATCGGCATTAAAGATACCTTTGGTTTTTCAAAAAAATGAGTTTTGTACTGATTTTGTATTGCACATTAACATCATTGTCGCGCGAGTAAAAAACTTAATAATAACAATAATGGAACATCAGGAGTGGAAAAACAAAAATTCGCGAAAGCTCGCCAAACTCGCAATTTTTACTATCGATTGTAAACATATATATTTATACATAGTGTATAGGTTATGTGGTATAAGTATTGATCGATAATTGCAGACGAGGTCGCATTCGTGCCGTTCTTATATATATTATCACCCGTCCGCTGCCACTCTATACCGTGCCTACTGTCTGCTTGGCTGCTTATATATACATAATATACGAAACTGGCGTGTTTGGTCTCGTTTCTCCCACCAGCGTGACCGTTGGCGAGCAAAGTCCTGCAGTCGTGGCCGGCGGCTGTACCTATGGACGAACGGACGGACGGCGCGGCGGTATGCGCGACTATCGACGATTATCAAATAGAGCCGGTCAATCTGTATATAATAATAATAATAATAATAATAATATAGGTAGTATAATATTATAAATTATACTGTACGGTTTTAGGAGTGTTGAGACCATGCGGGGTCGGTCGGTGGCGACGGGCGAGAGGGTTTTGGGGGTCGTGACGACCCAATTATTTTTCTATAATTAAAACACGCTTTACGCATTATATATCCAGTGTACGTATAGGTACGTGCATAATCGTACGTATATATCGCATATATATTATTATTACGTATACCAATTCGAATTAAAACGAAAACAGACTCCGAGTATATGGTATAATAAACTATATATAGATCTCACCATTCTCTGTATATATACAGGTATACGAGTATTTATTATAATATGCGCATAGATGCATAGTGTATTCATCGAACGGGTACCTATATTGTATTCCTTTCAAATCGTCAAATTTACCATCGTGATAATAATATTGTACATAACAAACTGAATTCCGTGACTGTTTTTATTTTTTCATTATAAAGTGTCCGTTATTAGTATTTTTTTAATCGATATATACCAGATGTATTTTAATATATAAAATATGTAAACCGTTGTTCTTGACCGTTTTAATCAGCAGTCGAATTCAACTGTACATAATATTTATATAATATATAATATTATTATGTATAACTTAAACGTCGCATCACGGAACGTAAACGTTTGTGAAACCTGCAGCATGATATGCGTACACGCGAATCTTATAATATTATTGTGTGTGTGTGTGTGTGTACATAGTTCCTACTACCTAATATAGCTATAGGTATTATTTTCGTGCGCGATAACTTCTATTCCGACGACAATAATATTAATAACAAGCATGTTTGACATAAAAAAAAAATTGTCCATGTAGACGTGGTCACTGGTTTCTGGCGACTTTGCACGCAACGGCATGGTATCACACAGCATCGTTTTCCATAACTGTTGTTTCAAAGACTGTCATTTTACTTTCTCGAATTGGAGATAAAAGTAATGTATTATGGGAACTGAAATGTACTAAATCAAAAAAGGCAATCTAAAACAAATAAAATATTTTTTACGGATAAACATTTTTGGAAGTTTCCTCCACATCAGTCTTAATACATATGCCTATAATGTAAGAATTTAATTTTTCATTTTTATAGCTCTTAGTTTTATTTTCAATAATTCCAATAACAACATTCAACTACTAAAACTAAACACATATTATATTGTTATGATAGTAAACTGATAGGCATTAGAACAAAGGTGCATACATGCAGAGGGTAGTAATAATAATAATAATTTATTCAGAGCAACTATCGTAATAGTACAGGTATTAGATAATATGTTAACAATAAATTAATAATATAAATATATTAATCAATGTACTGAGTATTTGTAAGATATAAACCAGATAAATTTTATAATAAAATATTATATACTGTTAATTAAGTGTAGTTTATGAATAAAAACTAATGGAGAAAAGAAGAAACCAACATATGGAACAAGCTTGTTGCACAGAGCCATGGCTCTTAGAATTGAACAATTTTTTAAATAATTTGTGCTGTGAGATGATAATTAAAACATGGGAGTAGATCGGTTATTACTTATTATAAGCAGGAGTTTAATGAGGTATTTTTTAATAAATAAAGGGCATCAATGTGGTTATTGATTTATTTATATAGAAAAGAAATGTTTGCTAGTTCACGTATAGAAGCTAGAGTGTATAGGTTTAGAAGGAATCTTATAGATGTAAAATTATACTGAATAATAATCATGTTGAATTTAAAAGCTATGAAATTTAAAAATTTGTTTTGAACACCTTCAATAAAATTAATGGTAGATTTAGTTTAATGACTCCAAATAGGTGATCCATACTCTGGGAAAGATCTAACTGAAGCGTAATAGAGTGACTAAAATGAATCCTTAAAATCCTTAAAATCCGTTTTGACGGAGTCTCCAATGAAACTAAAATTGAATTAGATGAAAATTCAAGAACTTTAGTAAATTGATACATGTTTATGAGATATGAATTAAGTCAGGACAAGAGAGGATCACTAAAACCTAATTGGCCCAAAGAAATAGAAAGTAACTTATGATCAACACGGTTGAAGGCCTTTTAGAAATCAGTGTAGATTACATCGACTTGGCAATTATTTTTGAACAAGTTTAGTATAAAGTGTTGCATGGTCAGGTTGCATGATAAGGTGGATCTACCAGACCTAAAACCGTGTTGGCTATTATCAAAAATATTGTTAATTGGTTTAATCATATAGTTAAGAACTAGTTTTTCTAATAATTTACCAACCTGTACAAGGCCAGATATTGTTCGATAAATTTTAACGTCAGATTTGTCACCTTTTTAAAAAATCTGAGTAATAAATTTTCCAAATAGATGGGAATGCACGTTTCTCGAGTGATTTATTAAATGATAGGAAGATTGGATATGCTATAATAATCAGATAACTAAAAAAGAAATAATCCAGAAATTCCATCGGGGCTAGGAGATTTGGATTTATATAATGAGCGCAAACAATCGGATACATTGTCAAGAGATATAGTACACTGTGAGGGAAGATAGTCAAACATTTGAATAGAAGAAATTAAGGAAGATGTGTCTATATAATGAGTAATGGAGGAATAGCTATAGGTCTATATACTGAGAAAAAATATGAAGAGAAAAGGTCAGTAATAGTCTCGCCATTTTTAGCAGTTTTATCGTCTAGAAAAACAAAATTAGGTATATCACGAGAGCTAATATTATAAGAAACCCATTTCCAAAAGTGTTTAGGATTTATTTTAATTTCACGTTCAAAATAATGGATAAATTTAAAATATACTGTTTTAGATTTAGATTTATATTTATATTATGCTCTTAATTTGAAGAAATTTTGACGAGTTGATTTAGTTCTGTTTTCATATGAATGGAATGAGCTTTATTTTTTTCCAGGCTAGGATTTTAAGTTCTTTATTAAACCAGCAGGAAAATGTATTATTATTATTAACAATTTTTAGATGAACGAAACAAAATAAAGATTTCATTAATGCGTTTTGGAATAGATTGCAGCTGTTTCTACATTAAGATTATTAAAAGCGTTAAACCAATTGAAAGAATCGAAAAATAAGTTTGCATTATTACAATCACCTTGACTGTACAAAAAAATAGTTCTATTATTCTTAAGATTAGGTGTACAGGTGAGTAACTTATAATCAATTTGGAGTGCAGATGACATGGGTCGATGGGGTCTAATGGATCAATATAAGGATCAATAGTAGTGTCAAGGAGATTTGAGAATATTAAATCTAAGATATTGCCAGATAAATTAACAATATTATTGAATTGGAATAAATTTAAAAATGAGAAGTACTTAATAAGAGATTTTCCTGGAGGAGATGCAAAGAAATCAAGACACTTGAAACCAATCTTATCACCTAACCATGTTAAGGAAGAAATATTGTAATTAAAGCAAATAATCAATTTACAGTTGAGACAGGCAGACTATAGATTCTATAACTGTGAAATAGTTGAAATAAAATTGTATATCACTATTAGGAGAAATGTATGCAGTACAAATTATAATTGTAAAATCATTAACTGAAACTTTAATAAATACCTGTTTAATAATCAAAGTGTCGATGTTTAGTAGATTAGTATTAAAGGTTTTTTTTATAGCGATAAAAACACCTCCATCACGACTAAAAGGACTGGTTTTCTCATTTCTGTCGTATCCAATTATGTTATAATGAATAAAACCTAATTTATTATCTAGAAAAATGTTAATAGCCATGTCTCTGTGAAAACTATAAAACATGCGAAAAAATTGAACTGGACATTTTAGATTCTGAGCGGAGCAATAAATGTATTGATTTTACAATATTGTGTTTTTTTTTTGTCTGTCATAACATTTTAGTGCAGTAAAAGTGCTCCGAATTTTTTCATCAGTGTCTTTTCTGATAGGAAAGTAAATCTAGTTGATACTTTGGGGGGTGAAAGGTAAAAAATTTCCAATAGTTTTTAAAAGCGTCGGAAAAAACAAAAAACAAATTAAGGAAAACGGGAATTTTTTCGTAAAACAAATTTTTGACAAAATTTATTTTTATTTTTGATGTAACAAATAAAATAATGACTGTAAATACATAAAAATTTCACCAAAAGTTTTTTCTATACATTATAAAATTTTCAAAATATTTTGACTTTTTTTGAGCTATTTATAAGCATAATAAATTTTTGGGGGTTTTTTTATTTATTATTGGCAATAAAAAAATTTTCAGTTGGTGAAAAAACTTGAAAATGTAATGCAATATTCTTTATAACTTGTTATAAGTGAAAATTAAAAAAAAAGTTGAGCGTAAGTCTCTAATAGTTTTTTATAAGCATCTAAAGTTGAAATTTCGAAAAAATACATAAAAATCACGAAATTTTGCAGTTCTTTTTTTGATTAGGAAATTCGTAAAAAATTGTTTATTCAAATCTAAGATTTAAAAATTCAATACAAGGATCTCTATAAGTTTTTCTACCATTCTACAAAAAAAAAAAAAAAAAAATACCGAAAAGTCAAAGTAATTTTTTATGAGCGTTTGAAATTAGACATTGGATATTCACCTGTTTTCTTCGATAACGATTTACTTATTTCGATGTAATTCAAAAAGGAATAATTGAAGACGTTTGAAATTTTCACAAAATGTTTAGATTTATAAACATAATAAAATCTTCAATTTTTATAACTAAGGATTGAAAATTCAAAACAAGGTTTCTCATAAAATATTATAATAGCAGTTTAAACATTAAAAAAAAAACAAAGGCACGATTTTTTTTTTATAAGCATTTAAATTTCAAATTTTAACAAAATATTGTAAATATGCAAATTATTTTGTACATAAAAATGCGTAAAATGTTCAATTTTTATAGCTTAGAATTGAAAATTTAAGACAAGGTTTAGTAAGTAGTTTATAGTGTAACCAAAAAATCTAAAAAAAATGTATGTACATGGTTATTTTTTATAGACATTTTAAGTTCAAATTTAAAAGAAATTAGATATTTAAATGAGGAATAACGATGTTAGTTATTTCGTTGTAATTTAAAAATATTTTTACTGTGTGCTTGAAACTTTTATAGTATATTATTATATTTTATACACTCAATGATATTTTCAAATGAAATGTGTTTGGCAAAAAATACTTAACGTATTATTAATAGTAAAATAAATTATTTTAATATCAATTATATCATAAAATATACTTATATACTAATATACTTATTAGTAATATAGGTTAACAGACCGTCTTCACTCAGAATCGTTTTTCGTACACAATGATTTTAGATCATTAAATTCAAATTTAAGACATCCATTACAGTAACCCATTCGACACTTACTGTATCTACAGCAGAGCGGTACCTACTTCCCGACCTTTTTTTCAATACAATATATAGATAAAACTACAAAGGATGAAAAATATTTTTTGTCTAAACAGGTCATGGTATGAAAATTATTTTACTACTATTAACCCGTAATTTTGTTAAAAATTATATCATTTTATTGATTTTTCTCGTTTATTAGAACAACGATTTACGATTTATGAAAATGCATTTTTCTTAAACCTAGTTCAAATTGCTTAAGCATAGATTCCTATAATATAATAAGTAATATATCAAATGTGAGGTTTATATTATTGTATCCTTTATATAATTTATAATATATTATTGCTATATAGTTTGATACTGTATAGATGCTGCTTATTAGATTTACTTTGGTACCAGATCATTTGAGCTAATAATGTAAAAGGCCCAAGAATTAAAAGATACATATATATCATATTATCATGCACTGCAATCGATAAAATAAAATTTGGAAATGTTCTTATAAATATTCATTAATATGTATTTCATAATAAGTATGTTGTCATTTATAAATGTATAAAAACGATAAAAAAATATTCAAATACATTTTTTCCAAAAATGTTGTTTTGTAATGGCTTCCAGTTATGTAAAAAAAATATTTTCAAAAACGTTAATACTTGTCGATGTAATGAGAGGAAATTGTATTAATCGTCAATATGTATTCGTAAAATTGGAAAATATGCCCTTACAAAATACACACTGTCTCCACTAACCAGTGTAATGAGTTTAATGGATGAATGTTTTTCTATGTGTCATTGTGTTGATATACCTATGTGTAAATCGGGAACAGCTTGCAGTCCAATAGGCGAATGAGTCAATAAATCGTGAGTTCAATAAGTGGCGTCTACATAATAATTGTATTCATATCTTCAAAAATAAATAAATTAATGACTACAGTTATAAAATTGCCATACAAATTGCTATTATTTTATTGGTATGCAATATTTTATCAATGAACTGTAAACTAGAATTATTATTTTCCCGTGTTATACTTGTACCTATATATTTATATATATTCTTATTTTTATCTTAATTATGATTATTAAAATAATAACCGGTTATTGCACTGAACTCTGTATATCATCAGACATCTCCATTTGTATGATATTAGCCTATCTACAGACTGAAATATGAGTATACAATACCCAGTTATTACACCAAAATGTAGACAAAATTATTCAGAAAATGTAAAAACATGCATTTTGAAAAAAAATGAAGATAGTCAGTTCTTGCACGGTACCCTTTAATTTAAAGATCTTAATCTTTATCTATATTCTATATAGATAAAATTGTAAGTACTTCGGTAAATTTGGAAAAGATCAGAAAAATTGCAATATGTGTTCAATTAGTTAGTGTAAAAATTACATAATGTACAATTGTTTATGAAAGTATTATTTTTAAATGTACGTATTATAATTATTATTTGTTGTCATTAAAAGAATTTAATATAATGTTTTTGATTTCTAACGGAACCTAAATTTTTATCTGTGGATGCTCTTGCATATTAGACTGCGGCGAGGGAGGTAAGTACATCTACAGATAGTTTGCAATGCCAGTGAATTTAAAATCATAATTTATTTTACCTTATTTTTTTTTTTGAGTTATGTGATCGTGAAAATTATTTTTATTTCAATATTGAATTAGGTAATCGTGGAAATAGTTGTTCGATTTTTAAAAACGAGAAAGTAAAAATGTCGGCTACATTGCGTGCATTTTTCGTGTCATTAAGATACTTGTTTTAAATAAAATATATTATATACCAACATCCAATTATACTTTTTTTCGCCGATTCTTTTTTCGTGACCTCGGGAATAAATTATTGATCACTATATAATATATATTTATTGTTAAAATCGAAGAGAAATCATTGAAAACAAACGACTTACCGAATTACCTCGATCAGGTAAAAAAAAAATACGCGTGATTTAATAATATATTATTATACTTAATAAAAATGACCGATTTTGGGGTGGATGTATGTTTTTTATATTCAATGTTCATTTACCAAAAAAAAATTTTAGCATAAAACATAATTTGTTCTTGTTGTGTAGGGCAAGACTATTTGAATGACACGGTTGGATGTCGATACGTGTATATTATAAATGGTTAAATTAAATTAATAATACTATTTTCTATATCAATAAATAATTCCCATGGTAAAATTGTTATTCCTACTTGGCTGTTTGTAATAAATTATTTAATCCGATATTTATTTTATTATGTATACGCTCAAAAGTGTGGTGCACAGTTATTTATGTTCATTTGAAATTATTATTCTACGTTTTAGAAAAGTTGACAAATTATTTTAATTATAATATTATCGATATTATATTATAATGACATGTTCCTAATACATTTCGTAAAATATTATGCTTTAAACGAACGCATAATTTTTAAACCACTTTTATTTGTCACGACGTGCGTTGTCGATTATCTTTTCAATAAAAATTACAATTAATCAGCATTTCTGATCATCGCAGCGTAGTAATGTAGTTTATTTAAAATTCGAAAGTCGTTTGAATTCAATTAATTATTATTACGCTGTATAAATATATTTTAAATTTCAAACTGATGACACCGACCGATTAATAAAAAAAACTAAAACATATTTTTCTAGAAATTATTAATTTTACTAAACTCTTATAATTAATGTAGCTTTTAATAACTTTTGTAAATTTAACAGTATATATATGCCAATATAAATTAGTATTCAATGTAGAAAAACTCAAACTATATATATTATGTTTGGATCTAAAGTCTAAACAATAATTTTATTTTTTCAACATTATATTCAGCAGCACTTGCAGTACTGTAGAGTAGGCGCAGTACAAAAGGTATTTTACAATAGTTATTTTTTTTGTTGAACATTGACAAATATACTGTCAATGTTTAGAGGAATATTGAGTGTAAAATAAACAGTTATTTTTTTCGCAATAATTTGGAATTTGTTTCTCTTAGATTCTTCTGGATGCCATTTGTGACGTACAAAAAATTACATTTTTTTTCACAACCGATGGTTGATACAAACCACTGGAAATTTGCATACGTGCGCGATTGTACATCTACCATAAACAATATCTATCCGCGATAAATCAAAGAGATGGACGTTTTGCTAATTACTATCGTTATACAATAGCTAACAAGTATAAGTACACACACACACACACACATATATTATCGTATTATAGGTATATTGCTGTATCGTACATATTCGTATGGGGTACAAGACAATTGCATATGTGTTATGCGCGCCTCATAATTACTACACTACGATAATATGCCGTGTTGCGAGTGTAAATATGTAGGCATTGTATTTTAATGTATACATATATAGTTGTACACCTGCCCACTAATCGTAATACACCAATACGTAATTAATTTCACACCGTCCGTCGTTGTCGCGGCACACAGGACACGCGTAACTATTATACCTATTCTATTATACAGGCACGTACGTCTATGTATGATAATATTATAATATATAGGTATGCGGAATGTGAAAAATGGAAACTGTACGCGAAACACGAGGAAGAATACTGTCGGAAAAATGTACGTTTAGTTTTTCTTTTCCACATATTTCCTCTCCTGACTCGCGCGCATTGCTGCGGGACGACACACGTTGCTAATAATTATAATGATATATTATTATGACTTATCCTTATTTCGAGGTTTTTATAATAAATTAAAACGTATCGTTCGCGTATTATAATCTATATAGGTACGTCACGTACGATATCGATAGTTAACTAAATAGATCGGTACATTACACGGCAAACTAAACCTCTTCTCTCGCCGCCGCTTCGTCGTCGTGATCTAGCGGGCGGCCTCGGGCATTGCCTCGTCGCCGCCGTCGCCGCCGCTGCCGATGACGACGACCACCGCGACGCGCGCCCGCGAGCCGGTGACCGGCATCGCCACCGCCGCAGCCGCGAGGCTACCCTCCACACCGCCACCGCTCGCACACCATCGTCACGTTGCACTCCCACCACCGCCGGCATCACTAACCCCGCCACCGCCACCGCTATCACCATAGCCACCACCACTACTACTACTTACTACACACTGTTCTACTACCAGAAGCACTCCGCCGCTCCGGGCTCTGATACTCCCGCCGCTTTTTGCCCGTGGTCAGACGTTTGCCGCCGCCACCGCTGTGCCTCTAGCAAGAGCCTGTACTGCCCGGCAGTGTATCACCACTTTTCACTATTGGTAGGCGGTAGTTGTAGTGCACAGTTGTCATTATCGCCGTTGTCGTGTGTCGCGTATATTTTCCGATCGCGCGTGTGACAAACGAAAATCCGAAGCGATTTTATTTTTGTGTGCCGTTAATTTTTTTTTTTTACAACCCGAAGGTTGACAATATAGTTAGTTGTTTTTAATCGCGTTTTTCTCGAACCGCGTGAAATAATCATTTTTCCGTTTCGTCGTCCCCGCAGACGGCGGCAGCATCAGTGCTTGTATATGACATTTTTTTTTCGTTTTTAATTCTGTGCGCCGTGAAATCACGAAACGCGTAGTGTGCCGAGCGAAACGTACAATATTGAACAAATACGGTAAAACGCCACAAAACGTTCCTATCGAATATTAATTATTAACGTCATTCCGCCGCCGGCAGCCGCCGCCGCCGCCGCATGTGGAGGTTACACATGCGGCGGAATCGGCGGCCGCCGCAGAAGAGCCCACCGGCGAGACGGCGATCTCTTCGTTGCCGTTGACGCGCTCGCCGATTATCCGCTGCAACGCCAACGGGCACCACCGGCGCCCAAAGCAGACGACGCCGAGATGACCATCACCGCCACCACGATTACCGCTGCCAGCAACAGCAAGTGGGTATGGCGGCCAAGATGGACCGGGTGGACGATGACTTCGCAGTGTCGTCCAAGTTTCTGCAATCGCGAGGTTCACAACGACCGCAAGACCGTCAACCCACCACCCGCCGCCCATCCACGACCAGTGCGCCGACGTGCAAGGCAGCAGTTGTCGCTTGGGCCGTCCAAGTTCGCGCTTGCGGTCGTCGCTATGCTGATGATAATGACCACCGCCATCGAGGTAACTTAAAAATCTTTTATAGAAATATTCTCTCACTGTACTCATATTGTAATAATTGTACTGATATTATTTCGCGGCCTCGGAGTTGTCGTCGTAATGGTAATTACTAATTACATAAACACGCACTGCGACAATCGCGGTTCAAACGTAGTCAGAAAATCAAAATAAAAATATTATCCTGAGATTTCGATTTAAATATAGGTAGTATGATAATTGTTCAAGCGTGCCCGCAAAATTAAATTCATTCGGGACAAGATTAAATTTCAAAGGACAAATTAGTATATATTTTGGGTTTTTTTTTATACTTTAAGTATCCATCTCTATTAATCTAATATAGCATACTACATTATATTAACACGTTTTTATTCCAGAAATATTTTATAAAACGTACGATTTGCCTACGCGCAGTTAACAAAATCCTAGAGAGGCAATGGCCCCTTCCCCTTTGCGGGCGCCATTATAATTGTTTCATTTCAAGTCCGTTTCCGAATTTTATATCCTGACCATTTTACGCGCCCATAACAATATATAGAGTTCCACACAACATAGTTGTTTTTCCGACGGCTGTTAGTGGTAATGAATCCGTATAGGGACACTAATAATAATTATACGGTGTACTACACATATATTATATGGACACGGTAATATAACAAAGAACTTTATATTAGTATCGCAGATGTATATGCATTTACGACGACGACCGTCGGATACGAACTTTGCCCGTGACGACTTTTTTTCGACATATTTAATTCCATTCATATTTTTTTTTTTTTTTTTTTATTGCTACGATAATCGAGCGTTATATTTTATATACTTATGCGGCGTTTGTGACGTGTTTGACGCCGTGTAAATGACGTACGCGATATGTGCGCGGTTTATGTGGCACGCATTTACACGCGCGGTACCTATATACCTATAATGCCTATATATTTTATAAAAAACTTATTTTTTTTATAGTTCTCGTCGAATTGCAGACGCTATCCACGATTGTAATATATATCGTGTTTATGGGGGCGACGGGGTGGGGGGCACGGCAAGTATACACTGGTCGTTTGACGACGGGTTCCCACGACTGTCGCCAGCAGTGTGTATTTAAATTAAACTAAATTAATATTTGTCGTAAATATCAATTACTGCTATATCTGTATAGTTAGACATAATAATATAACGTGTGTATTAGTATGATAGTGCTTACAAATAATAACAACAACAATAATAATATTTATAAAAGGTAATAAGTATTTTGTCTAACGTAATATATATAAAATGTATTATGTGTATATAATATAGTAGGTAATAATAGTATTTGATAAAATAACCATGAATGGCGATTTTGGACGCTTGAGAATCAATACTTTATATCTACGGTTGGTAGTCTGAATTTTTTTTCAAATTCGATTTATCTTAATATTATATCAATTTATTGATTTTTCTATACACAATTCGGCGTCTCAATGACAGAACGAAACGGCTACATATACAGATAATTTTCTTCAGAGCTGTCAACATTGTCTAGCATTCATGTAATTATATGCGTATACACCCTATAATATGATTTTATATATATTGATAGTATATCTGACGGTTGCGGTGGTGTACATATTTGTCGGGGAGTGGCAGATTGATGTACATAATGTGGATACGTGGGATCGGGTGGCTTAGTAGCCGAATAACTCTTTATAATATCACATGGCTTATCTGTTTGTTTTTAAAATCAATGGTATAAGTAATTTGTGGTGTATGACACCTGCGCCGCCGGGGCCGAACGAGTGAAATAGTATGATATGTAGCGGTTATTTTTTGTTTGCGTGTATGCATTAAACAATGTTGAGCGCCGTCGGCTGTAGGTAGATATAATACTCGTACACTGAATAATATTGTAGTGCTGGCGTAAAATTTTTCATTCATAATATTATAGGTATATAGTAATAGGTACCTATATTGTTTATGACTATTGCTAACCGTAGATTTAAAAAAATAATATATCAAATTATATGTAAACATCGATTTCCTACATAGCAAAATATCTGCACTAGATAAATATTTGTTTTCATTACAGTTTCATTAAAAGTCTATAGGTATTGTGCTGCATTTATGCGTGCTGGTTTGTCCGCAATTAAAGCAAAGAAACTAGATCGTAATTTTCATTTAATAATTAAAAAAAACTTATTATATATCATAATTTAATCACATTACACATGTATAATAATTATATGTATATGCATATATTTATACAGTAATAACGAGAGATTGAATGGAAACTGTCAATGGCGATAAGCTGCTTAAAATGTATATGTTTGGGTAGTATTAAATTTTTTTTAGAGCTCGTTTGAATGACATTTGACGTCCTGTTTGGGTAACAAACACAGTGAAGGATACAACCCGTTTGGACAATAAAGAACCCTTTTAAAATTAATTTTGGTTTTTATAAGTTACGTAAACACATAAACTTTTTTCTCACTTGAAAATAATTTGTATACATTAACTGGTTTAACTATAAATAACAATATCTTAGTTTTTTTATTTTATCAATTACTTATATTGGAATAGAACTAAAATTTAAAAGTAGTTTAAATAAACGAATTACATTTTATTGATATAAGTTATACCTATATAGTAGTTATTGTTAGTTTTAAAAATATTCAATTAAAATTTGTACATAACAATTAATAACAAAAAGGTTAATTAGGTATATAAATTATGACTTCGACAATTTTCAAATTTAAATAGTAGGTACAAAAAACTATTTTGGTCTTACAATAATTTGTTTAGTTCTTGTATTCGGTAAATTTTTTTCACGTTTCTCAAGTATAAGTTTAAGCAATAATCTTGGAAGATCCTTAATCTTAATTTATATAATTTAAGAATTTTGATTTTTTTAATTGTTATTAATATAATAATATCTAAAGGGGGTGTATTTGTTATATTATGGTTAAATATTAAATAGTTAAATCACTTATGGCAATTAACGGAGTATACTCATCACCTTAACCGTGAACATTTTATTGAAATTGTTAAACAATATAGTTTCGATTAACGGTCTTTAATAATGTTTTTAAATACAAACACTATTTTTGTAGTCTGTTCAGTTAAACTGTTTAATTTATATAATATACCACAATATTAAGTTCAAAAACAAATGTATAAAAAATTCATACCTAATTTAAATAAAAATATTGATTTTTAATGTAATTTTATCATTTTGTATATTAACTCAATGTCGGATACTACATTGTTAAAATATATTTTATCAAGTGTTTTTATTATTTAATTGTAAATAAAACGTCTAATCTTATTTTATATTATCAATTAATTATATTTATATCATTATAAGCTATACTAGGTTCGGAGATAATCACATTTAGCAGATTCATTGAAGCGTGCATACGATTAGTTAGGTTTAAAATTTTTTATTAATTTTTGTCATTTTTTTGGTAAATAATTATCTGATTATAGAAATTAGAAAACAACTATAATATAGTTATTTTCTATAGTTGTTACTCGTATATATTATATACGAGTACATACAATATAAATATGTATTGTGTAACCGTAATAATATTACATACGCTTGCATTTATATTTATATATTTTATATATTATATTTAAAATGAAAATTGTATACTTTGGTATAACGAATAATCGTTTTTGTTGAGTAAACGTCTATTACATTCTTACGTAAATCTATGTAAAGAGGTTAAAGTAATGTTTATTATTTTTTTCTCATTTTAATGGAAAGTCGAAGAAAAATTAAATAATTGTTAATTCATTTTAGCAGGTGATGCGCCTATTCAAAGTGTTTGCTTTCAATATCTATTTCGATATGTTTTTGAATTTTAGTGTGTATGCGTTTTTTTTTATTTGATGAAAATTTTAACGAATACGATTAAATAGACGGGAATGTATGTTTTTTCGAGAGTTAATGATAAACCCCGATTGGTAAAATTTGAATTTATCTGTAAAATAACGTCAACTAATTTACAGCATTTTCAAGACATCTGCTCTAAAATTTGAGAATTCCTTTAAATCTGGTAGACTGGAAGTCGCGAGCGAAGTATGTCTAATTTCTATATATCTAGTAATATAATTCTAATGTAGTCAGTATATGTGTTATATATATATATATATATATATATTATCGCCCCTCTTTGGACCGGCATGGTATTTGTACGGTACATTTTTGTTAAAATTTGTGTCGTGGAGTCAATAGGAAAATTTTCCGAATACCGTCTGGATGACTATAATATAGCGCCGTGTAAGTCTTGATTGGTCGCGTCACATAACATGGTCGATCTATTCGTATTTAGGTATATTATTAATTTATACCTATTTAATTACGTCGCTGCCTCCGATACCTGAGTTTTTTTTTCTTGAAAAGTTTCGATTATTATTACACACGCACAGGGCGATAGCGGTTTGATACGTAAAACAGTGTACCTGAATCTCGCGTGAATTTCATCCCGAACAGCCGCTGTATATAATTACGCGCACTGCCTGTGCGTGTTGTTTTTTGCGCGAAACAAATTCGTGTGTATAATAATAATTATTATTTCGGTCGATAAAACGTTTACAGAAACACAGACACACACACACGCGCTTAACCGTACTTGCGTACCGGTTCAGTCGGGTGGCAGTATTTTCCCGCGATCGTTTAATAAATTTCTATACAACCGTCGACCACGTATCTTCTCTCGCTGTATAATAATAGGTAGGTACCCATAGCAGCATCATCAACAGCGACAGCGGTTCCCGCAAACTAGGTTTCTTTCTAGTCCTCGTTGGTTCGTTATAACAATGTAAAGTGAATAAATTTATATTTTATAACAAACGGCGTAGGTACCTAGTATACCTATACATATATCCAATGGCTACAGTTGCAGTGCACTCACCGGTGGCGTAACTAGACGTTGATATATATACCTACCCGCGATGGCTAAACATTTAGATGGGCCCCCCGCCCCCGCTACATCAATCACCGCCGCGAAGTATAAAAAGTTATCCTGTTAACGTATATGGATCATGGACATTAGAGTACTCTATTAGAACACTATTGTGTTCGCGGTAAAGATATGTGTACAGATACAGACGCATACATTTATATGGATTAGTTACATTGCAGGCTGCTGCGATGGATGTTATCTCTGCGTGTGCCGACCGTCGCGACACGATCGTCGTGAAAGATATTCAAAAGAGATTTCTTAAATAACCCGTTTATATATGTATATATTATTACGTTACCTGCGTTTAATAATACTGCAGTGAATATACCCAGTACAAAACCGAAACGTATCCTCGTGTTATATTTCTCTATATATAATATTATTATATTAATTGTTTTAATCGACAATAATACTTAATAGTTATGAATTAAATGCGATAAGTTTGAATGAAAAAAAAGTTAAAAAATCTAATAACGGATCTTGCGGTTGGGCCCTATAGGTCTTCAGGCCCCCGTATAAGCGTCGCACCAGTCATGCACTCGTTCCACCCTAAACGTACTATTGTGTTACAGCACTGGTACAGCCGCGCGATGTTTCGTCCGAACACGTGTAAATATTATATATTATGTCGCGGCAGGGGAACGACGAAGACCCTCCACGGCAGCAGTCGGCATACGATTTCGGGGCTCACAGTATTGTCGATTTGATAATATTATGTATACGGGATAATGATATTGTAATACCACGGTCGGCGACAATGACTGTTTTATTCTTTCTCGCCGTTTGTATTGCTTAAAAATGTCTGCAAAACTTAACGTTTCATACGAACATAGTAATATAACAATATATTACTATCTAATTCTGTGCTTGTAAAATTGAACAAAATACGACGTTTGCAAATCACCCGATACCGTCAAAACGCTCTTCACGCGCACGCCGCGGGCTTTGGCGGCAAACGGTCGTGACAGGGTTGGATGACGCACGCGCGCTGTCCACTGTCAACGGCCGCGGCCGCCTTCGACGCCGTTGCGAGGGGAGTGACTTTCGTTCTGTCGTCTCGCGGCCGGCACCGTAACTTTTCGCCAGGTCGCGTCCGCGGTATACGCGCATCGTCACGCCGCCCAAGCCCCGCCCAGACGCGGTGGTACCGTCGAAATGTTAGTGTACCGCTGCGGTGTTAAGCCCGGCCCTCTTCCCCGCCGCCGCGGCACGCCGGCCGTATTATAGGCGCAGTCGCCGTGTGTACCGCGCGTGTATATCACATTATTATTATTATGTACCTTCTATTATTCTAAAAAAATGTATTCCATTTATTTCTGTTCTATTCTCACGTCGTCGACTCAGAAGCGTTGAGTGGGGTGGTGGGTGGGGGGCGGCGTGTTATATTCGTCTCGCCTATTACACACGTCATTGCGTTTCGCCCGTACCTATACAACCCCACTCACAGCCCGACCATCGCTCCCGCCTTTCGGTTTTTTCCGCTTTTTACAATATACTTTGGACGGACACGCATAGTTATATTCTCCGATTTTCCACGGTCTGCCGTCGTCCTCGAAAATCATTCGTAATACTCGCTACTGCACGCGCGTATTTATTATGATGTATAGGTGCGTATTGTATAGAGCGTATCAAGACGACGACAACGACGACGACGGTATATATTACTTAAGTATAATATTAGAACTAATGGTATCGCGAACGCGAATCGTCGCTCCAATATATACATAATTATATAGCTCTTATACCACAGTGTATGTCCACTCTCGAAATGTGCGCATACCTACGACAACCACGTACAAACGCCACGAAATTCGGTTAAACATCGTGTATACAATCGTTTTCTATAATACTCGTATAATATATAAAATATAATAACATGACATTATAATATATTATATTATATTGTAGTGATTTGCGCGCAAGTTTCCTGCAGAGTCGTGACGAATAATAATATACGAGTCGCGCGGGGGACGCCGAGGGGCTGGAAGAGGTGGAGGAGGAAGTGTATACAGCAGCAGCGGAGAGATGGATTGCCGAGCTTGTGAATATACCTATATAAGTGCGAGCGCGCGCGCGTATACACGCGTTACGTGGGCGACGGACGTGGTGGCATGCACGCCCGGACCGCGTGGCAGCCGCCGCAACGCCGCTGACCGGCCGGCACGCAACTCGTTGTCGTCGCCGTCGTGTAGGCTATGTCTTCGTGCTCCAACACTAGACACACTGTGTGCGCACACACACACATACACGACTTTATACACAAAACCCCGCACGACGACGTGAATTTTTTCCTATAAGACGAAAAAAACGCGTCTCGTAATAATAATAACGCGATTAATGCAGCGGTCTAACGTGCGTGTTCATAGGTTAGGATGATTGTTTGAACGACAGCAAAGGAGAGGTTCACGCGATCGTCGGCGGAAAATATTTATTATCGCGCACGCAGACGTATTTTTACGATTCATATAATATATATATATATGTGTGTGTGTGTGTGTGTGTAGTTAAATGTTACACATATGCATAGTTTTATTATTACTATTACTGAATTACAAGCATATTTTATACTTGCGAAAAACGGAATGACATGTTTTCGCGACAAATTTTTTCTTTTCGAAAACGCTATCGTCGTCGACTACAAGCCGTCCGCGCCCGTACAAATATTGTATACAGAAATAGATTGCGTGTGATATCCCGCACCGGACACGCGCAGCCTAGGTTAGGTACCTACCTAATCTAGTCGTGCGAGGTGTCAAATATTTTTTTCCATTGCCCCTCTCTTACCCCTCTCATCAGAGAGAATTTACGTATAACAAATAGCTAAGCCGTCGCACACACTATACGTATATATATATATATATATATATATATATATATGCATGACGTCGATGATGATGATGATGATGATGATGATGATTATGACGACGACGACGTCGGTCCGTTTAGCGTGCGTCGGCGATCGACAACGACGAGACAAATCACTTGATCATTTATCATTTTAATTTTCATTATTATCACGCGAGAGTGTATGTGTGTGAGCTCGTTCGTCGCGTCGTCACGTATATAACAATCGTTTTCGTGCCCCCTGGTCCGCGTCTTGCCACTGATGACCCGAAATAAAGTATCTGACAATGGACATGCATTCAGTTATTGTGTTCGCGCGCGAGTGCGCGTTTCGTTGTATATATGTATGGAGAGGCTTGCAGGTAGTGTCGGACGATTGTACATGTAATTAGTTATATTATATTGGTGTGGTATAAAGTTCGTTTTATGCAGTTTAAATAGGTTGGGTACTTATAATATATTATCTAGTAGCTGGGTCGCTGGGACCGGATACCATATGTATATATTGTTACTGAATACTGATGACTTACTACTGTGTCCATCATTTTGAATTATTTGTGGATAAACAAACACAAAGGGACCTAAGACTATTTTTACGAATGTACGATCGTGTGTGATATATATAGTATTATATGTATAGTTATAATAAGTTATTGAAATGTCGTTTAAACACCACAGTTTAAATAATGATCTATATAATAATAGCTGCGGAAATAGGTGTCTTATTAATGTGTTTTTGATCACCGTTAATATTTTACTAAGATAATTTACACGAAATTTCTTAATAGAGAAAGGACAGGAAATATGTTTAAGTACACAAAATGGAATTAAATTAGGTACCATTGAGACGAATGTCTAAAGGTGGTATAGATATTGTTGCTGCTATAAATAATATACTTTTCAGTTATTTGTATGTACAAAGGAACCTAATAAAGGTATTGTACATTTATTTTATTGTATACGATATGTCATTTAAGTTTTCAAAGACGTTTAGCGTGCAATTTAAAAGGTTATTTTTATCAAATATATCAATTACCTATTTAATATAATGTATCTAAAATACTATATTAACATTTAGCAGACAAATATATTCTATTGGAAATTCGTATAATATGTTTTTGATCACACATATTATTCTCTAACCAATTATGTTCATGACATTTAACCATTCAATGTAGTTTTTTTGTTAGGGTGCCAGGGTAATGCACCTATTGAATTAACCATCACTGAGCACAAACTATTGTGGTCAATAGTTATTATTATATCATTATTTCAATGTTCGTACTTTCATAGTACCTATAGTTAAATTTTAGTTCTATAAATTGTAGTAGTTACATGTTTCGTGTCATCTTTAAATTGTAATTATTTTTAAACCTGTCGGCTAATAACCTAACCTTTTACATATTAACGTTTAACCCGTGTGAATATGTGTGCGATGTTAACATATAATAAAAACCCAAAACATAAAATCTTAATTAACACTTTACCTAACTGCCGTCTGCCACAAAAAAGGTACTCCTGCACCACCTACCTCGTCATTAGCGTAACAATATGGAGTTTCATGAGAAACTATTTCGGCGCCGCCGTCGTATAGCGCATTATTAATCATCGCTGTCTTCGTGTCGTACGGCTCACACGTATATGGGCCTATATGCGCGGTGGCGAAACGCCGATTATTCGAATTATCGGAGCCACCGCCCTGACGGGCTAACAGATTTGATGCCCACGGGTATATGCGGCGGAAACGATATAATTATACCATCCCCTCCCGTTACCATCATCAACAAGATATGAGAGTTTAGAGTCCGAAGGAGGTGCAAGTTGATATATTATGTTTGAGCACCATATTATATAAAATAATATAATGTTCTACAGTGCTCTCAATTCGATATTATGTTGTTTAAGTATCTCTAAAAAAATCTCTTTCAATCTGTTTAGAGTAATACAAATACTTTTCATTAAGCTAGGTTCACTATACGTTGTCTATCGTGTGCCTTTTATCGTATTCTGATAATCTGATTACTGCTGTTGTATCATTCACTAACCATTGTCTATCGTGAAATTTCCAGAGTTGGGCAGAGCTTTACTTTTAGACACGGCATGATACCTAATTTAATCTTTTAACTTAACATTTTCGCTCTATCTAATTCGAATTGCACTTTTCGTTCTCCATGAACGTTGAAGTACTACCACGGGTAATCGACTGTATATATATATATATATATAATGCAATTATAGTTATATTATTATCGTCGTTGTTTTTTACATGTTATATATTTTACTATAGTTGCTAAACAGTCATATTGCCTGATAGTCGCAGCACATAAGGCTCATATACAATTGAAATCAAGGTGATACGATCGACCGAATATTATACATAACTGGCCACACAGATACAACTATTATTATACTATTAGAGTTTAGAATGGATTAAAAATATCACGTTTGATGGTCATAACAATATATACTGATATATTCGTATAAACGTAGTACGTCTATACCATTACCATCTACTTATAGAGACGTATGACAACTGATCGAGCGAACTGATTGGTGAGTCCGTTGTAGTCCCCATGTGGCCCTCTATGTATATATAGTTATTGTTGTTGTTATTGTTGTTATATTTTCTCGCCTATACAACGTATATCATAATTAATGGAAAATACTAATACCTATAATAGGCTACATCATATTATAATATGGTAAATGATCGATTTTCTTAACATTTTGCACGCACACAGGACGTCCGGGCACTGGGAGTCTTCGAGCTGCAAATACTGGAGATCGAAAATTACCGCGGCCAACTGGCCTCGGGCGAGTGTTGTGGTAGCGATTCTTCGTCGTCCGCCCAACAGCAGCCGTTACAGGGATCGATACAACGCAACACGCTACAGTGTACCGGTGCACCGCAGTGCAACACACTGTTTCAGGTGTGCTTGCGCGAGTACCAAAGCCGACAACAGCAGCAGCAGCAGCCGGCAGGTGGGTCATCCTCGTCCGCATTGGCCGGCGGCAGGGTGGTCATCGGCGACGACGAATCGTCGGCCTCGGGTTCCAATCACCACCAAACGCCCAACTCGCACCTGCACCACTGCTCCTTCGGCAACGTCACCAGCACCGTTCTCGGCGGTAATTCGTTTACGCTAGGTGGTGATGCCGCGGCCGCAGTATCGGACACCAATTCACCCGTGGACGCTAACAACCGTGGTGCATTCGGCGGCAACTTGGCGCTACAGTTTACCTTCAGCTGGACCGTCAGTATATTATTATACTTTTTATATCATATTATTATTATTATTTGCGGAGATCATAACTCCGTGCGCTTTTCCGTGTCAATCTTGCCAAGCAGTATTTATAAAAAGTGACAGTAGACCTGAAGTATGCGATGTAGCACTCGTATACATATATAGTTAAATTAATGACGTTTTATTTAGACTATTTTTACAATATATCAAAATTGTCATATTGTCTTATTCTTTAGGATTCTTAGTGCATATTTTAAAAGCATTTTTCAAAGTATCTAGATTTATTAGATTCGAAAATAAGTGAAAAAGTACATAATTAAATTTTAAAGTATTTCTTTTATGTTACCCTCGGTTGATCTTATATTATCGAAGAATATTCATTTCTTAATCTTGTTAACGTTTTTGAAATTATTTTTATACATACATTTTGATCGTTGCAAAACAAGATTTTTTTTCTTTTTATTAAAGAAAGTATATTTACAATCTATACAAAAGTATAATAAGTAAGTCAGATGAACAATTAATTTGCCACCTGATAAGATTATTGATACTATTATTTTATTTTTTTGATTATTGTAGTTATTTTGAATTATGCATTAAGCAAGTCCCCTGGGTCATTGTCTCTTTAAACTTCTGGGTATATGAGTTGAGGATATATTTTTAATTAATGGATTGGTATGCAAATGTAGTCTAGAATGAAATTTGGATCATTGAGACTTAGCTAGAACGTTAAGGATTCGTAGTTTTAGGTTATTGTGAAGATTTTTATTAGTTACGTACCACGGGCTAGAAGTTATTAGACGGAGACATATTGATTAGAAATAGCTTGTAGAGTTCAGGTGTTTGGCGACATTGCCGATCCCCAAAGATGAAAGCCGTATTATTGCATTGTAAATTGTTTCCTTGTCTTTTAGGGATAGTTTAGATCTTAAAAAGGGGCTCAAAAGGTACAGTTCTGGAGTTTATTTGTTTTCGTTTTTGTTTAAGATGTGAGCTCCAAGTAGAGACATTTGCCGAATATCAGCCAGAGGTATTTGACCTCATTTGCTGATGGCAGGACTTTGTTACTGAATGTGTCAGAGGGCTGTAGAGGGAATTTCGCAAATTTTATTTTTTCATCGATTTGAACAAAAGTTAACCATGTTTAGAGAATTTTGGGTCATCTGACTAGCTGTTTGTGGATCGTGATGTGACGCTGATATTATAGTGTCGTCGGCACATGTGCCAAGGAATGTGTAGAATGTCTTTAGGATGTCGTAGATTTACACGGCAAAACAAGATTAGAAGAAAACATTTGAACAATTTATCCCAAGTTTTTAATTTTTTTAAAAATTTTAATGACAACATATAATTTTAATCCCTTATTTCAAAGCAGAATATTTTAAAGTATACCCGATGGCCAAAAAAATGCATTAAAAATGAATTTTAGAAAAGTGCTAATGTTCTATGAGTTCTGATTTATAAATATTTAGATGATAATATGAGATAAAAGTTTAAATAAGTGGAGTGAAGTGACTAGAGGTTGATCCATTACTTCACTCATCTAAACTTTACATACTTCTAACTTATTAGCTAATCGTTCAAAATTTTATTTTCAAAATACTTAGAATAATAGTTTAATTTTGATATATGAAATTGAAAAGGCGTATATTAACATTCAAAAAGTAAAAACTTTAAAATATAATGTTTTGTAATGATTTAAAATTGTAAAAAATAATTTTCAAAAACGTTAATAATATTTGAAATAATGATTAATGAGTGTTCTTTGATATAAACATCACTTGGTATAGATATATAGTAAATAAACTTTGGTAACGCGAGTACAGTTTAGTCAGTTTATTTCGATAGTATATTTTAATGTTAGGACGCTATAATAATATATCGGTACACTTATCGAAGATGTGGATCCTATAATGTGGCCGTAATGATACGTTATATACCTACCAGCTAAAAAGCAGTTATTATACATTTATTTTGAAACTCGAATAGAAACGCATTAATATTAATTGGTTTTTTATATACTATTCACTTAATATACAGACGGACGATTTCCGGGAAATACTCGAGTATTGTAGGTGGTGAAAACGATATCTGACCTCACAATTTGGTTTTATTTATGATCTTACAACACAATATATATTATTGTATTGAACGGAATTGGTGGTATTATTCTTATACTTACATTGAGCGGTTTCTTAACGAGCAAACCAGAGCCTTTTCAGTATCCCATGCATGATACACCTATATTCGCGGGTATTTTACGCATTATAATAATACAAGAATATTATTACAATGTATTTAATGTATCCTGTGCATTGATTACCTCGTATAATATTATAATCATCGACCTATCGTATATAGGAGATAATATGTGCCCCATTTAAGTCCAGAGCCTACATTATTATAATACTGCAATAATGGCTGATTATAAAATTTCTATTTGGCACTACGCCAACGATATAATAATATAATATATATATATAGGCAGGCACCCATATATATCGGACATTCGGCATTTAATGGACATAGCTGTCGACTTGTTGTTAAATTGTTGTACAATAATAGTGTCCGTCGCCTGCAACCAGTGGTACTCGGTGTTATTATAAAAATACTCGGAGACATATTATACAATATATATATATATAAAACATTGTATGGTGTGCATATAATATATTATATCGTGAAGCCACTACCGAACTACCGATGACTATATATATAATATTATCATCGTTGTCTATATAATATTATGTACTCGCTTCCGGGCATAGTATACTATAATACATCGTTCCCGATAATTTTCATATTATAATATAGCGTGTGCGGTGTTATTAAATTATAATAATATTATTGATATTATACGAGAGTTATAATATATTATTTACTATTATAATAGACGCGGCGGCGATAACGACAGTAAAACGTTTTTTTATTTGGCCGTGGCGTATACCCCATACACAATATTATTATTACCGCTGCAGCGTTCGCGCCGATCTATTATAACGACCGCGCGGCCACCGTTGTGGTGCTGGTCCATCCGTCCGTCCGTCCGTCGAACGACCCGTCTGAGCGTGTGCACGCACCGCGGCCGCGGCACTGTACACGCACACGCGCACGCAAGTACACACGCGCAAGTAAAACGACAGAGTCGGCGGCAGCGGCGGGATCGACAAGACCACCGTCCACAAAACTCGTTTAATTCCCGGAACGCATTTAAATATATATAATAAACGTATCTATGCGTGTATGTTATATACCCGACGTCTCCCTACTGCCCCCTCCCCTCCGACAACCCATCGTCGTCGCGCCATCCATCTCGTCGACGTTCATATCTAACCGGCGTACCGTTTCTCGTTTTTTAACCCCTCGCCCGCCGCCGCACAACCCGGATTATAAATACCTATATATTACGTATATAATATTATATTATCGTACCTATACGGAATAATATATTTTCGTTCGTCCGTGCACACAGGCGGTTTTTCAAGAAAACGATTTATAATTATTCATCGTCGTTTACGCGTATAATATATAATATTATAATATACGTCTTCTTTGCCGCGTTTAACTCGGTCATCGCCGCCGCGAATCGTCAGCCGTAGTTATAATAATATATTATTGTAATAGGCGTATTATTATTTAGTATTATACGCCGGCAGCCAAACACAGGCGTAAATGGTAAACGAATGGGGTTCGCCCCCGTCGAAAAACTGAGTTTACGGACTTGTTTTCGTCAACGACAAATATTAAAATAGGAAATTTGGTATCTGAGGGAAATTTATTAGCCACACGACGTTTGGTACCTTAGACTATCTTTAGTTTTGATATATTGTAACCTTGGAACAAAACCGTCATAACTCAAAATTTGGTACTTTGATGTTAGATACATACCATTAGAGTCACAAACATTTTAATTATAAAATGTAAGATCGACACAACCGTTATTATGATTAAAATCAGCGTCACAGGTTTGTGTTAGTACATAACGTTTTTTTGTTTTTTTCGCTTTAATGAACTTAGTATTGCCACATTTCAAATATAGTTGCATTACTTGGTGTTAATAAAGAAGAGCCGTTTTTGCTTTTAGGGTGAGATTTACCTAGGATCTAGCTATATCTGAAAACCTTGGATTGGAATTTAATATAATAATATACATTTAAAATTTAATCATCTAGTTCACATGTCTACCTACTTTACGTCAAACACATATTATATTAGTACATTCTTAAAACATTTAATTTTTGACTTTCCCATTATATTATATTAAATTAAACTAGAAAACCTAACTAGATTCAGAAATAATGAACTAATAATTAAAATCTTGCATTTATTATCAACATTTCGTTTTACATTATTTACAATCTAAATGTTTAACAATTTTTGAGTTTATCGTTATTCATAATTTAAACGTTACACAATTTTTGAGTTTATCGTTATTTAGAATTAAAACGTTGTATAAATTTTGAGTTTATTGTTTATCGTTAATCGTTAAAAATAATATCTAATACGGGGAATGGGCCCGGATAAGGAATATAATATAATCTTGGATTAATCGCTATAAGATTGATTGCTAAATCACGTGGAATAAATATTTCTACGAAACCAATATTATAGCTTTAAAGTAAATGGATTTTAAATTATTTCGTTTTCCGTTATTTTTTGTTTAATGGATTCTATGTTACATTACCTTTTGTTTTGATAATATATTATATAGTTATGTTTTGTTTTATGCAGGTATTTAATTATTTTTGTTAACCATTTAATTACGTTTACAAATTGCAATCGTTTTTGTCATATTTAACGTTATAATCATAACTTTACTATAATTTTTGCAAGCCCTGAATATAATATTGAATTAATTTCCAAACTTAAAATAATTTTTTTGCCATTTAAATATTACTGAATAAATTAATAAAAATAATGGTTAATGATAATCCCGGAGATCAAAGTCCTATATATAATGTGTATGTATTTATATCTATAATATGGGGACAAAACGTACTTAAACTCATAATTTTGACTCGAACAAAACGTTTTAAATTCGGCGTACACATGTAGAGGTGGCTTGGGAGAGTTTGACCATCTATTTAATTCGACTATTCAATTTAGTATTCGATTTTGAGTTATAATAATTTTATACGAGATAAATTTTTCATATTTTATGAATTTATCATCATGCATAATATTACATATTATTCAATATCATATTAATTTGTACCTACTTTGTTAATATCATATTATGATTGCTTATATTATTATTAACATTCATTATGCGTATAACTATGCATAACATATAGAGGTGGGAGCAAAGCATACGTTTTACTCTTAAACTTATATTGTTGCCAGTTGGGGGCTCAAGTCTTACAATAATATGCATTTTTGAAGTATACCTATTAAACTGCAGCAGAAAATAATACATAATATTGTACACGCATTATATTATCGACAACAGTCGTCACCGTTACACGAAAGCGCCGTTTACCCGATCGTGGTTTTTACCTTTTCTTCCATTGCCTCCATCGCGTGCGTTTTCTGCGTTTTTAATTAAAAAAAAAATCGAGCACGACCGTCGCTGTCGCGTGTGTGCAGTCGCCGAGTTTTCGCGGCCTATGTGATAGTTTTTTCCTCGTCTCATAGGTACTGTACTTGTGTTGTGGCCGTTAATTGTATATATCTTTCTTTTAAATACAACGTTTGTCGTGTCGTCGTACAATACCCGTAGCCAACATATAATAGTAATATATTATTTTTTCCTATCGAAATTTTCTCTTCCGGCACCGCCTGGGGCCACCGGCGCGCACCGTTTTTTATATTGTTCACGGCTCGTGCCATGTATACAATATATATATATATATACATATATATTATACATCATATATACAGAAGGGCAACAGGGTTTTCGTGTCTAAAACGCACCCCGCTAACTCCTAGATCCGCGAGTGACGGAGAGAAAAAACTGGGGTCACGATCTTTGTATTTATTATATTATGTGCTTATATATAAACATAACTGCCGCCGCGTAATCCGCTCGCCACGACTGGACGTTCATTTATTGACCAATGACCAACGACGATCGATACATCTCGATCGATACGATAACAACGACGACGACGATTATAACAATTGTAATAAATAATAACAATAATAATAATAGACCGTCGTGTACCGTACATAATACCTATATATATGTATATATAAATATCAAATACATAATAATATAATATCGTAGTCCACCGACTGTGGCGAATTGTTTTAACCGACGGCGGACGGTTTGACACAGACACACGTGGCGCGCACAAAGAACTTTCAGTGAACCGCTAATATATTATAATAATATAACATATTACGATGACGATATTTTCGTGTCAATATTATACGCATTATATGTGTGTATGCTAAACTGCTGCAAGTTAGGCATACCCCGCTGCTGTCCGCTGCCGATGTGACTGCGCTCGCTCGCGCGTGATTTGAATATTCAAATGTTCCATAATAGTATATAATACTATTGGAATTTATACATATCGAATACATAATAGTAATAATAATAATATTATAATGTATAATATCATACATCGTATCATTCGAATTTATATAAATAACGCTTGCGAGTGTTTGTGTGTGTGTGTGTGTGTGTGTGTGTGTGTATGTATATACCACCGCGACGTACCTAATAACAAACGCAGCATTTCTAAAAAATGTATATATTTATTTCGGTTTTTTATTTTATTTTCAATGACCGCCTGTACACACCTGTCGCCGCCACTACAATGCCGGCGACGACGATTATACGACGACAACGATTTATCGTACGATTCGATTCGATTTCGGTATTTCTCGTCTCGTTTTTTTTTATTTTTTAATAATACTCGTAGTCTTGGTCGCCGCCGAGGTATTTCTTCCGATTATATTTTTCGTTAATTGGCTCGGGTCTCATGCCGCGCGCGTTAGTCGTCGGCTGCGGTGAAACGAGCTGGCAGACCGGTTGCCGCCGTCGTCCTCTCTTCCGTTCGCGGTCTCTCTCCTTGTCGTTCTCACTGTTTCTTGCTCACTCTCTCTCTCTTTCATATGTATACTATCTGACCGCCGCGGTCTAGCCGTTTTTAATTTATATACTACTCTGGTGCAGGAGGCGGCGATATACGGTGGAGTAATACCACCGTAGTCGCCGTCGTACGGCAGCAGCAGTCGATTAAAAGCCCACCCTTAATTAAAAAGAAACGAAAAACACGATCCCGCTGAAGCGTCTCCTCGATTTACAGGATACTTGTCACGTGTGTCCGGTGCACACCGGCCACCGATCGCGGTGCGGGCGGTGCGGGGGCGTGCACGGGCAGGAGACAGTCACCTGCGACGACGGTCGTATAAATAATATAATGTATATAGATAGGAAGGTAGTGTAATAATAATAAAATTATCCAATTTTTGTCGTTTATGTGGCGGTGAAGGTTGTCGGGTCAATTCGATCGCCGTCGCAGCCGCCCCGAATTAAAAACATTAAGTTTTAATGACTTGGAACGCGTATATGGTCTCGTTTACGTGTTATTGTCTGGTTGTTGTTTCTACTAGCGGCGGCGGCCGTGATGATGATGGATACAAATATTTTTGTCGCCGCCGCCGACGTCCACGCATGCTGCACTGCCGCCGTTAATTGGGTTTTTTCTCGCGCGCGCGTGCGCTAGGCGGCTGTACAGGCAGCAGCGACAGCAAGAGCAGCAGCAACGCATGAGAGACGAGACGATACCGCCGCGCTGCATACCTGTTCCGCTGTTGGTGATGCGGTGTTGTGCAGGTTATAATAATATGGAGGGCAGTCGGAATTCCACCGGTGGTGGTGGTGGTGGCATGCACGGTAAAAAACTACCGCAGTATTTTCCGATTAATTAGTGAATACCTCAACGACTATACGACGACCAACTCTCGTCGGCTTTTCGTCGCGTCTAACGGCCAACGACGCTTTTTAAGCGTATGCCGCCGCTCAGTCTTTAACCTTCTCGTCGTCGTCATCACAAAGGTATATTATATATATGTTCCCTACTCGTTATTTTCATTATAATTTCCGTTTGTAGCAGTTACATATAAAATAAACTTCTTGTGGTATACTAAGCCCATATAATATGCAGTGTAACAACGCACAAATAATAAGTATTATATAATATGCGATCTAGCACGTTGCAAAAGGGTTAGCCGTTTTTCACTACGCGTGTGTGTAAAATGTGTATACCACTGCGCAGTGTATTATAATATATGTATATTATTTACTGGCGGCGCGTGCCACTCCACTATCCCTGCATCAGTGACCGCAGATTTTTTTTGCGCGACATGTGCAACCGCTACATCGGTTGAGAAAGGGGGTTAGAAGAGCGTATATATATATATATATATAATGATACATTGGTTAATGACGCGCGCGACCCCGCGGGATTATCATTCGACTATATATTGTTTTGGAGATTTTTCTTTTTACGACTCCCCCGCGGCAGTGTATATACGTATTATATTATAGCTATTATGCGCGTACATGATGACCGGCGCACTTGACTATCGACGCGCCGCACTTTGCGCAGCAGTTTTTTCGACTATTGTCGTCGTCGTTGTCCCTCGCGCAGAGATGGCACCGTCGCTCGTATGGTCGTCGCTATGCACGTTGCGTTATATTATTATATATATATACATATTATATGAATGGCGCGCGAAACAATACGACGATAATTTCGTCGTTCTCGTCCCCCGGTCATCTGTCGGTTGGATTTTTTTCCACCGTAATCCATACCGCCAACAGCTGCTGCTGTATCACACAAACCGCACACAACAACTATATGCTCTACATATTAAAATAATAATACTGTATAACACACGACGTGCACAGACGCGCACGTGTGACGACTGTCCCGCCGCTTTAATAATTATCATTGTTTTTTTTTTCACCACCATCGAACACATTTTGTTATACGTATAATATCATCATATATATAATAATAATATTATAATATATTATAACATGCGTCATATCATCACACACACATACAACTATATATATACACATGTATAAACGTTGCACGGGTGCTCCTCTCGTGTGCGTAGTCTGTTGTCACTTATAATAAAATGTTCAATGACATAATGAGCGCGCGCGCGCGAGGTCGATACTTTTGTCTATACATTTTTTTCTCGTGCGTCGAAAAACAAACAAAAAAAAAATCGTTTTTTCTTTTAATTTTTTACGCCGTCGTTGTTTCGGCTGCGACCCCTTGCCGAGATCGACATACGCTGTTCTGCTACATAGCGGCGGTGCGTCGATGCCTCCGCTGATGCACCGCTTCCGCGTCCGCCAATCGGTGTTCGCCGTTGTCGTCGCCGTTTGCATCAACAAAAGCCTGACACGCTACAGAGACTGTGGAGTCTTCGGACTCCGGAGTCGTCGTCGTTGTACGTACGGCGGCGCCACCGAGTCGTCGTCCAGCGGCACGTACGCCGCCGCCGCTTAACCATACGACGACTATCGAGCTATATGAGACCTGAACTGCTATTATAAGTAAAGCGTATACATTACCGCAAGTATTAGAGGCAACGTTTGACCCCGCGGCGGTCGATTGAATCGTCGTTAACAGAATAAATATACTGTGGATAATATACAATATACGAACGGCGGCAGTGGTTTTTTTCCGCTGATTTTTTTACCGCGGCGGAGTCGGGTGAAGTGACCGCATTTCTTTTATTCATAAGTCGTACAACGACGATGGTCGACAGACACTCGTCGTCGTTGTCATCGTCTTGGTGGTGATGGTGATGGTGATGGTAGCGCGGTGGTAGTGGTGGTGGCGCCACCACCGCACACCGGATCCGCCGCCGCTGCACTTTTTTTCTCGGTACGCGACGTGCGCGCATGCACGCGGTACCGATTGTGGCCCCCGTTACGTACTTGGACGTGGTCGCCGCGCGTTTGTACCATCGTCGTACATACATATATTCCCGGTAACGACTATACGCGCGCGCGCGCGCGCTCGCGTAATAAATCAATCAAAACCGGGACGGCGGCAACGTGATTGCTGGATTATCCCCCCGGCGGTGGTATTGCACCGCGATCTCCTCCTACGCACACGTTAGCGTCGAAGTCGTCGTCGTCGTCGTCTTTCTGTCGTTATTCTGTGGCAGTTGTTATTATTCTTATTCTTCTTATTATTATTATATTCCGTCGCCGTAATCACCGTTCCACCGCATTACCTGTGTAACTCGCGCGCGCGAGCACTACTACTAAAGCCGTATATTATTAAGTTTTATATACCCGCAGCAGTGTATCCTATGATCGATTTATATTATATATACGTTATATAGTAGGTTAGTTTCATATTATTTTATTATAGTTTTCGAGATCGATACGAAACTTGGCCGCCGACGACGTGCTGTATGCGTTACCTTCGATTTTATCGACGAGATCATTTGATAGGTATATGATATAATTTATAATAATTGGTATACATACTCGGTTTATGGTCATCAGCGATTTCGATGACACTCCATCATTTAAGAAAACACTCACACCGTATGGAATACATTACAAACGGTATTTATTTATTTTCACCATTAACGGACATTGTGATACCTCAAATCACAGTTATAGACAGGACTAGCAAAGTTTTATATAGCGTTATATATCACAAAAGACGATTAAAATTTGCATACGTAATTTAAACGGAAAACTGTTAGCAAAAATAATTAAATACCACAAAAAAAAAAACATATCAATTAACAAAATGTATAGTATATCATTAAACAAAACATAACACAAAAATAATAAAAGTTATAATATTGGTTTCGTACAAAAAAATATATTCCACGTGATTTAGCAATCAATCTTTTAGCGATCAATCCAATAATTTATTAAATTCCTTATCCGGGTCATTCCCCGAATTATATATTATTTTTGTACGATAAACGATAAACACAAATGTTGTATACGTTTTAATTCGGAATAACGACAAACTCAAAAATTATATAATGTTTAGATTGTAAATAACGTAAAACGAAATTTTGATTTCAAATGCAGTCCCTTATTATAGTTATTATAGAATACCATCAACGATTGTTCGTTCATTATTGTTAACCGATGTCAAATTTTAATGTACATAACAATGCAAATAACAAAATAAGTAGGTAGGTACGATACAATTAAAAATAAGAAAAAAATGTGACATTAATATAATAGTTCTGTTGTAATTAGTTATAATGTGCACGTCCGGATTAACAAAACATACTTGTCGAAGTTTGTATACCTAATGCCTATACGCCCGATGAATTATGAACGTATTTTAAAATTAATATATAATTGTGAGTTGTAAGTTGTGACTTATTTAGTGACATGGTGTGATAGTTAATTGGTAATTGGCAGTAAAAATGAAAAACAGTTTAAAGGAAATTAAAACACACGTATAGTAAACAAGTTAAAAATTATAAAATTATAATGTTAACATACAACAATATTTGAAATCAAACGATTATATAATAATTTAATATACATTTGGGAAATATAATTATTGTCCTTTTTTGCTCCATGTAGGTGTTTAATTTAGCACTTAAAATTTTATATGCTTAAAACTACATTATCGTTAACCGCTAAAGGTACAGTTAATTAGTCCAATTAAATTATCTCAATAAAATATTACAATAATTTGTTATTTATATTTTCAATTATTCTAAATGAGTTCATAACACCATCTGCAAGGAATAAAATTAAAAAGTGTTTAATCTCATGGGGTAGATTGTTTATACAAAATATATTAATTAAATAGAAGAGCAGATGGTTTCATGGTGGATGGAACACCGTGAGGCGGAAGTTAAATTAATTGGTGTGGTTTCAAGTTATATGGTATTTTACGATTTCAAAATAATATATTATTATCGAAATAAAAAAAAACATACATTGGAGCAATATTAAAATATTAATATAATATATTTTTCCCAGTAGCAGTGATTAAAAAAATCTTCTATTATAATGAATATCGATTGTGGCGGCTATATTTAAACGACCACAGATAATAACAAGTATTCACGAATATTTTATTAATATAATGACATCAACCGCAGTGTATAATATATTTATGTATACTATAGTAATATAGTATAGTATATAGCCACATATAATTGTATATACATTCAAAATATTATAACTTTTCTTTAGAAGTTTTCTCTTTGTAACGAAGAGTTTGCGCATATCATCGTCCTAATAATTTTGATCTTTATGAACTGCATGATGAAAATTATATACCACGAGAATTTATTATGGTATCAATGGCAAAACATATTGATGGTTGTCCTTTTAGTATTAGGGCCTTGCTTACAACGGGATTGTCCTTTTTGGAGTATTATGATCCTTTGTCCCGATAAACTTCGAATGGAATAATGATTTTTGTCTCGCTGTACGAGTAATAGTTGCAATATAGTTCTGTATTAATCCTGTTATCTTCATGCTATTCATGTATGTGCGTAAGACTAATCTGAAAAGTCGTGTAATCAAAGATTATACACACACACACACACACACACACACACACAACAAAACACCACAAATATTTTAAAATTTATCAAACAAATAGATTTAGACAATTAAATTTAACTTGCCTGTAAATATCGTATGTAATTCCTAGAATTATAATAGTTTACTAATAGTTAGAAACTTGCCCTAGGCTAACAATCCCTGTAACAAAAGCCTTAATAATATATATATATATATATATATATATTTAAGGTGTCATCTCGGTATCTTAACTTGGTGAAACTGAAAATTTTCATCACATAATACCTACTGCATCAGCGAAAACAAAACGAAGGATTCGGTGCAAGAACCGTCTATCTCCATATTTTGAAATATTGTTCAGGAAGCATAAAATAATACCAGGTTATTGCACCGAAATGCAGACAAATTTAGTAGAAATGCAGACAAATTTATTCTTTAACAAAAAATGTAAAAATGCGCATTTTGAAAAAAAAGTGGAGATAGCTGCTTCTTGCATTGTACCCATTCGTGGGGTACACGAGTCCCCATATCTACTTATATATACCGCGGACGTCTAAATCGCACAAGCCAATAATTCAAGTTTCGTCACACGAACACGTGCGATTGTATGTACGTCGGATTACTTATTTCAGTGATGCCGTCGTGCAAAGCGGAAGCGCCTGTGTTGTATAGTCGAATCGCCTTATATATTTACAATCTCGTTAGCGAGTCTGCCCGCCGTCGGATCTCTTAATTTCCTCGTTGCGCGCGAACGGGCCGCTCCGTGGTGATTACTCGCGAGTTGTCGTTTATCATATTGTGGCGTCGTTAAACTGCCGCCGCTAGCCTAGACGATATAATAATAATAATAATAATAATAATGGATATTAGGTCCCGCCGCGGCTGTGTGCGGTGGGCTCGTTCGCGGGACAGCCTGGCCACAGCACTCGCCGCGCGCGCACAATATATAATACAGTCGTCCGCGACCGGGCAATTAGTCCGCGGCGTGTACCGCAGTCGTTAGTGTGTACCTATGTGTACCGCGTAGAGCGGTGGCGTGACGTAGCGGAAAAACGCCGCCGTCGTGGCTTTATTATTATTATGATTGTTGCACCGCTGCAGCCGCCACGGTGACCGGTCGGGCACGCACGCGTCCTATACGCGTCGGTGACGCGGCGGAAAAACGGCGGTGGACGGGTTATGGCTTATTTAGTTGCAACCTCCGAAGTATATGATTGTAATGACGTGACGGTTTATTTTCGGGCGGCAACGGTGGGCTCGTAAACTGTAGCGTACGCACGCAATCGGCATTTTTTGTCAACCGGTGTATTATAATTTAAAATAATTTGTTCTGTGGAAAACGGACGGGTGTACCTATCATATTACCTATACTTATAATATTTGAGATGCAAATGTGTTGGTTTGCCGATTGAAAACCCTTCACATTCCGTTTAGTTTTTCAAAGAAAAACGAAAGTTTAAAATTTAAAATTATATACATTTTTTTAAATAAAACTCCAAAGATTATTAAAGTCACCGTATAGTATTTGGCCCATCTGTATTATGATAAAATGATCAATATTTTCTAAGATTTTGTACATCATCCGAAACGCTTTATCCACTCACTACATTGCAGTGATGCAGAATCGAGACTGGATCTGAGAACTATATAGGAACTAAAAAAAGAAAAACGGTTACGATGCGCGTCTGCAGTCGCTGCATGCGGAGTACCTATCGATCGTTGTTACTTGTTACGAAGTATACACTCCAGAGTGGCAATGGACCCTATATACTGCCCGCGGTATAACATGTTCGCGGCGGTTTCCGTGGCGCAGCAAATTGTGTGCGGACCGTTTATAATATTATATATAGGTAGAAATCGTGTCTGCCGTGACAGCGGTGCTGCAGTGGTTTGCGTAGGAGTCGGTCGTCGTACTTTTTTTTATAGCGTACACATAATATTATAATAATATAATATACCTATATAGGTGTGTGTGTGTGTGTGTGTGTCGCAGTGTTGTTATAATATCTCGTGTGTTTAAAAGGTATATTCCAGTACGCGTACCTATATACTCTGGTTGCGGTTTCTCTGGTCGCACCGTCCGCGATGATGATTTATCGTCGAGCATGGGCGCGCGCGCGCGCGCTTGCTCGACTCAGCGGCGACCATCGTCTCGACTACGACAAATATTGTACACGGTCTCGGCGGCGGTCTTTGGTGAGGGGGTGGGTGACGGGTGGGGGTGCAAATACATCGTACGCGAATGTACGTACGTGCAGCAGTGCGCACTTATATGTTTATTGTATATTGTATGTGCACATACACAGACGGAGAAAGAATGTAAAAATAAGCATACTCGGCGGACATTTCGTTCGTGCGCGTGCGCGTGTCCACTGCATATAACATAACTGCAGTAACAACGTCGCCGACGACGATAAAATATAAAATACGTTATTCATCGCGGTACTTTGCTCCACCGGAGTCGTGCCGCCGCGCGTGATACCGGCGGTACGGCCATATCGAGCTCGGAAGATGATTTTGAAAATCGTTGGGTACCGCAATAATGCCATCCGTCTACGATGATAACAATATTACGATTGCGGTTTAAATTGTAAACACATATTATAATCTGCACAAAACTAGAGTATAAGACTATTATTATATTAATATTATCATACCAAGGATGTTATTATTATTGTATAGTATGCGTATTTTATATTGCTACCTAATGGTTTTAATGGTTTTTGTTTTCTGTTGCAGAGATCGTTTACGTTAGTATTGCAAGCAATGGACTACAACAATTACACAGGTAAGCGCCAAGCGGCCGTTTTAATATTAATAATAAGCAATAACAATAATAATTAGAAACGACAATATTATTGTTATAGTCTATAATAGACTCTATATTATTATACTTGTACGGCAATAATAATAATCACAATATATCTTGAATGATCGTGGTATGTCGCGAGCACGCGAGACATATACGATAATGTCACATATATAATAATATGAATATATCGTTATTATTAATATATTATTGTCGTCGTCGTTATTGTGTGTATGGCTGGACGTGACTCGGCCGACCAATATATTATATATACAATATACATACACACACACGATACGCCCACGCACAACGCATACATACGTATAATGCGAACGAGTTTGGTGTAATCGTTGTCGACCCTCGTCAATACCTATACGCACACACATATTATACGGGATGAGGCGATCGAAGACGTATATTGTTGTTGTTGTTGTTGTTGTTGTTGTTGCCCGGTTGTCGGATTATGTTGATATATATTCTATATTGTACGTATTGATATCTGGACTGCGGTGGGTAAGCGCATCACAACAATCGTAACCCGTCGTTTCGTCGCGGTATAGTATTGCGGCGGCGGCGGCGTCACGTCCCATTCCGTTGGTGCCACATACGCTGCTGCGGCTGTTTATAGTGACGACGACGATGATATTGTCGTATATTACCATCATCACCATCGGTACTTATACAACTACTAGTACTTATACAATATAATAATATTATTACTATACGCTCCGTGCACTATATATTATATTATTATTATTATTACTTATAGCTATAATAATAATAATAATAATATATAATAGTACAGTGTTCGATACGATTCCAATTTCCAATTCCGTGTAGGAATGCAACGGCGGCGGGACGGTTTTATTACTATTGTGTTGTAATATTTTCATTATTACTATATTACTATCTATATAGGCACTATTGAAGATTTGTCGTAGTATATTCTTTTTGTTTTCACACACATTTATATAATAATAATATGATGTATATCGTCCGTCCGTCCGTCCATATGTATTGTGTGTGTGTGTGTGTGTGATTGTGACGACGACGCCTATTGTTGTATACCTACCTACGGCGGAGAGATAAACGCGCGTGAACAACGGAACAGAGGAAAAAAAGGGTAGCCAAGGCGAAACGCCTAAGAAATGGACAGAGGAGAATAGAAGACGGAATAAAAAATCGTCTCAATCAATTCCACGCGCGTCGTTGTTATACTATTGTTGAGCGCAGGCGCGTGCGTGTGTGTGTTGGCCGCTGCAACTATATAGAATTATACATAGGTACAACATGATAATAATAATAATAATAATAATAATAATAATAATATACAACATACAACTGAGAGAACGGCAGGCACCGAATCGAATCGGTGGCGGCGCGGTACCGGCTTTTCGTCCGATGGCAGCGACGGCGGCCGAGTCAAAAACGTCCGCGACACGGACAAAAAAAAAGCAGTCCATTCCGTAACACAGAAATAATAGGATTAACCGTAATTGTATAATTATTACTGTTTGTAACAGCTATACAATTTATACCTTTCGCTGGTTTACGAAAACATCGTTATTTAGCCAAATGATTATATAGTAATTCAGACTAGAAACTAACCAGCAACCACGTTATTAACTTAATTTGACCGATTAAAATAATTAATAATCATAATATAAAATATATAGTAAACATCACAGACATAATATTATTATAATTCGGACAAACTATAATATTATTATAGTTAGGTGTTTACTATATAGTCACAATAATTTAATTATATTCTAATAAAATTATATTCTAATAACTTCACCTATAAAAAATAATCGTTCTCCTACAATATAATATATAACACATTTACGTATATAATCTATAAATAATGAATGTTTTACTAAACGTTTGTAATTATTTTTTTTCTCGTGTATATGAATAAATTTGTGTGAAGGATTCGATCCGGTTGATGGTCGTGACGTAAATACAATTGGACGGATACCACGGTATTAAAATATTATTATATTATGTCTGTCGAAGTGTTTTCTTTATGTTTTCTTAGGTTCTAGTAGTGTCGGCGCATTACTGAAATTACTTTAAGTATTTCTATGAAACAAATAATAAATTATATGTACTTGAATATAAGTACCTACAACCTACTTATGTATTATAAATAGTATTACATGACAAGTTTTGTATTTCAACTTTTAAGAAACACGAAAAAACTAAACAATTTTATATTCTACTATTTCACAAACAATTTTTAATACATTTTTCCTGGGAGAGAAGTATTATCTAAGGTCTAAGCCAAACCCATAAATATTCCTCCTATAGATATATTTAAAAGCAGGGCTTCCAAACGTTATGATTATAACGTTATAAATGACAAAAAACGATTGCAATTTGTAAACGTAATTAAAACGGAAAAAAAGTCAACAAAAATAATTAAATACCACAAAATAAAACAATGATTAACAAAACCTATAATATATCGCTAAACAAAACATAACGCAAAACGTAATATATAAAATACCATCTAACGAAAGATAACGAAATAACTTAAAATCCATTTACTTAAAAATTATAATATTGATTTTATAGAAATATTTATTCCATGTGATTTATCACTCAGTCTTAAAGCGATCAATCCAGGAATTTGTTATACTTCGTATCTGGGTCATTCCCCGTACTATATAATATTTTAAACGATAATCGATAAACAATAAACGCAAAAGTGGTATAACGTTTTAATTCTAAATAATAATAAATACAAAACTTGTGTAACATTTAAATTCTGAATAACGTAAAACGAAATTTTGATTTCAAATGCAAGTCCTACTATAGATTAAATGGTATTATAATATAGATTACTATTTTAATATTTTTTCTTGCACATAGACACAATATTATTATAATTTATAGTTATGGATTGTAGTTTTATATTAAAACAAATTAAAAATGAAAATGAAAGTGTCGTGTGATATAATGTAGTTATTATAACTGTAAAGTATAATACATACTCACATTTTACAACAATTTGATTGTAAAGTTGTAACTCATCGTTTAATGATGCGTATTATTTGCAGGCTTGCTATCCGTTATCGAAGAGGCCACGTATTCCGGTATTTTGTTGCCTGGCAACGAGTGGAAAGCTTTATCGCACCTGGGCCACACAGCCCGCATGGCGTACCGGGTGCGCGTTAGGTGCGATCGCAACTATTACGGACAGAATTGCACAAAGCTCTGCAAGCCCCGGGACGACCGGTTCGGCCATTATACGTGCGGTGACACGGACGGTCGAAAAGAGTGCATACCCGGCTGGCAGGGCGAGACGTGCGACAAAGGCAAGTGCCCGGATTTTTTTAAATTTACTTCTTCACCGCGATCATATTATATATGAACGATTCACTATTTAGTGTTAATAAAGTAATAATAATCACGTTTTTTTAAAATTTTTTTTTTACAGCCGTGTGCAAGACCGGATGCAATCCCGCTCACGGACATTGCGCTAATCCCGGAGGTTGCGAGTAAGTATATAAATATATATACATATTGTAGTTAGAGCAGTCGTTATATTTATATATACTTACAATTATATCGAATAAACCTACGCGTGGTTATTAAATATAATATAATATACGACGACGGCGACGACGTCGACGACCTCGATGTTCGGTGTGCTGCCGTCAATGTGTCGCCGCTAATGATAACGGTTACATTATGGTCGACAATGTGGCATCGGCGATAATACATGAAAAGAGGATATAAAGCGGTCCACCGGCAATAGCTGTTCGACTTAAAATGAAAAGGTTGCGCAATTAGATATGTGACAAAGTGATCGTTGAAATGATTCCTGCAGTGTATATCCTCTTCCCGTTAGGGTTATCGCTATTATGCGAGTGTACCTATATATTATGATACATCAAATTATCAATTTTGTATTTATACCTATCACTATTTACCATATAAGTTCTATGTTTCAAACATTTTGACGTTAAAATTGGATATCCGTTTTCATGAGACTTTTCACTATAAATACTACAGTAGCTATACCATCAATGCATATAGTTTATAGTTAGCGGTTACTAATTACTAATCGTATGATTTGTTACCGCACTGTAGTCACTTGACTGTCGCGCACTAACAAGCAAACGAAGAAATGATAATATAGGTATAAAATTATAAATGATCACCTTCAGTATTGTGGGCACTGACAATCTATACATATATCTGGTACCATACCGTGTAACAGCGCCTGGGCTAGAGCGTTTGGGATGTTTCCGGGTACGAACGAAAGTTCGAAAATCAATGATGAAGTGGAACGTTTTTCGTTATCTATTTCAAATCCAACGCGCATTGTATAATAACCGCAGTGTTGCAGCGTATCGACACGCACGCAATTGTAGAACAAACTACCTATGGGGATGGGATGGTTATAGCCCCGCGGCATATAATAACAACAAAACATAAGACAAAAATATATCAAATTCGGCTTTCGTAGGTATATCCAGGACGAATTACGAGGGTACCCCTAAAGCCTCCCACTATCCTCGCAAGCGGTATCTGTGGGTCGCCGTAGTACTTATCATCGCGTATTCGAATCATGAAAACCGCCGTGTGGGCATATATATAATATAATATTATATCGTAAACACGACGCCGTATAGTCACCGGCGGTACGGTTTCGTCGTCGTTGGACTGTGGCCAGCACACGGTCCGACGGCCCGCCGCCCTCGGTTGATCAGCGGGCCCGGGGAGGCGGGGGCGTGGGAAACGACAGCGAGTTTTCGAGAGTTATCGCGGCGGGCTCGGTCGCTCATTGTCGTTGTCATCGTCCTGGCCGTGGTCTTCGGCTGCGACGGCGACGGCGGGGGAGTACGCCGGCCGAATTTTAATAAACGCATCAGCGGCGGCGGAATTTCGTCGTGTAGTCTGCAAGCCCCGTACAGTTCTCACACAGCGGCGTCTGATGAATACGAAATGCGTGCATATAACGTGTGGTGCGGATGATGCAGGCGGCGGTCACTATGCGCTGCGCGTGAGACTATAATATTATTATTAATTAATTCGATACGATATCATTCCCCGAATATAATATTGCATAATATTATTATTGTATGCCTACTCGTGACACCACGGTCACGCGTTTCTCACAATTTCGCCGATCTGAAAATTGTCATTAAAAGCCGTCTCTCACCATTACGGCCATGCTGCTCAAACATAACAGAGCCCGGCGCAGCGACTCTATAATAAGACATAATACCAATATTATAATTTATATCATATTTTTTTCTATTTAGTACTTACACAATGTTGTTGATGAATTGTGAGCAAGCCCTTATTTTCCGCTTCGAGTCTGTAGTTAGGTACTTGGATTTTATTCGCACAGTACGGGAGTATAGTCCGGAGCTCGAACTAGTTAACCTAAGTGGAAAGTCACGCATATTGAGTTATCCGGTATGGGGCATAAGAATAACTTTTTAAATATCCACTCGCACTGCTCCAACAGCTTATAGAAGCACGATGTGATGTCTGCACAGAAAAACGTGTTTTGAGTGTTTCAGTGGACTGATCAGTCTTATTTTATTAAGTGAGGTGATCGTTTTATTGTGAACTAGGTCAATTACATCTTGAAAATTATTTTTGCATAATTATTATACAATGATTATTACTTTTAATTTTAATTTTAAAAACAAATATCATCAAATATAAAAAAAAATTATAAAATAGTATACTGTTAAACATTAAAAAATAAAGAAAATTCCTTGTATTTCCTGATTGACGATGAAATAATTACCTTGAATATGTCATCATTGAAATTAAAAAAAAAAAAATTCTTCTATGCTTCTTATATAGCCAGTTAAAATTATGAAAATAATTTATGTTAGAATAATAATATAAAATACGATATTTAACTTAACAACAATAACGCATATTTATAAAAAAATTAAATTAAATTTGAACGTATCAAAAACCTATTTCTTATAAGATTTTGATATAGTGTGCAACAAATTCGTTTGCATATAGTTTCCTACTAAATAAAATTAAAGCCTAGAGCATTTTATATGATTATTATATTTAATAATATTATTATATTTTTATGACAATTATAATTATATGATTGAAATACAAGTGACCTTCGCTTTTAACCACGTCAAAAACTCATAATTAAACAAATTCATTTTTTGCTGTTACGAAATATTTTATGTATTTAATTTGATCTTCAAATAAACGAATGTTGTAAAAATATTAAAATGTAAAAAAGTGGTTGTATCATAATATATTAAAAACTCTGTTTATTTATTTATATAATTGCTACTTTTTCGTGCTATTCCTTATGAAGCTGAAAAAATGTATATATATATTGTATATTCATTTTTGTATTGCTAAAAAACTGAAAACTATTATTTGAACCTTTATGCATTAAATTAATAGTTATATCCAATATCATATTGAAGTATGTATATAAAAAATACATGTATTATTTTATATATAAATATTACTATAATCTAATGAATATTAGTTTAAATATTTTTTCCTCGAATTTAAATATTCTTAGTATATATCTTAGTTATCTAAACTAAAATCTGGTGCTCTAATTAGTTAAAAATTCTCAAACTTGTGACAAATATAGTTTTACCCTTTCTACTGAAGTTGATTACTTGGACGCAATATATTATTTGTTTATACTTATTCCAAACATTACGGCACATCGTCGTTGTCATTATATAAATATGTACTATAAATTATCTATGTCAAATCTGTATGCCTATTAATTTTGTTTAAAATAAAAATAGATGCCGGAAAGGTTGGCAGGGTGAGCTGTGTGATCAATGTATGACGTATCCTGGATGCAAGCACGGATATTGTAATGGGACTTCTTGGCAGTGTATATGTGACGTGAATTGGGGAGGCATTTTATGCGATCAAGGTAAGTGTTTTAAATTTATTGTTACGATATGTAAAATAAATTCGTGTAATATTATGCCGAGCCGTAAGAATATCTATTTAATAAATTAAAACATTTGTTTGTTACACTCATCATAACGAAATTTCATACTATCATTTATTTGAGGTATTATAATTCAGTTTATTTTTGAAAATTGTACTGTGTCATCAATGTTATGACGCAGTTCAGATAGTATTGTTGATAAATATAAACCCTACTTTCCAGTCAAAAGAATTCGGATATTTTGACACACAAACGGTGCTGCCGTGTTAGGGTTGGCCATTGTGAAATGTTTAGGTGCGGGACGACGCGGCGCCGGTAACCTGCAGTTTGCCATAAATCGTATAGGGTTCAACTATTGTACTTGGTATAAACATTTTATATTTTGGATATCATTTTATAAAATGTTATTTATTGGCGCCAAATGAAATGCTTGCCTGGATCTTTGTATATCTTAATCTGTATATCTGTCACTGGACATAAATATTTTCGCTTCCTATATACACCATTTAAGAATCAAGATCATGACTAAGAAATCAATATAAATGTTTATTTGAAACGATGATATAAAGGTACTTGTGCCTATGCAGCTATACATATAATATATGTATATATATAACACTATATTATAGTGTTTTCTTTGTGAATTGTGAGGCATGACGTGGTATTTGGATTATTTTTATCCATTAATTTAATTAAAAGAATGTGTATAAGACATTTTATCTCGCATGCTTCATATTTTTAACATGAAATTATTTTGCGTTACGTACTGTTTTTTTTTTTTTATTGCATTGTACATATTCTATTAAACTGAATATTTTTTAGTACATTTTCCATTACATATATAAATATAGGTGTACATTTTTTATTTTTTTTATTAATGCTATTCCATTCACAGCCCTGATTATTATTGTGTTTTTTTTTTTTTTTTTTTTTTTATTGAAATCGATCTTGAAGCGGTGACTATTATATTACTGCAGAAGATACATGTATATACGTAGGGTCCATTCGCCGATTGTGACGATTTTTTTTTAATGATTAGTGGTGCGTATCGAATCACCCGCCGCGGCGGTAATATCGGTGATTTTCAATCGATAGCTTGGTCCGATAAAAAAAAAAATAATATATACCTATATGCACTTATAAAAATCGGATAGAATAATAATAAAACGGTGGTGATGGTTGTGGTAATGCCGGGAGGGTTTGGGGACGCCTCGAGCTCATAAAAATTATAATCCGTTCCGCGCGACGACTGTTGTCTTCACCGTCGTCATTTTTCGTTACGCGCGTTTTGTATTATAATATAAATGTTCGATTTTTTTATTGGTATTTTTAACTACTGAGTAGTGTATGGTGGGGTCGTGTAAAAATCAAGTTCCACTGCTTCAATGTAAAGAAACATATGCACAGAATTGTAGTGTGTGCGAGTGACATTCAATTTTTTCACCTAACAAAAATTATTTAACATACCCTTAAATTTAAGTGGTAACGATCATTGTAATAACTCGTATTTTCATCGTAACTCATAAGATTATTATAGAATTTGATAATATAATATTACATTATCATAAATATTTTTTTTCGGTTTCCTATTATTCGTGGGTCGTTAATAACGCGTTCAAAATAATTTGTCATAATAATATATAATACATAATATAACTCGTATATTATAATATATTACTATATATAGTTCTCCTTGTTTATATGGCTGTGGTGGTACTGCAAGATTGACTTTTTACAATAAAAATAATATACTTATGTATTGTACATAATATATTATTCATACACATTTATATAATATAATGATGTTTGAAAGTTTTTTTTATTTTTTTTTAGCAGTCGTTTGGTTTTGGTATTTTACGGTCGTTTTTTTGTGTGAAAGAAAGGGGAGTTATAGTTATTGTCGACGAAAATGAATGTTATTATTATTATTATATTGAACGCATAATTTGCGAACATCGATCAATCGACGTCCTGTCATAGGGTATTTATTACCACTGCTAAATTATTATTATTCGACTACTGCAATACATACATTTTATTATTATACTTAATATTGAAAAGTAATTTATCATTATGTAACTATTAAGCTATTATTATTACACGATTACACTTCACACAGTCAGTCCACAACAAAATAATATTTTTTAATTGTTGGAAGTTATTAATTTTTATATTTAATTATGGTTTACAATATTTTTCATAGTTAAAAGAAATCGCATATTTAAAATATTAGTTTTTTATAATAGGTAAACGTTTTTGAAACATTATAGTCTTCCAAATGTTAATATATGGTTTATTGCAATATGAAATATACATACGCTAAGGCACACATTTTATGCGTGACAGCTTTCGTGGATGAAAATTCTTCTCTTCTTTCGAATATACTAAACAATAGTAGGTACCTAATGGAATTTCTATACATACACATGCATATAAAATACATATAAAATACATACATAATACATATAATATTCTGATACAAACAAAGGTAGTTGCTGTGAATAAACTAGTCATATATAATAATAAAAGCCTCAGAAATGTTTGATAGAATTGGTGGTACTTAGTTGGCCAACCTTAACTTATCAAAATATAGTTATTTCTATCTGTCTACTAAGTGATTAGTATATACGTAATACATGCATATGAATTGTGTTCTGTAAAAGATACTAAAATTTGACAGTTATTTGATTAGTTGTGGTACCTATATACTCGTATTTCATTGCTCCATTCATAAATATCGCACTCCATTTACTATGTGCAAACCTATTAATAACATTTTGAATAAATAATATTTATTAAATGTGAAGACGATCCGTTTCAACTATAGATACAGTAAATAAAATTAAGGATAGGTATACAATAAATATATAGGTACCTGGTATTTTGCTGTAATATATAATTATTATAGTATTCACTATATATATTATATTATTATTTATTATATATTATTATACACACAGAGTACACACACATATTATATATGTTTGTGTGTGTGTGTACATAAAAACATATATAGAAGAAAACTCAAATCTTTTTAGTCGCGAATTCACTATAGAATGAAATATGAATAAGGTCAACGCCGAGATAGGCGCCAACTATATCGTGCGAAGTTTAACAATAATAATAATAAAGTGCTTCATGGTCTCGGTATAATTATATACCTATAATATCACTACCTACCTACAGAACTTTTAATAAATAGTATTGGCGTATAGTATAAAAAATAGTGCAAAAAAAGTATGTGGAGCAAATTATATATTTGTTACATATATTATTATAAAATGAGTAAAACAAATTTAAAAACTTTTAAGTGCATATTATATTTTTGTTGCAATTTTTGTATATTTATAACAATTTTGCTTTAATTCTACTATTTTTTTTTTTTTTATAGTTAATTAATTTTTATTTTAATCATTTTTTTTAATTTGTAATGTATATTATATTATTATGAAACATAGTACAAAAATAATAGTGTATTAAAAAAAATTTAAGATGGAAAAAATTATTGCCATGAGACTATATATACGTATTTACCATTGTCGATAGATAAAAAAAACATTCCAGTATTATATTCCTCCTTATGCAGTCAGAACATCGTGTTTATCGGGTATTATATCTTTATTCCTTCTTTTTTTTATCATGATTATTTCAGTAATTTAAAATAACGATATATAGTATAAATTATAAAAAAAAAAGAAAAAATAAATAATTGTATTATAAAAAAGCATTTAATTTAATTAATTATTTATTTATTTACACATTTTGTTTTTTTTTAAGAGAAAATGTTTAGTTTTTTTTTTTTTTTATTTAGAGTGTATGTTCAACTATTTTTCAGTACCATAATATAACATATTTATATATGTAATAATATTTGTTATGATATTGCTCCGGTTTGGCGGTGTCGTTGTCCTGCGCGATAATACTATTTACCATATTTCGTTATACATTTTTAATAATATTTCCGTTTCCGTCGTACGCTGCCTTAAAACCATCAACATCGCTAATAACTTTAATTATATTATTAAATAGTATGATTAAATATGCCTATTCAATATTGATTAATTATTTATTTTAAGTCTTAGTATGTTAAACATCTTGCATTAATTAATACTCTTAGTTTCATTTTCCAATTTTAAGATCCTATAGAAACCAAGTAAATTTATCTACCTCTGCTATTATTAACAAAAATAGTTGTTGTACACTAATTTTAAGTCCATCATACACTGTATTTGAGCCTTCACGGTCGTTTATACCTAATAAATAAAAATAATAATATTTTAGTGGATTATCGGTGGAAGACAAATATGTTTTACAATATGCTATAACGACAAACGCAATGATAATAATATTTTTTGCGCCGGTGTCCCGCGGGTCCACGAAATATGCTTTTGACGTACCACGAATTCCGATAGGGCCCGCGAGCGCGCGCGTAAAAATCCGACCGTCGGTCGCGCCTGCCACTGCCGCCGCGCATTAATCAAAACGGCAGTGCCGTGTAATATAATAATAACAGTGACTGCTGCGCAGCACACATTATAATGTTATTATTATTATTATTATTAATACGCACGACGCGCGACGGTTAGGTTTTTCGACTTGTTCGCACAGGTCCACCTATCCTACTCGGCGTGTAGAATATAATAAAACACACACATATATATATATTTTGGTCCACCTACTTGTATGTACGCGTATAATATGGGTAGATACAAGCCGTATTTGCTCGCGCCGCCTCGCGGGTAATAATCACGCGCGCGCGTAATCGTATTCTGGGACGGTCGGATCACGATTCTACAACCGCCGCCGTTGCACAACGCGGCGGCGGCGGGGCGCAGAGTCGCACGCCGCCGCCACCGCCTCATGGTTTTAGAAAACTCGTTTTCATCGGCGGCGGCTGAGGCTTAGCGATCGAGAGACCCGGCGAACGATCGCGCGCGAGCCCGTGCATTATATGGTATGGTTATTACATCGCTCTGCAACTGAGTATATTAAATTATTACTCGTCGACGAATTGATCACACGGACATAGCGGATACCGTATATATGTACATATATATAGGTATATGGAAAAAAAGAACACTAACCCGCCCTGCTTCCGCCTCACCATCACCGCCACCACCCCACTACCGCGCGTCGAAACAACAACAACTACCTGCACGCACCCGCCGCGATATCGTTGTAATTACAATAATCTCAATCGTCGTCGTTGTATATACTCGTCGTCTTCGTCGTCGTCGTCGTCGTCTCGTAATATATATTATATACCGCACCGAAAAATACCGTGTCTAGTGCACAACATATAATAATATCATCGTACCTACTTATACCTACCTACCGATTATACGCCGCGCCGTCCCTCTATTACTTATCGTCGTCGTGTCCGGCAACACCCCGACCGCCTAAGTTACATACCGCTATCGTACCGCTGCCGCCGAGGTCCGGGTGAACGTCGCAGCGCACGCGAGCGAAATCAAAAACCCGCGCACGTCTGTTACACGTACAGCATAATATTATTATGATACATATATCGTAAGCCATATCTATTGCCGCTGCTTGAACGCATTACGTTTTGTGTTTCAGACTTGAACTATTGCGGCACCCACGAACCGTGCCTGAACGGAGGGACGTGCAAGAGCACGGCCCCAGACCGGTACACGTGCACGTGCCCCGAAGGGTTTGGAGGCGCAAATTGCGACGTTGTGCTTAACCCGTGCGCCACCGAGCCTTGCGCCAACGGCGGAAAATGCCGGACCGTGGACGCAGTTACCTCATCTAGTGGTGGTGCCGGTGGATCAGGTTCAGGTCCGGCCGCCGGTGGTGCTCCGATGTTCGGCTCTGCAGCTCAATCCGCACCGTTGCTGGTGCCCAAGCAATTCCATTGCGATTGTCGGCCCGGCTGGATGGGCAGCACATGTAATACAGGTATGTACAAAATACACATCTTCGTGATGCATCTATATTCATATTTACATCTATTACCAAGTTTATATTGATTTATACTTGTCTTCATATTGCTGTATATAGCAGGACTTGCGTTTAAAATCCAAATTTCGTTTTACGTTATTTACAATCTAAACGTTATACAATTTTTGTGTTTATCGTTTTTTAGAAGTAAAACCTTGTACAAGTTTTGTGTTTATCGTTATTTACAATCTAAATGTAAAACGTTATACAAGTTTTTCGTTTATCTTTTATCGTCAAAAATAGTGTCTAATGCGGGAAATGGCTCAAATACGGAATACAATAAATTCTTGGATTGATCACTATAAGATTGATTACTAAATCACGTGGAATAAATATTTCTATAAAACCAATATTATAACTTTCAAGTAAATAGATTTTAAATTACTTCGTTTTGCGTTATTTTTTGTTTAATGATAAATTATACATTTTGTTAATCGTTATGTTTTATTTTGTGATATTTAATTTTTGTTTACCGTTTTCCGTTTTAATAACGTTTACACATTTCAATAGTTTTTTGTTATATATAACCTTATAATCATAACGGTATTATTACGTGTGCAAGTCCTGGTATATAAGTAACCTTTAAAAAATTGTTTGAGGGTTTTAAGTTTTCTTTATTAAGCGAAGAGCACTGCTTAGTTGCGCGTTGTAAAATAAACAAATTATCGCATGTTTGATGTTTGTAGTTCATATTATATAGACAACACATCAATTATAAATAAATTACAAAATAGCTATGTCTACTCAAAACATAAAAAAAAATGTCCAAAATGTTTACGGGAGTCAAGTATTCTATTAATAGTATAATTTTCCCTATCAAAGTACTAAATATTTTTAATTTATTTATTATACTTAATAAACATAAATTAACAATAAATTAACATAAAAATTTATTATGTTAACTTCATGCGTTGACTTTTTAATTTAATTGAAAATATTTGTTAAAAAAGTTTAAAAACATGTGTTTTTTGTTTTGGAAGTTTGGAACATAAGTTAAAAATTATATTTAAGTATTAATTAGATATATTTAAAATGCAATTCTGTTCTCACCATTAGAAATATAGGAATATTATGTATTTAAACAAACGTATTCGGCTGATTCTAATTTCTAGTGACTAGCATTTAATTAATGCATTTTTACTCGATTTGATATTTCTTTTTTTAATTATTTAATTAGATTTTTAAAATAAGATTATAATGAGTTTATTTTTATTTTCATGACAACTGATCAAGGAAGGATATATTAAAATTATTAGGTGAAAAAATGTTCTATAATATAGGAACTTCTTGTATATATAATTATATTTGTTCATATAATAAATATAAGTGAATATAATAGGTTCATATAGAGTTTTAATGTTGTACCTATATGAATATGATGATATGAGACTTAGATGTTTCATTCACTGCAGAAGTGTAAATATATACAGTATTGATATAGTTGGTATAATATTTTTATAGCACTACTGTTTATATTATGTATACACATATACATAATACATATACACTGGTTTATTTTCTCAGTGTGGAGTATACAAATATAAAATATAATAAGACAAATACTATGGTTTTAAATTAGTAAATATATATATATATAATATAGCATGAATAGTATATATTAGGTATATCTATTAGAGTTAATTGACCTTCTATTATCGAATTTAATGAAGAGAATATTATCTGAAAGAGATGATCTCTCGTACAGTATTTTTTTCAATATCTTAATTTTAAAATAGGGTATTTCCAATAGCATTTTAGTTTATTAAAATAAGCAATTAAAAAGAAAACTAGCTTTGAAAAAAAAAATATCGGTAAAAAACCAAAGACAGATCACAGATAAATATGTTCTCATATTATTTAAATTTTATAACAGGTCAATTAACTCTAATATATATATAATACATTAATCATATAAAATATATAATATTATAGTTCTGGTTTTACAGCATGTGTAACGATGTAACCGAGATGAGATGCGAGTGAACAAAATAGCGTTGTATGCGTGTATGATGCGTTATCTTAAATAATCGCCGCGATTATACGACGTGTGCGAATATCTCGAGAAAACAGCCTCAGAGTTAGTCGAAAGACTTTAACGACCTGTGTCCGACGGGCTGTCGGATGCTACGTAGTCATGAGTGGAGAGGAGGTAGGGGGTGCTGTCTTCAAGTGGGTACTCGTCGACGATTTTGTCGTCGTCGTCGTCGTGTATGCGAGCATACTTATGGCTATACTGGCTCGGTGGGCGGCGAGGGGTTCGCGCCGCCACTGCACGACGATGACGAATTATTATTTAAATCACGCGTGATATTATTATTCAAAATTCCGATTCTGAAATTATTACACGCGCGCGCGATCGCGCTCGCGCACAAAGAGAAAGGACGCGTCGTTGACGATTTGTTGTTTGTTGGTTGGATTGTTGCGTGTGTGTCGTCCCAAGACGTCGTTATTGTTATTATGGTAAACACGCGGGGCCAAGAGTACCACCGCTGTTTTATCCGCAAAGTCATTACAGCGGCGGCGGCGGCGGCGGCGACATGTACGTCGCGCGCCCACGTTATTAAACCGTGTGTACGCGGTGATGGCATCGGTGGCAGTGATGACAACAATGATGACGACGATGACATTTCGGTATGTCACAGGCATCGTGTTATAATTACGACGACTGTACTATGATGACCGGAGAAAAAATACTATTATATAATAAAAGAAAAAAAAAACGTTTTGACGTTTTGTTTTATCTCGATCCTTGTTTATAGGTGGGTGCGGATAGTCTGGGGGGGGAGTGGATTCAAAAGGGGTTAAGAGGCGGTCGACGACTCAAGCAGGTGTGGCACGTGTGTTGTGCCGTAAGCTTGAGCAGTAGTCGCGTATATATAGTATAAAAATATTGTGAGCAAAGTCTTAGTAGTATCGGGTTCAGGCACATATTAATACTAATGCCATTTTATAATTTATAATCTACCTATTCTTTTGTGCAAAAATGTACAATCATTTAATGTTTTCATTATGTGTTTCATAGAAATCGACGAGTGCGCCACCCAACCACCCCGGTGCTTGAACGGAGGATCATGCGTTGACCTGGTGGCTGATTGGCGTTGTGCTTGTGCGGACGACCGTTGGCGTGGTCGTCGATGCGAAATAGGTATGTTTGTTTTTAATTTTATGACGACAACTAGTTAGGTATAATACAACAGAAATGACGACCACTCTATGAGCGTTTGCCTTCTGTTTTTGTCATTGCTTATTGTTTATCGATCGTAACACAATATTATTATGTTATCATCACTGACTTTTGTATCGTTTAGACGTGGATGAATGTGAGCGACAACACAGAGAACGACAGTCGACGGTGGTCGAGCAGCAATGTGGTCCAAACGCCGTGCCGTGCAGAACGACAGGGGGTGGAAGTAACGTCGCTGCGACCACGGAATGCGTGTGTCGAAGGGGATGGACGACTGTTGCGGCGATGACGACTTCTAGGGATGGCCACAATGGAACTTTGGCGGCCGCTCTTATGTGCACCGTAAACGTGGATGATTGTGCTGGGCCGGACGTGAAATGTGCCAACGGTGGTACTTGCTTGGACTTAATCGGAGGGTACGCCTGTGCGTGTCCAGTCGGCTTTACCGGTTAGTAATATAATATAATAACTAAAAAGTAAGTTACTACAACATTATATATAGTTTGTATCATACGTAAAATACCGTTCAATACGGTTAAAGAAACAATCAAAAGAAAATATTTATTGTTCTATCGAAGTAGGTTGTACTAGGTACTAAAACATAGTATTGTGATAATAATATTAGAAGGAGGCAGTTTGGCGTGACGGTTTTTAAGGGGCCGTGTATAGGCAATTATTTCGCCATCCTGGTTGAGCGGCTCGCTCGTTTGCGTAAAAGCAATCTAACGTTGGTGTGCATGCAGCGTGATTCGCGAGGGCGTGGATCGAACGCATAACCCTGAACAATAATATAGCCAATACTTGTTCACACGCACATTTCAGCAGTAGCAGCACACGAATAATAAATAAAATCACAGTGTGGTGAAAATTGTTGAAAACGGTTTTGCAATAGTAGCGTCATAAACCAAGAGGTTGCAGGTACAAATTGTTGTACCAGTTAAAATTTATTACTTTTAGTTTCTATTATAACTATATAATATGCCGTGTTTTTCGTTTATGTAATATGCGTGACCACTTTGTTGGGTAGAAAGAGTGCCCCAAAGTTGTAGCACATAGATCGAATAGGCATTGAACACAGATATTTTATACTTTTGACTTTATAGAGTAAAACAATTTACGATATAAACTACAAAATCTGTTTACAAAATTGATTTCAGTTATTATTTAGATAGTTATAACATATAATTAAGACAATTATAACACTAAATATTTGTATGTTACTGGTATATCATTTTTAAATACATACATTATGTTAACTGAAAAGTAAAACATTTGAATATTATGAAATAAGCTAAGCTTTCTTTACAATCGTATTTTTTTAATATACAATAATTCACCGTACCTTTCAACTAGTAAAATAATAATATATCATTGGTTGAAGGGAGTAAAGATGTAAAGCGATCTCTCTGCAACCATTTTGTGGTAAAATTAATCTTTTACATGTTGATATTTAAAATTAATGTAATCATATAATTTATGGAAATGATTAATAATTTATACGAGTGAGTTAGATCGATATCAAGATAGCATAAAATTTATAATTAAATTTTAAATACTGAGAATTAAGAATTCGTAACACACAATCATATTAATCAATCTTGTAAAGTATTCGAATACAAGTATTTGGATACTTGTATTTAAATACTTTTTGAAATATTTTTATAGCATTCCAAATACATTTTTTTTCTGAGTATTTTTTAAGTATTCTTAATACTTTTTAAAAAGTATTTTTTACAAAACTTATATTAATATATAACTAAAAATAAGGTCGATCGAACAAAAGTTTGTCCAATATTATTGTTTATATAAAAATATTTTCATGTTACTGCTTCCTTACACCGTAGTAATGCAGTTTAAATGTATAATATTATATGTCTCGTATAATATATAAGACAAACCACTTAGTGTATATATATATATATATATATATATATATATATAGCAATTTATCGCTATGGAACAATAGTTATTATTTATTACATACTTATTATATTCCTAAATTATATCATTTTTAATATTTATTTTCGTCGTTCAAAGGTCGGAACTGTAGAACTCAAATCGACCCGTGTGGTGGCGATAGTGAATCTGGCGTAGTTGGCGGTGGAAACCCTTGTAAAAACGGTGGTGAATGCGTGCCGTCGAGACGTTGGCGTAGTGGAGTAGGAGGTGGAATGTCAGTCAAACAGCAGCAGTTGCAGCAGACGTATTCCTGCATATGCCCATTGGGATATTCAGGCGAAAACTGTGAGGTAAGAGATTCTGACGAATTTAAAGGCAGGAATTCAACCAGTTTAAAAGTTAGACTGCTATGTTAGAAATTAATATACTCTTTATAACTTATAATTTACATTTATAACTTTTTATAAAAGTTACAAGATTTTCCATCAAAAAAAAAAAAAAAAAAAATGTATTTTCTTAAATATTATTATACATAAATCATTATAATAAGAATCACAGCTATATATACTCAGGTGACAAATATTTTCAATTTTAGTTAAACATGAAAACGTGTCATTGATACAATGTTAACAATTATAAATTTTTATCTTTCATTTTATAAAAACTCTAGAGATATTTTTTTTAATAAAAATTTGTAGGACTGAGTCAGTTTTTTTTACTTAACTTCGTGGTTTATCATGTTAACAGATCGACAGGGACCATTGTTCACCGAATCCATGTAGGAACGGCGGCCAGTGTTTGAACACGCCGGATGATTATTACTGCCAGTGTAGCGGGGATGGTTGGTCGTGGCACGGCAAGAACTGTACCGTACCCGCCGACGGTGGCGTCGTCGGGGTCACCAAGTCGACGACCACGATCCCAACGACCGCGCCGATAACGACAAGATCCACGACCACCATGATCACCACGACCGTACCGACGACAACTACGATGGTGGCCAGTACAAGACTTCCGACGACGCCACGTAGCACCGCAATCACACCTGTGGCCACCATCCGTCGACCGGGCGTTGGCTTGCCAGGGACGACGACGTGGCGACAGCCGCAGAAGCAATATGGTGACGAAGACGACGACAACGCTAAAGGTGAGTGCTTTTTTCTCGAACCAGCTTTTAAAGTATTATTATTATTTTTAATCACGAAACTAGGGTTAAAAAACTTTGTTGGGGGGGGGGAGTACAGCCCTTACCAAAATTGTTTACATAAAATAAAAAAAAAATAATATCTTATATCATAGAAAAACTCATTATCAGTCTCTCTAGATGAATAAGTATTTTATGTGCACATTATACGAATATATATATATATAGTGCACGATCGAATTGTAATAATGAGTTTAACATGACGTATAAAAATTTCCAGTAATATTTATGAATATTTTCGTGTTCTTTAAATCCGCAAATTATTACTGAGTAAAAATATTTTATTTATTTCCTATTAAACTTATTGGACGGAGATAACGAGTTATTTAATCCGTAATTTAAGATATGTAATACGAATTCAAAGATGCTTAAAAAATGACAAACCAATTAAAATTAGACATTTGGTAGGTATAGGTAAAGTTGGGGATTTTTATGAAAAATTCACAATAAATATTATAGGAATTCCGTGATCGAGCTTTCGAAAACCTACTGAGATTTGTGGTACTAATAATATAGTTAACAATAAACTGTATCGCACGTCAGTATTTAATAACGTTAAGTCGTGATCACGTCTAGTACCTCTATATGGAGATACTCGTTCGGGTGATGTACCTTTATCTGTCATAAATAATTTATTTAGATATATATAAACATACACGAAAGGATTATTTTGTGCTCTCTATCACCCCTCCCGCGACCATCATGATCTCTGAGACCTCGGCGCGTGTAGTCGATGATTATGTGAAAACATACGGACGACGTATTTCTAATTTACGTACAGTTTTTTTTCCGTCCCGTCATTCATATATTATATTATTATACATAACCTCATGGTAAAATATTATAATATAGTGTATATATGCAGCGTGTATATATCGATTTTTTACGTAATTTATTATATATACTTAAAAAAAAAAAAAAACTTAAACGAAATCTTGTTATTAAATGTGCGCGCACGCCGCGGTGCAGTGGTGGTGGTGTCCAGCAGATAAACGCGACGGTGTCACGCTGGGACCGCGCGCCGCGCACTATCTCGAGTGCTAGCGCGCGCGAGTGGCCGCCAGAATCGGCCACCAGAATCGTTTGGTACATAATATTATGCGGCAGCAATAACGCTCGTCCGTCAGCGGCGGTGCAGCACGTCATCGGTCGTCGTTCGTCTCTCCGCGTCGGCGGTGCATATAATATACGTAATTTTATATTTGTACATATTTTATGTTTGAATAATGTATAAATTCAAAACCGCCGCCGCCGCCGCCTACAAACAACAAAATATAACGCGGACGAGTAATGTTAATAATAATAATAATAATAATAACCCGCTCCCCACCGCATCCACTGCGTCACCTAACCCGCCGAATAGCTGCACCGCACGTCGTTACAATAATAATGACCGCCGTCTCGCGGCCGATCCGTTTGTGAAAACGTCTGCGTCCGTGGTGATAGTGTTCGTGCGAGTGCGTGCGGTGCAGCACGGCGGCGGCGACCATCGTAAACTACGACGACGGTGGTTTCACATCGACGGCGTGCTGCTGAGCGGCCGTCGTTACGGCGTCCGCGGGGGTCTAATGGGAAAACGTCGTCGTCCGTCGTGCGCCGGTCTCGTCCCGCGAGAGCTGAAAAACAATCGGCGGCGGCGGCGGCGTGTAAGCTCCGTCAGCTCGGCGCCCCGCTGACTGGACGCGGCCGCGATCACCGTCGTCGTTTAACAAGCGCGGGCGCGCGCGTCGTATTATTAATACATATTATAGATATGCACGCGCGCGCGTGTTTATATATTTATTTATTTATTATAATATATGCGCGTCGAGTTTTGAGTTTTTGGTTCGAAAATAACGCACTTCATCGCCTATAAACTGAAATATTATACAGTATCGTGTTATCGTTACAACGCGCCCTACACCTTGTCTACCACTAACCACCCACTGATGTAAATATATAATATTTCATGGACATTCGCTGCAGTTTATTGCCGTCGACAAATTTACAACACGTTGTCATGTTGCCGCGTTTGCGGTATCCGTGTTATCATAATTATTGTAACGCGTCGATTAATTTTTATCCTCGTTGGTTTGTGTTGTTACAGTGTCAACAGTAGCGAACATGGATCAACAACAGATCGACGACGACGGCACAATGACGATGTGCGGAGGCGGCCGTCATAGGCGCAAGCATTGGATCGCCGATGACGGGTGCAACGAGTGCATGTGTAGCTCTAAATCGGCTTTAGTTGACAGCGTTGACGACAAGTCAGCTGTGATGTCGTGCACCAACATGTGGTGTGGACCCGCAACTTTCGACTGCCTGAGCGGCGTTATGCCTTGCACCGGCACCAACCAGGTAACTTTCACCACGTATTATTCTTACACGTCTTATATGCATTTGCGATCAATACAATCGATCATCGATGCAGACGAATTTCGAGATGTGTTCTTGAACTTATCAAACTCTCGAGCACTCCGAATTTCATAAAATAAAAACAACCATACTATTTTTATTTTCCGTACGGTCGTTATTAGTTTTAAAGATTTTATTATTGTGTCGTTATCCGATTAAAGTTTAAAAGTTAAAAATGTTCGAAATGTTCGAGTAAAAATATATTCGATATCGAACATTTAGAGTGAAAAAACGAAATTAGAATTCAAGTTTTTGAGAATTGAAGTTCGATCCGTCCCTAATTGATATAGAGTGGCAATTTAATAAATAACACGTGTGTCTTTGTATTCTCTGCAGGTGTGCGTACCGATCATGGACGACATGGACGACGAGGAACTACTTGACGACGACCTGGACAAACGAGGAGACACCGACGGAACAGCCGCTACGGTGGACACTCTTCTTCTGTGGCGACAGTGTTTGCGTCCGCCGTGTGGTGGCATGGACGCGGATCGCGACAGGGACGACGTTCGGCTGCGGTACGGTTACGACGACGATGGCAGTCAGGACGATCACAGCGCATACGTGGCCGTGGGTTCATGGCCGAGGCGTCGTCGTCGTGGTCAATGCGCGACCGCGGTTGTGGACGACAGTGACGTGGACGACGACGAAGAGGACTCACCCACGACGGTGTGGCCGTCTGTGGTCCAACACTGTCTGCCCAACGGAGTGGCCGGTGACAAACGTCTACCGCACCAGCAACACCGCCGTCGGCGCGGTGACGCTTGCGGCCGGTTGCGCATTACACTGGACCCGGCACGTCTACGGCGCGGTACTCGGATATCGGCAGTGTGCCACAGTCTCCGTCGATTGTTGGCCAGGGAATGGGTGCGTGGTGGCGGCGACGACGACGACCTGAGCCAAGAGGACGACGTGGAGTATCGACGGAATCGAGTGTATGTAATGTGCGAAGCGGCCGATGATCAACGAGACAATAACGACGACGACCGAATCGGCGGTGGCGGTACCGGAAGTAGCGGCAATACCCGTCGCCGACGCCGGAGGCGCCGCGTCACCGTTCGTGTGTCTTTGGTACGTATATTGCACGGTGCTACATAACCGTGTAGGTCAATCGACCAGAATCCGTTTTTAAAAGATTACAGTGTTTTTAAATATAATAGGGTAAACTAAATAAATAAATAAAAGAATAACTGGAATATTTTCACAACACTGGTTTTCGACGAAATCAATTTCATATAATACATTGTGTTTGAAAAATTCACCAAATATATAAAAATACTTATACTTAAACTAGGATATTCTCCTCTATCATTTTTCAAATATTTTAGCTCTTTTTGCGCCATTGATATAGATATTTGAAATGTTCGACTTTTTTAGGGAATTTTTTTTTTAAATATGATGAGACACTTTTTTTCTGAGCCAATAAATTCGACAATTTATTACAACGATCCTTTCAAATTGTTCTTATACCAATTAAAAATATAAAAAAATACATAATTTCTGTCTTATAGACACTTTTAATTTTAATTTAAAAGAATAATATAAATTTTAGATATTATGTTGAAATTAAAAAAAAATAATCTTTAAATTAATAAATTATATGCGATTTAAACTACGATTTTCAGTTAGGCTTTTAATAAAATTAGAGATAGGCATAATATTTTGAGTAAAATTAATCGTTTTTGGTCTAGACATTTATTAAATCGATTGACGACGGTTAAGAGTCCGCAAATATTAGTTTAAATTTTAAATTTTGGTCTTGTAATTTGAATTATTTACATATTGTGCGTACCTTTCAGGCGGTTGTGACGGATAAACAACAACAGCACCAGCGACGGATCACAGCAACAGCGGCAGAGGAAGATGACGTCGATGTCGCAGCGGTGGTAGGACGAGCCGTCCAAACGCTTTACAAACGACTCAACGGCGGCATTGTTGCCGGATCGACGGCAGCTTCGACGAAAAAGGTTCAAGCCGTTGGCCATCGTCTTCGCCCGACATTGAACAGCGGTGTTGACGATTACGATGATGCAGCGGCGCTGGCGTTCTTAACTGCTGCTATAGTAGACATCGCTATCGGAAGTGGCGCGATAGCGGAATCTCATTCGACGCCTGTTCCGGCCAATTCGTCAGGTTCTTCTAGCGATGGTGAGTGTTCGCGTTGATCGATATTCAAGATGGTGATGAGGCGTGTTTTGGTGATGCAGTTTTATCATTTTAGTGGATACCTAATTTGAAACCATACTCTGGGCAATATTAAACATGAATGCATCTATTGCCACTTTTAGTTTGAAACATATGAATCAGCTACAATTTTATAACCAAGTCTGTTAAGTGTATATACTTATAAGGTAATAGACAGTGCTTAGAGAAGTCAAGAGACCATATGAAGTGAAAGATAAAAAAGTTGAAGCAGGAAAATACACGGCTACGGCCAAATAAACAAATATTTTACTATAAAATAAATATTATATGATTATAGTAGATTTCCCTTAATATTGATTATTGATGAATGAAATGTTGATAATATCCTATATAGACGTATACTATGCATGGTTGATAACGGAAATGTAAGGAAAATAAGTGTAGGAATTCATTCGTGATTTATTACGAATACTATGTGTTCTCTCTCTCATTTTTGTAGTCACCATATGTATTGATGGAAAGGTGGAGAGGAAAGCGCTGTATATTAGTTTATAGGTATATGGTTAAATGTTTTCGGTTAATCATAAGATTCTTCTGATATGGGTTCTTATTAGTTATTTCTTTTTTATTTATGTGGATTATAATTTAATAATTGCCCACATCATCATCTCAAATATATAATACAGTAGGTAAATAAAACGTTTTGTAATCAAGTGTCTTTATTTAAGCAAAATATGTTAGCAACCAAAATATCTTTATACCCATCTTTTATGTGGTCACAGCTAACGATGGACTTTCATTTATATTATGCCATCAAATGTCGTCAGTTAAACCTCAACGAACCGTGGTTATTCCTACCACCTAGTGCTTAGTAATAACATTCATACGAGAATTTTACTTTTACAGATTATCGGCATTACTACTACTACTATTGGACGGTTGGCGTGGCCTGCGGAGCGTTGGCCACTGTGTTGATGGCCGCGGCGTTCCTGTTGCTACGTTTTCGAAGCAGTGCTAGGAGGAAATCGAACGGTGGACAAGCGGTATCGGATTCTTCGTCTGCTGTCGTTGACACTTCGGTGGCCGGTGGTGACAGTTTGATGTTGTCGCTGGTACGACGGCAAAACGAGGAAAACCTCAAGCGGTTGGTAACCAGCGGTAACCGGGTTGCTGTGACGGCCGCCGGTGGTGACTATAACGGAAGTGGCTGTGGACGCAATAACTTGTCGGCGGGATCGTCTTTGAGTTGTTCACGCGTCAGCATCGTTCACCCGTTATGCAACGTCACCTCATCCGACGACGTATCATCACCAGATCTGCATAGCAAACAGCATCTGAACGGCGGCGGTGATATCGACGGCATGAATGTGGACGACGAAAAGAGTGGAGAAAAAACAAACGTACCATTACCGCCAGTAGCTGCCGTTAGATCTGTAGCTATAGCCGTACCTCGACAACAACAACAACAACAACAACAACAACAACAACAACAACGGCCGTTGACTGCAGCAGCACCGCAACCATTATTGTTGTGCAAAAAGACTTTGAACGTAGATAACGAACAGCGACGACAACTACAATTGATGCAACAACAGCGGCAACAACAGTCACCAGTACACCAGCAGCATCAACTACCACTTCACCTACAACAACAACATCAGCAGCAGCAAGTAGCAGCGCAACAGTACAACCGTCGCAACCGCGGAGACATTCACAATCAACACATACAATCTAACCAGCCACAGTATCACAATCAACAGCAGCAACAACATTATACAGCGTCATTATTGCACTCATCACCGACTAACAATAACAGCAACAGTAACAACAACAATAACAACAACCACAGCTCGGAAGGTGGTAACAGCGAAGCTGCTCCGCCGTCGCTGACCGTATTGGTGTAAATTAGCTTTTATTAAAACACCAAGTTTTATACTTTTTTTTTAAACTGTTTTTGTATGTTTACAAATCATCGATATTATTAATTACCCGTTGTCACTATGTATGATATATATATTATACAAAGTGTAATACCCGTATATTAATTTTTTTTAATTTTTTAACTTTTATTATTATTATTATTATTATTATTATTATAATCCTTATTATTATCATTATTATAAGTATGTTTAATTTCATAATTTTTTTTTTATATAACTACCGGCGGTACGCTTGCCATTTACTATATACGTATACGTCGCGTCATGTATGTTAGCCTGCAAACATGTGTGTTTTGACCTCTCTCTCACCTCTACCCAAGACGCTAGCCTAATTATAAATTGTACGTGGACTATTATACCACAATATTATTTTTTACTGATTATTATTATTATTAATTATTTTTTTTATCATTATTATTATTAATATACATTTTTTTAATTTGTACTATTATCTACAGAGATAATAATTACGATTTTTTTCTCCGAACAACGGTTCATATATATATATATATATATATACGCCTCTCTATGCGCATACGTCGCGTGTCTGTATCGTAAAGTATAAGATTTGCAACAAATAAATTTTATTCGATGGACGACAAGTGCGTTGTTACATTATTGTCGTTAAGTGTTTACTCGTTGTACCCGCTACCCGATGTAATAGTATAAGTAATAATATAAACTATAAACGAACATCAATACAGACTTCCATTATTTTATGAAGATGTGAAAATAATATAAGAAATATTTTTGTACACCTTGAAGAATATTTGATTAAACCAAACAATATCTAAAAAAACTATGCTTGTTGACGCGGTTGAGTACCTATTTTGCCTATAGATTACGCCGCGTTAAAAAAAAAATCTGCAATTATAAATCGACGCATCTAGCACTGGACATTGGGTTAGTCATATAATAAACTTTTATGTTTGGTTAAACCGATAATGGTAACTTTTCGGATTTAGATACTGGGGACTAGACCATGCTAGGTTTAGGCAATTACTGTTCTGATATTATATACTTACAGGGGTGACCAAACTTTTTTCGGCAGAGATCTACTAAAAATATATTTCACCTTGAGGTTCGACTTCCATAAAAAAGCTTTTTTTATTATTCTGTACCTATATATTGGTTAGGTGTGGCCTAAAAATAAATTCTAACATGATCAATTTTGAAATCGCCCGCGATCGATCGTTTCGCCGCCCTCGATTATACTAGTACTATTATAACACTATGGCTATATGGTTCCAGAGTCAGTGACCTCCATGACTATGTCAAGTGGTGTATCCAGAAATTTTTTGGAAGGTGTAAAAAAAATTTAACAAATTAAATTGTTTAAAATTGTGTGTGGTTTTCATTGTAACAATACATTATATTACATTTTTACAACACTGTTTATATAAGTGAAAATAGGTATGAACATAATTTTATTTAAGGTTTAATTAAATAATAAAACGATAATACCTAATATAAATCACAACGGTGTAATTACTACAGACGGACTACATTGACATTTAAACACGGAAAATATTATTATGAAAAACGCTTTGGAAATCCGAAAATGCACTAAGAGTCTAAAAATACATTGGGTATTGTTAAGTATTTATTTTTTTTAAGTATTGATCGCAATCGGTGTTATTATTAGGCGCTATAGTGATATCCATCAAGTTCACCGGCACACTCTTCTACATATATGGTATCAAAAATTTGCTAGGAATTTGATAGATTTTGCTAGGGCGTTTTTGGATTTTTGCTAGGGCACCTAAACTTTGTAAATTCATAAACAAACATGCCGGAGTCATTTTTATGGATGCACCGGGACATTTTCTGATTCCAAAAAATAATGTCTATTTATTCAGACAAATTTGCTTAATACTTGACTGCTTCATTAGATCCATGACACTGTAACTAAAACCATTTAAAGTTTGTGGTTCGTAAAAGAGCAATATTTTTACATTTTGTTTCATTGTTAGTGATTTAGCTATTACAGTTCTTATTTAGCCATTATTTAAACGTTTTTTAAATTTCGTATAGATTGTTTTGTCAATGTAATGATTTGAATCCAAAATTTTCTAGTTTTATTAGTAGCTTTTTTTTTTGTATTTAAGTTTATAATATGTACAATAGTTAATTCATACTATTTTATTTGTGAATTTTTTTTTGTATTTATCTATAATACCTTATATGTCGCTCAAAACGTATGTATTATAGCATTATACTTTTATTTTTTTGGTAGGATCTTCTAGTTAGGAAAGGTTTCAAATTTAGTATCAGCTCCATCGACTTTTTTTTTGTTTCCAAAAAAAAAATATTTTTTCTTTCATTAAAATATTTTTGGTAGATTTTACAAGTACCTCTTTTGCTTTAATAGATCTATGACACTATCACACTTTCCCCATTTTGAATTTCAGGTATGAAAGCTGCGTAATAACTACTGACCAACATTATTCTTTCCCATTTATCAAAAATGTTTGAATCGCTAGTCGTGGATAGTATTATACACTTTTTAAATTCAGTCTTGGTCGACGAATAACATGGTTTCCGTTCTAGACGTTCTACTGAAACTTACAACGTTACTCTCTGTAAATACATTTATGATGCCTTCAAATGTGGATCTCAAGTGGACGTAATTTATACGGATTTTGATAAGGCGTTTGATTCCGTGAACTGCAACACATGTCTTTCGTCTTTTAAAACAGAGTGGCTGTCTATACCTAATTCTAACCAGTTAAGAAGTAGTTGGTTAGTTATTCCTACTACGGGAACCGGTCTTGAGAACTGGGTTGTTGAACCGATATAAATAAAGTTTTCTATGTTATATTTTATAGGTCCTACAAACTTATAACTTGCGTTCATAAACTAATACAATTGAAGTAGATTTAGCAACGTATACAAACGTTTATTAAATGTTTGAAATAGTAATAATATTATACAGTACACTATCATCTGAGTAACCCTGAATCTTGAGGGTAGTTTATTGAAGACCACAGGAGTAGCGGAGTATGAATTGAAATAATGAAAGTATTATGATTTAACTATAAGATAGGTTATTATACCTATAGTCAATCAAATTATAATGTAATTTTAAAGAATATATGAAAGAACGATTGTCTTTACTTTGAGATTCAAACCCGATTACTAGCTATGCCAATAATATATACTCAATGATCCTATGCTTTGTTAATTTAAGCAGAATTTGTTTAACTCAGAGTATGACATAAATAACGAGTCAGTAATCTGTAAATCGTTACGAAACCATGAAGCACATTTATCTGTATTAATGGCGCTTGGGTTTGGCTATCCTCTACTAGATTGGATACGTTTCTATTTCTTAAACAGGACGCAATGGTTTAAGTTTTTCGGTTCAAAGTCTCATATATTTATAGTTTCATCTAGTGTCCTTCAAGGTGGTCATTTGTCCCTAATTTTATTCTCACTGTTCATAAACAGTGTCTTTAGCGTCCTCAATACTGCAAGTATCTATGTTTTGCTGATGATATAACATTTTTTTTTAAATTGTCGCACAGGATGATTGCATAAAATTACAGGAAGACTTTAACACATTTGTTAAATAGGCTGAAAATATTATGTCAATTCTTAATATTGATAAATGTAAATCTATGTTCTACACTAAACGCCGTTCCCCTTGTTTATTTTCCTATTCAATTAAGGGCACCTTCCTTACCTCCGTTGATAGTGATGTTTATAATCTTGGTTTCATTTTTCATTCCTTCTCTATGCCCTAGACCCCATATTGATTATATAATGTGCAAAGCAAATTAAGTTTTAAATATTATAAAGAGAATCGCTGGAGAATTTAAACTTTCAAGATCATTAAAGACGTTATATTGTGTATTAGTCAGGTTCATCCTTGAATATGTTTTCGTAGTATGAAATCTTCACTCAATGGTATATAGCCAGCAAATAGAACGTATCCAGCGTAAATTGGACAATGTGCCGGTGTTGAGACTAAATTTAGAATCTGCCCGAAGGCGACAGGGGTTCTAGCAAATTCTAAAACTGTCATGGCAAAATCTAGTGAATTCGTCTAAATAAATTAACATTATTTTTTTTGGAATCTAAAAATTTACCGGTGCGCTCACAAAGATGGCTCCAACATGTTTGTTTATGGATTTGCGAAGTTTAGGGGCTCTAGCAAAATCCAAAAACGCCCTAGCAAAATCTATCAAATTTCTAGCAAATTTTTAATACCATATACATTGACCTAGTATAATGTGTCGGTGCAACTTGACGGACATGCTGTAGTATTGTACTACTAACAGTCATAGATATACGATATCTTTCAGGAATTTAAAAAATATTTTTGACTTAAAATGGGAGAGATTACATCCCTCTTATCACAAAAGAAAAGTACCGAAAATACCGTTAGCCCTACTGCTTTGTTAATACGGTTAGAAAACCACGTTTTCTACAATTCTACGGTATAACGTTTTAACGGTTTTCTACGGTATTTTACGGTATACCGTATATCGAAATAATTTCAAAAGACTGGTATACCGTCAGCTCTATGACTTTTGCTAATTTTAAAAAAAAATTGTTAAATGTTAAAAATATAAAAATTTAAATAAAATTGAACTCGAAAAAATTATTTTTATAATTGTTTCATTCAAAATACTCAAAAGCTTTCATTTTTTAACTTTTGACTCCTCTTCCTCTCCCATGGTTCCACAGGAATCATTAAATATAAAAATTTTGTTTAAATATAATAAATCAAAATTGTATATTTTTTCAATAGTGCTGTTCTAGGCACTGATCCAGGTCAAACAAATATTAGTAAGTAAGTAAGTAAGCAAGCAAGTAAGCAAGTTAGCAAGTAAGCAAGGAAGCAAGAAAGCAAGTAAGTAACCAAGCAAACAAGTAAGTAAGTAAAGTAAGCAAAACCAAGCAAGTAAGTAAGTAAGTACCTAAGTGAGTGAGTGAGGAAATAGGTACTGATAATTTTAAACTCTGATTTGTCTAAAATATCAACTAGATCCAATTAGCTATTAGTTATTCATAACTTGTTGAAAGTGAAAATTAAAAAAAAAAATTGAGCGTAAGTTTTTAATAATTTTTTATAACCGTCTAAAGTAAAAATGTCAACAAAATACTTGAAATCACAAAAAATTGCAGTTTTTTTCTTATTAGGAAAATCATAAAAATTTTTCTATTTAAATCTAAGATTTGAAAATTTAACACAAAATTTTTTATACATTTTTCTACTTTTGTAAAAAAAAAAAATTAGCGGAAAGTCAAAGTAATTTTTAATGAGTATTTAAAATTAGTCATTGGATATTCCAATTGGATAGTCATTGGGTAAAGTACCGATTTCTCAGGAACGATTTTCTTATTTTATTGTAATTCAAAAAACGAATAAACGTAAACACTTAAAATTTTTATTTTCGCCGAATGTTGAGATTATTATTTTCTATACACTATAAAACTTAAAAAATATTTTGACAATTTTTAAGCTAATTTAGGCCTAAGAAATTTTCGGCTATTAAATTTTATTTTCTAAAAATAATGATTTTAATTGGATCAAAAAACTGGAGAATTTAGTACAAGTTTACTTATAAGTTGTTCTAATAGTAGTTAAAAAATATTAAAATTTTTGTTATAAACATTTAAAGTTCAAATTTTGACCAAAATTCATCAAAATTTCAAATATTTGCAAACTATTTTTATAATTAAAAAATTATAAATTGTTTAGTTTTTATAGCTAAGGATTGAAAAATTAAAAAAACGTTTATCATAAGTAGTTTATAGTGTTATCAAAAAATCTAAAAAAAGTATGTACATGGTTGTTTTTTATAGATATTTTTAGTTCAAACTTGGATGAAATTAGATATTTAAATAAAGAATAACTATGTTAGTTATTTTAATGTAATTCAAAAATATTTTTTGTGGGGGCTTAAAACTTTTAAAGTATATTGTATTATTATGATATTTTACACACTCAATGACATTTACAAATACAATGTTTTCTGTAAAAATTAATTTTACCCACTATGTTATTAGTAGTAAAATGAATTATTTTAATTTTAGTTATGTAGGCTGACAGATCGTCTTCGCTTAGAATCGTTTTTCGTATACAATGATTTATATCATTAAATACAATTTTCAAAATAAAGTTAATATCATTAGATATTGAATAAAGGACATTTTAAATTATTACACCTGAATTATAATTGCGTTTTGATTATTTTCCTAAATAAAACATTATTTACAAAATCATAGTTTTAATATAGTATTAATATTAGTACAATAATTATACGTAATCTTCTACAGTAGAGGGGCTACACCGGAGTTCAGTAATCTGCTGCAACTTAACATATTTAAATGCTTTCCCAGTAATCTATCTACCTGTTGCTGGTTTACAAAGACGACTATCAATTGATTGTTGAGCTATTGCAGAACTAAAGAAAAATGCATTTGTGATCTATCACAATTATAATAAATGAGAGTATCCAATATTATTTCAAAAATCTGATTTCATATTTATTCGGAAAAATGTCTGGAATTCAACTCGATACGTATTAACAACGATCGTTCTAAGATTTATAACAGCCGGTTTGCTATAATTCACATTAATGAATTATTATGTATACAGTTATAGAGATACATTTTTGGTTTTATGTTATTTATAATACGTCTATTTACTACTGGTAAATATAATGTTTGTCATCAAATAAAAATATTCGAATTTGTTTTGACGTACTAAAATCAACGAATTAGGTATAAAAGTAAACTGTTAAAGTCGATCAGAAATGCTCAATTTTAGATAATTTGAGAAATGCTAAAAATTTCAAATTTAATATAAATATGTAAATTATTTTGTAGTTAAAAATGAATAACATAAGTCTTAAAAATTTAATATTTGTTTCCACATAAGATTTCTTGGTAACATTTAAAGAAAATAATTTAACATAAAATCACATAAATATTTATCAAAGTTCAAATTTTGTCGACATTGGATATTCAATGATATTGCTCATCAAACAATTTTTGGAATTATGTGTTAATTCAAAAAAAAAA
>JACXSJ010000691.1:156736-187354 GCA_014851325.1 Pentalonia nigronervosa | reverse complement strand
CCCCCCCCACTCCATTGGCCGTTTAGCCCGCTAATATACGGCGATCTGTACAGACATTATATGGTTTTCAAGTGATCAGAATGTATATGAACAGATAATAATAAGTTATCTAACACCTATAATATAATTATAGTGTAACGTTCTAATCTGTAAAAGTTTTAATAATCCGTATGCATTAAAAGCACTTTATTGCTCATATGTACGGTAAATTTTGAATTACAGCTCTAAAATTTGATCATCTAATAAAGTAGGTCTGATTCAGACAAATCCAGTAAAATTTCAGGGTGGCTAATATTTTTAACATCAATGTGAGTGGGAGGATTTTAATTCCACTCAACTAAAAAGCTCTCCGTTTTTTTTTGGGGAGGGGGCTCATAGAATATTTGGGAGGCTAAGCCTTCGTAGATCCCCACTCTGATTTTCCCCTATGAAATCGATACAAAATAGTTTTTGAGAATTTCGTCTTTTAACCGCGACATTCAATGTCTATCTCACTCTTCTTACCAGCTGCTATCTCTTTTAAATATGGAATCGTTGGAGATACGAAGCAAAAGGTTAGATCTCTGTTTTATTTTTAAACTACTTAATGAACAAACTTATTGTTTAGAATTAGTTTTAAGCTTAAGTTTTTTGGTTACTAATCGTAAAACTAGACAACTAAATACTTTTTATGTACCATTCCAGTCTACCTATTATGGCCGAAATTTTCCTATGAATAGAGGTATGGAATTAGTTAAAATATTTCATATTGATTTATTTTCATGTTCAACTGTTGATATGTTTAATGTATATTTAAATAACTTAATAAAATAATATGTAAAAATAACCTAGAACCTATCACGATTAGATGTATTTGTATATATTTATATTATATAATTAGTTTAATTAATTTGATATCAATGTATGTCTAAAAATGTTTAACCTATTAATAAGTATGAGTAATCACTAAGAATTAAATTTAGAAAATTTTATGCTACCAAATTTCGTATATTTCATTTTTCTTGGGCATTTTTTCCCGTCCTATTAAAAAAATAATAAATTAAATAAATAATTAATATACTATACATAGGATCGGCACTGAAAGCTCCGATTGATTGTCAATTTAAATTTATAATATATGGTTTACAGATATATATATATATATATATTTTTTTTTTGGGGGGGGGGGGAATTAGACCACGATAACAAAATATGTCTATTGTCCAAAGAGGTGTAATGTTGTAGTAACGAATATAGGTTATATATTATATTTTAGGTTATATTGTTTAGTGTATAAAATATATTATTAAGTATATCAAATTAAGATAAATATCTAGTGTATTATAATATTATGTTGGAATTTGTAATATATTTTCAGGACCACTACTATAAGTGCATGAAACGGAATAAAAATTTTAAAAAATGCTTAAAATACTTTTAATAGTTTATCATATTACGCGTTTGAACGTATCCCCGGAATATATATATAACACTTCAGTTGGCAAGCCTGTTTTTCATTTTATACTTTAGTACACACACACACATATATATATATATATGTTTAAGCCAATGGTATGTATTGGTTTTGTGTGGCCGACGTGACAAAGAGAGTGTCTTAAAGGGGAAGAACCTGCACCAGCAGATGAACGGCTGCCGATACGCGCGAGACGATACGACGAGATGAGAGTAGGATGAAATTATAAGAAACGGACACTATACACTACTTCCGATTTCTGATCACGTACCTGTGTGTATTATAGCGGTATATAGCTTCTGATCATAAAACCGCAAAAACAATGTATTACAGGAAAAATAGAACCATCGCGCGTACTATATATAATATACTTGCACACGCATAGCGCAGTAATAAAGTGTATGATATTGGTTCGGTTATTGTTTTATTTCGTCCGTTGCGGGCGGCCGTGAACACGTAGTCCGTTCGCATCGGTTGGCGCGACGCATCGATTTCGTCGCAGCACCAGCCCCACCGGCATCAGAATCATACCATCACATAATATAATATTATGTGGATAAAAATGTACAATGATGAAATTTTTATTAATAAAAATATCTCGGTCGTTAACGACGCAGCGTAATATACTTGTATATGTTACGGGCAAAGTTGGAAGTCGGGCATTATTGTATCACTGCAATTCCCGGGCACGATGCACAATGCTTGGTGCTTGAGGGCAAAGTAAGAAAAAGTTTACATTGTATAATGCGGTGCCCAAATGTATTCGGTATTTTAGATAAAATATTGAAATTTAAACACATCTTACTGGGTACTTAAATAAATATAAAAAAAAAAAACTCGAAAATAGACGCCTCAAATATTGTAGTTACCAAGGTATTAATAGTTTTTAAATATATTATCCGTTGAATCATTGTTAGGTTTCTAGTTCCTACTATTGAATAACATATATTATAATCTAAAGGTGGTGTGAGACGAATAAAAATGATATTATTTATTAAATTTAATTATAATAATTTTAATAGTTTTATTTTATTAATTATATAATAAAATGTTATGTTACATAATGATATAAATGCAAGTATATTTGTTCCTAAATTAGATAGGCGTCTCGTATGTTGTGGTGTCAAACTCAATACAATATCGTCTGCAATATGTTATAGGTGTCGGTATTCGTTACGTATGAATACCATTCGATATAAGTGTGCGCAGTGCTCTGTATTTAATTCACTTTGCCCACGTGAATCCCCGGACAGCGTACACTTGTCCGGGCACTCTCGTACAATACCCGGTCAATTTTGAAAAATTGGAGTATTAAAATGATCATTCTTAAAATTCTTCCAAAATGTTAGGGCGTTGTGCACAGTGCCCGGACATTAAAATACAATTTCCTATTTTGCCCGTGACATATACGCCTACGACCTACACACGTGGCGAGTGTGTAACGTTAAATAAAAAAAAAGCGATTAATACAATATTTAAGTCGCCCGCAACAATCGTCAAACGATGCCGCGTGGACGTGCACGGTGTGCAGCGCCAAATAATTCATCACAGTTTGTTGGCGGTGTTAATTTACAAGCCTTATTATTGTACACGTATAACATAAGTCAGTAAACACGCCAACCTTTACACAGACAATTTGCGAGTTGTGGTTCTATAAATTTACGTTGTAATTGAACACCACGAGCGATTGCGTGCTGCCCGCACAATAAGTGTTGTCAAATTTCAGCCAAATACCGTTTTACGCAGTATGTTAAATTCTTGCACGCTCAGGCTCGGGCTTTAAAATAATATGATCAACAAACCGATATATACAACACAATATTCGACATAGTTCTACATACGTACGTATCTATATATAATTTATTACAATGTTTATTATAATTATATATGACAAGTCAGTGATATGAGGCGTACGCGGTTCTTAAATATAATATATTATATTAGTGTGCATAGCGTGCCGGCCGAGTTCAAACTCGAAAAACTTAAAATTAAACTTTTACATCGACGGTCGCAGATTTCACACTGAGCTGATTATATAGAGAAAAAAAGTAAAAACGGCGATATCGGTTAAATATAATATACAGTTGAAAAAGTTCACGCGTAGTGCGGTATTTTATTTTTATAAATGTTTTGAAATCAATACAAATATAAGTAGTAGCACATTTATAACTGCGGCGAACAGAACGTGTGAATAATATTGTGTTCTTACTTATTATAATTATCAGTGCGATTTCCTTTCCAGGAATTATATCCATATATATCATATAAAATATAGTGAGCACGGGCACGGGTGTACCGACAAAAGAAAATATTACGCAACAATGTTAATCATAACCTGTTAATCAAAATATATTACATAAAACGCATTAACCTTAATTAAATACCCGGTAAAAGTAATAATTATGTAGGTGATATGTATTTTTAAAAAACAAATCTGCATTATTTAACAGGTTTTGAATTTCACTCATACAGTCATTTTTATTTTTATTTTAAGTTAAAGCATCGATAACAGGACCATTGTAGGCTTGTATTACTACTTAAATTACCGAAACTAAATTGTACAATTTAATGTGTTTCATAAATAATACAATTTTTCAATGGTGTCTTCATCGGGGCCAAATAAGTCGCGAAGGTGTTGAATTTTTGCCGAGCCTCTTGTGTGTCTCGACATTCTGTAATAATGATGAGTTTGATTGAAATAGGATAGCCGCATGTTTGACATGTTCTCGGTGGCTCTCTTCTTCATAAGATGGACATGTGTGTAGTGTGTAAGACCTATTCTAAGGCAATTTAATATAACTTCATCTTTTCGTTTGAGAGACTTAGGGTTATTACATTTTTCTGTTGTTCTTTTAATTTCGTTTAATTTACTGATCATTAGTAGACATTTTATAATGTTACATTGGTATTTTAAAAGTAATTTACATTAAAGTTAGATATAAAATGATATTTTTTTTTTGTAACTTTAATTAAAAGTACACTTATTTTATGAAAGCGACTCAAACTATATAGCTAATATTTAACTATTCAAACATTTTGCATAAGAGGTCAACCACATCGGCATAATATTAATATAGTATATGAGAGTACCTCTACTCATAATAAAATATTTAAATATCTAATATCACTTAAACGTATATTATTTCTTCTTAAACTCGTCTGCTTATTATTTTATAAAATTGAACTTTATTTATGATATTATATAGGTATATAATATGTTATTTATTCGAGTACATTGTGGCTATACTTAAATGTTAAAATAATATCAAAATTAAACAGATAATTGTATTAAATATTATTTAATAAAATTTAAACTTAAACTCTGTTTATAACTTGATTTAATTTAATTAAGAATTTATCATCTGTACAACAGCGGATTCATACACTTAAAAGTTCTTCGTTTACATTAATTATTATATAATATGAAAAGTTTAAACCAAGATCTGAGAAATAAATTCGCTGTCGTAAAATTTGAGTTTCTTTGAAAAACGTTTTACTTTTGTTCCTAATACGGTTATCATAAAAAAAAAAAAAGATTTAATTCGTTTTTACTTAAATACAATTAATAATGTCGCTGAAAATACAAAAGTATCAATTATAAATAAATATATACAGAGTGATTCAATATTTATGTTATAGCCATTTTATCATATAAATATTTAAAATACGGAAAAATGTATAATACAAAAGTTTTTTTGATTTAGAAATGTATATATCGTCGATATGTTTAATAATTCATTTTTCAAATATACAAGGGGACTTGGGCGCCTCTGAAAACCCAAATCTTTAGTATATTATACACTTTTTAAATTTTATTCCGAATTTGTTTTCATAAAACAACTGATATAAATTATATGTTATATATAATATAAACATTATAATATTACTAACAGTTATGAACTTATAAAAGTCAATTCCGACGTACCGTAGAACGGTGGAATAGGTTTGTGGTGTAAATATTTTTGATTTTTTAATTTAAATAATTGAGACGCGTGCAAAATTATGTATGTAAAATTAATATCTGAAGAATTGTAATTGCTCGACAATTGACAAATACAATTTTCAAGTATAAAAGTCCGTGTTTTATAAAATAGAACGTTATAGAGAATGTAATATTACAGCGGAAAGATAAGGGGAAAAAAATATGAAATGCACTTCCGGTTTTGAAATATTCACTCGGTGTTCTTAGCTGTACAGCAGATGTTTCGCCATAACGTCTTGGACACTTCACAATAATTAAATCGTTTCGCTGAATTAGTAATAATCATCGTCGGCTTTTTGACAATTTAATTGCGTTAAAGAGTGACGCGCTTGTGTACCATTAAACTGCGCAGCGGTTACAACCCTTTTATTTTTTTACTTCAATTACTCTCCTGGTTTTTGTGTTACCTCTGCCAGCCGATAAAGTTTTTAACAGATTGTGAACACGATCATGAATATTTCCGGCTGTCCGCTCAAAAATTATACTCGGCTTACACATTATCTTACAACGAACAGTCATAACATACGTTTAGTGTATACACACAGACACACACACACACAAACATCCTTAATAATAATTACAGTTTTAGTTTCGTTTATAATATCATATCGCGTATCATGACGTATAATATGCCGTGTACATATTACATATTATTATTATTATTATTATAAGTTGTATACTAGTCAGGGCACGAGTTGGTCATTATCATATTATTATTATAATATTATGTACTGTGTAGCGTATAATAATAATTATAATAGCTAAGTTTACAATGTGCGACAACCGGCAATTATATATACAATATTAATATGGTAATATTTTTATACCGACAAGCGATTAACGGAAACACGCTTGACGGCCGGTAGTCGGTATACACGTGCACCAATAATACTAAAATATTATAATATACTCGGAGACGGATCTGTCATAATATTGTAATGCGTATAAAGTTTCAGAATTTGCGAGACCGCCACCACAGCAGCGAGTAGGCGTAAACTGCATGTCACGGGTGTAACGGACTCAAGTTTTTTATTTTTCTGTTCTAAAGCTGCGTGTTTATGTATAGGTACAGAGTGATTCGACATCTCAGCCGTTTTATCATTTTAATATTCAAAATACAGAAAAATGTACGGTACTAAAGTTTTTTGATTTAGAAACATATATTTACATCTGTAATGATTTGTACGTTTTATAATTTTTTACAGTGTATTAAGGGAATTAGGGGGTAAACTTTAGTAGAAACTCAAATTAGAACCTATATACATTTTTTGCAAACATAATGTCAAGACATTTTTTTAATGCATTTTAGTGTTTAAACAACACTATAATTAATACAAAACTCTATGCTTGAGAGAAATTTAATGTTTTTATATATTTCTAATGTTGACTCCGCGGGTAATTCAAAATGTATATTACGTCACTCAATTGATTCAAAATAGAGAAAAATGTGTAATACGAAAGTTTTTTGATTTAGAAACATCTAAAATGATTTGTACATTTTATAATTTTTTACAATATTTTTGGGCTGTCAACTTAAGAAATTTATAAAAACTTTAAATATTTCTCAAGCATAAAGTTTAGTATTAATTAATGTTGTTCAAGTACAAAAATGTATTAAAGAAATGTCTTCGTATTATGTTTGCAAAAAAAGCATAGGTCCCCATTTGAGTTTCTAAAGTTGACGCCCCAAAACCTCCCCTATATGATATTGTAAAAAAATTATAAAATATACAAATCATTTTAGATGTTTTTAAATCAAAAAAGCTTTTGTATTATACGTTTTTCTGTATTTTGAATATTTATGTGACAAAATGGCTGTAACGTAAATATTGAATCACTCTGTATATATTATATATTTATAGGTGTGTAAGTGGATAACGTTTTATAATAATAGGAGCTGTTGGGCGCGCGAGAAGCCAACCGCGAATCACGGTCGCTCAAATAAGTCTCTTCGGAAGCCGAGGGCATAATATATATGCGCGACTTTTGACCCCTTACCCGCCTTACACGTTATTCAGTCGGACGGCTAGATAAGAGTCGATTTCGCACCTACACGCACCCACACGCACCCACACGCACCCACACGCACACACGCACACACACACACACACACACAAACAAACCTACCACGGGACCAGGCGCGAGCTTAAACATTTGACGTATATATATTTATATGTTATATAAATAGGGCACATTATCCCAATCTACTTGACATCGCCGCTGGCGGGACTTAGCCGGGGTAGACGGGACATTTGAAGCCGGGCCATCGTATATACATCATATACACGCGTATACTGTGTATATGTATAGTGATTGCCGTATACGCGGGAGTGGAGCGTTTATTAAAAATAGGGACGAGGCGTCAATGCGTGTATAGTGATAATAATAATAATAATAATAATAATAATAGTAGTAATAACGACTCGGACAACCCCTAGTCGGGAACCATCATCCCCCGAGCATTGCAAGCGTATATATTATAAGCTCTCCCGCGCGCTGTGTATCATCATAATATAATATTATAATGGAACGCCACTCGCCGTCTGCAGTAATACGCGTCTTCGGAGAGGAAGAAGAGGCGACTGATGTTTTGTCGTATAATACAATAATATGTCAATTCGGGGGCGGATTGACAATTTTTTTCGGCCCGTGGTCCACAAATGTAACTTTTTTCCCCCAAAAGAGGCATTGTTTTGCTTTTTAATGTGTTCCTTAATTTTAAATTTTAAAATTGCTTTTCTCCCTAAATTAGTAAGATATTTAATAATTATTATTCTTACTTTAATGTAGTTTTGGGTTAATCAGTAACGTTTAGTAGCTCTGACGTTTTGAATTGAAGTTAGAACACACTTTTTCTATACTTTTAGACAACAACTTTAAATATTTTGGAACTTTTAAAAATATTAACATTTGGTATAGTATTTAAAATGTTTAGTTTATTACACTTTCTAAGCTTTTTATAGAAATAAATTTTATTATATCTCTTGTCTTTACTGTATAAAAATACAATTTTATCCGCAATCACAAATAAGAAGGTATGATTAGGTAGTTTTTTGAAATTTTCCTTTTGAACCATGGTAAAAGGGAAGCTATTAGTCAAAAGAAAAAATTTAAAAAAAACTGCACTACAAATCAACATCTCTGTTATATTTCAAATTAGCTACTGATTTTTCAATCAATTAATATATTGTATAATATAGGCTATCCCTATGATTTGATATCATTCTTGCTAATTTGATCTTCTTTTCTAGTAACACATTTGCAGTGCCTCTTGTTGCGTAAATAAATTTATTTGTACGGTCAAATATAGACAGGTTTAGATCCATCTCTAAAAAAATGTAATAATATTGCGTATTTTAAAAAAAATATATACAATGGTATAAGATTCTCAATCTCGGACCATGTATTTTATAGACAAGACTTTTATTATCAACCACTATTATTATATACTATCACAAGTTTGCATCATAATATTACATAATAAAAAAAAAAGTTGAAAAACTGATATATATATATATATATATAGTTAGAAAATGTAATTGCTAATTAGCGAGTATATAATGTATCGAAATTTGTTTATATTGAAATTATTGTTGAGTTCCTTTTGCTAAACGTCACTACCGAAACAATGCAGCAATAAACTCTGATGCAGTGCTCTACTTTCGACCTCAAAGTATAATATAATGTCTGTTAAATCGGATGGTGTTTTCCATAGTCCATAGCTGCAATCACAACACGTGATTGTCGTCGTCGTACGTTAGTGTCGTCCTGCATATATTACACAACCGACATTTTGCCACGCTGGCAACCGTGGATTACTATATTATATGCAAACCATTGGTTATTATGTTCATTTTTGAAATTCAAAAAAATTATTCCACTAATAAGGATTTTGAAGAAATGCAGGTGAGCAGGTGTATTTTTGGACCTAGGGGGAATAGGTTCAAGACGAAAATAGATCAAAAGGTGTCATAGTATACACGAAGTCATATTATAGGCTCTATCGATGAGCTGTAATGCCGAGGAGAAGAAAATACTGCAGCGAATTCTTATATAAAAATCGTAGCAAGCGCACACGTCGTGCTAACCGATTTAAATTCAAAATATCAGATCAATAATTGTGGTGTTTGAAATTAACAACACAGAGAGTACTATAATAAAGAATGAAAACTTATCGAAACGGCAAATAGCTATTCTTGATTATTATATATTGCCGTGTTCACAGACTGGTGAGGTTACCGCGTCGAGTAATTTAGGTACCTAAATAAATTATGGTAGTTTGTATATGTAATATATATACCGTTTTATCAGATTACGTTTGTGAAATTTGATTGAACAAAATTGAAAAATACATACACGATTCCCGGCTCGGTTAATTCGATTAGAAAAAAAAACACGATATCAATCGTGATTGGAGATTGGTCTTTATATACATCTATACATAATATTATATAGGTCTTAAATCGTTATGGGGTTTGTCTGGGTCTCAAAATGACAGAAACTGTGTATTATTTCGTTGTTTTTTTTTCCAATCAATATTTTGGCACAAGTTAAAAAATCAGGTTTGACACGACCAAACAGAGTGTAGGTATTACATATTGTACTGTTCAAACGGTCGCACGTACGTTCCGCAAATCAGATAACGACGTTGGGAAAGAAAAAAATTGTATTACAAGCGTATGTACATTCACGAATAAGGAGATCCAGGTTTTTGTTATTGCTGTCAGATTAGTTGCTTAACGACTCGGAATAATAATAAAAAAAAAAAAATTAGCCATTTAGAGGTTTTTTTTTTTTGTTTCGTTTGTCACTGCCTTAATGGTGTATTTGAACGCAGTCTCTCGCAAAATATGAATTCGGAGCAGATAAAATGAAATACGCGCGTTTTCATGCGGATCGTCAGCTGATCAACTGTAATATCATATACGTCACGCACGACAGAAATACATCTTTTTCTCCGAAATAAAAACGAGTAACACGGTAGCCGGTAAATACACACGTACTGCGAAAAATACAATATTATATGGGTACGAGTTTTATTTCTCAGGCAGACAGATAATATAATTAAAGCGTTTAATATTATATGTATTTATTGATTCCTATACAACTGTTGTCTATAATATATATATATTAAACAACATTGCATTAGAGACGATTTAATGAAACTCTCTGCTGCAGCAAGGCGCATCGTTTCATTGGTGTTTTCTAATTCAATATGACGGCAGACTGTTTCTTATAGCGTTCGTGCTAAGTTGAATTTCCTAAGTTTTCACGAGAAAATAGTGGTAATATATAAACAACTTTCTTTGGAAACACGCGCTGTGAGATTCAGTGATACGGAAAATATTAATCGTGGGTTACTGCAGTACTGCTCTCGGAAATTTGTTTGATGTAACGGCTGTTGTTTTTAGGGATAGTAATTTATGAAAAATAAATATCTGTGGGGACTGAAATGAAAGTTAAGAATATTCCATATACAGGGTGCCTCGCGAAGATCTGACATATAGAATAACTTTTGTTGTACCTATTCAATATTCGAATTTTTTTTTCTGTTTAATTTATATACGCTTTCGTTACATGTATAATATAAAAAAAAAATGTTTTTATTTTTTAATAGTGAAAATAAAAAATTTAAAATTTGATAAAAAATATTTTTAAAAAATGTAAAATAACCAATTTTTAAATATGATTTTTAGAAAAATTTTGATGGTAAAAATATCCCTTAAATTACAATCGTTTATTTTCTACATTTTTTTTGAAGTTTTTGGAAATTTGAATTTTCTACCTTATTGTAATAAAATAAACCACTATCATTAGTTTATTACCAATAACTAGTTACAATGACTATTATCGATTTATTTTTTTAAGAATTTCTGAAAACTTGAAAAAATTGTAGAAAATAAAGGATTGCACTTTAAGGGATATTTTTACCATCAAAATTTTTCTAAAAATCATATTTAAAAATTGGTTATTTTACATTTTTTAAAAATATTTTTTATCAAATTTAAAATTTTTTATTTTCATTATTAAAAAATAAAAACATTTTTTCTTTATATTATACATGTAGCGTAAGCGTCTATAAATTAAACAAAACAAAAAAAAATTTGAATATTGAATACAACGAAAGTTATTCCATATGTCAGATTATCTCGAAACATCCTGTATATGTATAATAAGTACAATACATTAATACATTACGTTATTAGTTATTTCCAGTGTTGTGAAGTTTACAGGAACTTATAAAATATTAATTTAAAGTAAACTTATTGAAACTTAAGTAAATCCAATAGTATAATATGATTTGCATATTATTTAAATAATTTGATATATTCAATTTAAAACAATTAAACCGGTTAGTTAAATCTAATTACATTATGACCCTATATACCTATTTTACCAATGAATCCAAATTTTAATTTTAATGTTTAAAATTATTATCAATCAAGAGTCAATTAATATTATATTCATAAATAATTTTGTTATTTTAATATATTGTATTTAATATTTCAATCAGATTAAAAAAAAAAATAATAATGTCCCTATAATCGTATTTACATGTTAAAATAATAAAATCTATAACACTGTTGAATATGTACAAAGTATAATTTCAATAGTACCATAATAATTAAAAAATATTCTGTATACAACAAAGAAAAACACAAAAATGTCCTAGGTAACTGTACAAGATAGTTCGGAATCCTGGAATTCGCAGAAAAACTTTTGGAAATGACTGGGTTTTTATTTCGATATTTTTTATAAAATATTTAAGTCCTGTAAAAATGTTGTATTGAAAATAATAATATGTGCAAAACAAACAGCCAAAACATTTCTCAAAAATTCGATTTCTTATTCCACGTGTTCAACGATATATGTCGGTGGAGAAAATCGGACTGATTGCAACAACTAGCCCGACACAGCAGTGCATGGATACGTCTTGCATATCGTTCGATCAAAACTGTTTACCGTTTTATAATATTGTACATAGACGATGATATAACCGTTGACCGTTAGGTAAACCTAATTTTACTTTTTTTTTCAAAATATTTTATTGTGTAAACATAGTAAAATAATTTATAAAATATTAAAGTGTTTACAATAAAATATCTACCTCTTTTAAACGTAATGTTTGTGATGTAGGCAGAGAGTTACATTACATAACAAGTTACAAATACACACTAATAAATAATACAACTTAGTTTAAATAGAATACTACACAGCAACACGATAAAGTAAATATAAGAAAATTAAAACATTTTTTTCACACTGAATTATTCTGTATATTTATATATTATTTTCTTACATTAAAATTATTAGTGAAAATAATCATAAATTTATTTGTTTTTTATACATGTAATTCTAGGAATCCCAATTGAAGAGAATATAAAAGTTTTTTATATGTAATACCATTGAATTGTAATATTTTGGACCTAATTAATCTAAGTATTTTTGACCAAATGACGACATTTTTTGTAATAATTGAACATCAATTGCTTTCTTTTCATTTCTTATATTTTCCGCATTCAAAAATGTTTCATAATTTTTTATCATATATAAAACCTTCTTATAATATACGCTCTTGACTGGTAACACGTTAAATAGCTTAAGATGTTCACCAGTAGGTTACTACTGAGATATTTTTTACACTAACAGATTCTAACGATTTTTCTTTGTAATATTTTTAGTGGTCTAACAGCATACTCATTTAGACTAATAAACCATATTGAAATATTGCGCCTGGAATAAAAATAAATAAATTAAACGCATATAGTTTGTACAGATAGAAATATGCTCGTCATTTGGAAAAACTAAACGATAATGTATATGTATGCACATTACAATATTATTGGCACGCAACGACTGTTGTTTCATATTTTTATCAAAAATCAAACCCAAACATCTCATATGGATAATATATACGCGATTAAGGTGTATTATTGACCGATTCACATGCGACGTGTCGGGGGCAACTCCTCCGAACACGCAGACAAAATACCCGACCTACAGTTTAGCTGATGTACAGAGTATAAGTCGTACGACATGCCATGTTCGATATCTGACGGTCGTAAAACCACGCGAGCGTATGTGTGTTTTACACATTTAAAAATTAATCGCCGCCGCCGCGGTATTCAAAAGGAGAAAATATTATCGTCTCCACCTCGCCGTTTCCTCTTTCCACGGCGACGACGGCGGCGGCGAACTCGCACACTTTATATAATAGAATAACGATTATAATAATATAATATATTAACGCACACAAGCACGCACGTTTTATGTATAAAACATTAAACAACTAGGGTTTTATAAAATGATAACACCCGATATTTTAATGGGTCCCGGTCGTCGCAGTGTTTTACTGCTGGCCTGTTTACGACTCGACCTCGTTGGAATATAATAATAATCTCTTCTTCTCGTTTTCTCGCCGTCTACTTCCACTCACCGTATATATATATATAGTTATTGCACGCTGCACGCTCTACATGTCAGTACCTATATAACATAATAATATTATATAAACGGTTATTAACTAAATGGCTTTAAACGCTCGCCTATTTGTGTGTGTATAGTTACCTATTCCTTATTTCCTTCGTCTTCTTCGATCGCTTCGAGACGTCAACGTTTCCATACGCGTTATTATTGTTATTACTGCGTACGTGAATAATTAGGCAACATTAGAGTACCTATATTAATCGTCGTGACGCTGTGCGATGGACAACGTTTCCCGGGGTTATCAATGCAGTATATCGACACACGGTATATCGACTATTGCGCTGTTAGTACAAACTACTTATAATAACTAAACAAAATATCTGCTTACCTATATATACATAAATATATAGACACATTGTACATCTATACTTTCGGGCGAATATCATTAAACAAAATTATTATTGTTTTTCCGTCGAAACACTAACAAATTAGAATACGTAAGCGAGAACGTTTTAAATAATTGTATCTAGTAATCACCCAATATGGTTGGTAGAAAAAATAATAATGACCAAAATGTGATTTTGTGATAATCGCGCTGGAGCTTATTGAGTTTGAGATAAACGATTAACTATATAATTTAGTATAGTGCAACGCGATAACAATAGTAAACATTATAAATTATAATAAATTATTGAACACCTATCTAAATGATTATAAATGTTCGCGGTATAATACTAATAAGTCATATTCGGATGAATAATAATTAACATTAATTTATTACAATAGGTATCAATATAGAGTGTGATTTTTTGAATAGTTACTGTACACTTTTTACTGTGCCCGCGGGGATATCACATTGAATATTCTCCACTGTTCTTCACCTTAAAATGATTATTAATAATAACGAACACCGTATTGGCTTAATATTCAATGTTTATGTAGTCAAAAATCTCCGACAAGGATGTAAAACAGTTGACTGCGGATGCCGATGTTGCCGAGCGTAAGATGTCGTGGATTATCAAAACCTTATAGAGTCGTATGTCACACCTGTTCTGATAAGTCACGAGAATCTTTTAGATTTTCGAATCATCGTGTGTTGTTGAACATCTCGACATTGTGCGGTCCTCGCGCGGAGCACGTACTGTAGGAGGATAATGACTGCGACTGCACCACTTGTGGTACTCTGCAGTTTGCAGGACAGACCAAGGAAATTGTCATGAAAATCTTCTAAGATCTGCGGAGATGGTGACAATAACTACAATCAACGTAAAATCACGCATAGACACACCGTCATAATCCGGCAATAGACACACCGTCTTCGTGATAACGTACATGAAGTTGTCCCCCCCAATAATTATAAATATAAAAAATATGTAAATTTGGGAATTTGTGATAATATTTGTGATAAGATCGAATACGGTCTACAACACTGTTGTCGAAACTATCGCAACCGGAAGTTCACTGAAAGTCCACCGATGCCGTCGTTGTTAGTCTTTCATTGCGACTATAGCCGTATCATACACCATGATTGGATTAATCGTGATTAATCAACAGCATTCAAGTCAGTGTATGAATCAGCAGATTTGTGCCTTGTTAGGTTGCTCACTACTCATATGCATGGTTTATAAGATTATATATCATAATATGATTCATGATTAATAGAGAAATAATGTTATTGCATGTGAATAAATCATAAATCGTAATAAATCAGTACGAGACTCCTGTAAAGATAAAGACCAAATTCACAACTTATAATAAAAAGAAAACTAATGAGTGATAAATAGTAAATAAAATTTGTATATATTTTGCAAAAACGCATTTGTTTAGCATATGTAAAACATTATAAATATGTAATACAATAAAATTTATACGTAGATATGTATAGAATACCTTATGTCCTTAAATCTTTGTGGTGTCTGTCCGTTCTGCAGACCTAACGATTCTTTTCTATGATTACCAATATTTGCATCAATATAACAGTATATTTTTTAAATACACACTAGACGGTTTATATAGTAGTGATATACTAATATTTATAAAAATAACTACGAGTTGTTCATAAATCGATACTTAATATATTTAAAAAATAATATTTATTATATTTTCTGTATTATTATATAAATTGAAAATGTTATATTAAAATATACAAAACCTCTTGGCTCTTATAGATGTATGACTTTACTCTGTATTGTAAATCAAATATTGTGACTATGTAAATATATATATATATATATATATATATACCATTAGTTTGGCATAAATTGTAAATTTTGTTTTATTGTACTGTAGTTTACTGATCAAAAGATTAATTTACTAATGAAATAAAATATTCATATTGAAAACGGGAATTTTGCATGCTCGAGGACTGCGTAGTTTTTTTAATTCGAATTTATATATATTTAAATTGTAAATAAAAGAATATTTTTTAATAATTTGTAAAAAATTAATAACTGTAGATGTGCGTTTACCTATTGTTTCGTGTCTTTCTACTTCAAAATATTTTTAGTCCCCTCCATTTAAAATTGTCAGATCCGCGCCTGTAACATTATACGAGGAATAATAAAATATGCATATTAGGTTTAATCTTTCTTTATAACTGTATACCGGTTAGGTCATTAGACAATAATGTCCTTTGTATACATATATATATATATAAATTGTATAAAATTTTAAATGTTAGATGTGAATTACAATTTCAAAGTCAGCAGTGGAGACGGGGACAGTAGTTAATTAAGAGTATTATTCTGTTTGGTTTCGGTGCCAAAGCCATTTAAAACCTATCTACGACAAGCTAAAACACTAACTATATACCGACACATTTAATTGAAACAATAAATCGCACCACTCGGTTTTATTGATCGGTCGTGTACACTTGATCTTGTTTATTTAAACGACTAAATGTCGTATGCATACTTATATTTTACTTGTGTATTCACTACTCATAAAAAGCGTCACATATAGTGATGTTAATTTCTTTTAAGTTTTTGTTGACATAATTATTGTAATACTATACTATGCAGCGACTACAATTTTTATTTCGGCGTTTATAATCTTCACGAACAAAGTTGAAAAATAAAAACATATTTTATTTACAATGTGAAATACGTACACCGCATAATAATAATATTAATTTTAATAGAATAATACAGTCATAACTACACATAGGTAGCTGTTTTTGTTTTGTGTTTTAATTATATTATTAGTTTAATTATTAAAAAAAATTAACAATTATAATTAAAATAAGAAAAATAATAATAATACTTATAGTTATTATATTTTGCATAAGAACGACATGTGAATGTGATTATATAAATATGTTTTTTGGATAATTTAATAAACCTATCTTATTTTTGAATACTATCTGTTCGGTTTTAAATATAGATATATAATATACAAAAATGCGAGGTATATAATAATATTGTCACTATAGTAAGTATAGTTTACTGGATAAGGGTTAAAAGCGTGATTGTTTGAACAGTATAAATACATTTACACTATAAATGTACATTAATTTGTACAAATCTACACATTTGGAGGAAATTTAATTGTTTATATTAAATGCGATTCATCTATATATTAGAGCGTAGATATATGCGTTTTAACTAGTTGCATATTTTACATAGAGTATAGATATTGGATCATGTTTGTCGGTTCATATTTAATTAGGTTTAAAATTAAATTTAAATATTTACTTATCCTTCTTTTATACTCAGTTATTTTAATTTTATTAATGCACATTGGTTTTTTTTCAATTCAAGACATAAATTATGAAATAATATTTTGCAACATTTCGAAATATCATTCCAATAATTAAATGTTAATATCGACGTAACGTACTACTCAGTTTTCACAACCATAATATATTATAAGGTATTTTCAAATCTTTTTTTATGTAAAACTTCTTTTGAACCTATTTTCAACAGCGTCACACAAAACAAAATTGTCTCCAATGTACCTATAGATCTTTAACGTGTAACATCAAACGGGTTATACGGTGCTGCGAATATAATGCGCCGCAGTAGGTACATATGGTACATGTATACAACTGATATAATAATAATATATATTTTGCTATGGACACGGTGCTTCACTATACGTACACGCTTAATCTACTTTCAATAATTTTATTTTCCCACACTTTCATCGTGTGATTTACGACAAACGCATGCCAATGGTGTATACCTCCACCGCGTACCTATAATTGTTTCAACCATCATTGTAAACCGAACAAATAATACCGCCTGGGGTGCGATATTGAGACGTAAGATGATGATATATATTTATTAGATCCTAAATTTAACATCTCTTTTTTGTATCCGTCGTCGTATTGCAGACTATATTTAAATCTAGTTTTATTAATTTTTCATTATATTATAAAACTCATTCGAAAAAAAAATGATGTAATCGATCCATATAATTACCCTAAAAACATATTTCGCATTATCTCGTAAAATTATATTTATATGTACAACAATACACAGAAAGTACTGCGGCGGTATTGTGGCGCACATACAACTCGTATAATATTATAATTTATAGTTATTTATTTTGGCGACTCATTAAACCGTTGTACCGTATACTGCATCATCGCAACAGACACTTTCGCGAAATAATAGACGTTCTGATGAATGGCATAGTCCAGCGATTCTAAACTGTGGTCCGCGGCCCCCTAGGGGTCCGCGACACTATAAATGATTTCAGCTGTGGACAGCATGTGTGTGTAATAATGATATTGTTAGAAATGTAAAATATATTATTATACAAGTATTGAACGCGTCTTATCGCAACTTTAGAAAAACATTAAGTATACCTATAATAATTTTAAATTATAAGATTAATTTCAGATATCATAAAAGTAAAACAATAATTAATTTTCTATGTAAGACAAAATGTTAATGTAATAATATTAAATATAACAAAATTAATTAACAAAATATTTTTTATACTTATTATATTTTTATTTACCTTTCTTTTAAATATATTGGTAATTGTAACGTGAAATATTTTTTAATAAAAAAATGGTAATTCCTAACAAAATTAATAAGGTGGTCCGCGATTTAAAAATGTCCTTCATCAGGGGTCCGCGTAATAAAAAGTTTAAGAACCACTGGCATATTCTACATACATATACTACACATACAACAATATTATATGAGTTACAAATTATATTATAAATATATCATTTTTTATTAACATCGGACCGGCGTCAGCGACGCATAAAATTTGCGTACTTACCTTTATAAAATTATTATGTAATACCGTCTGCGATGATTGAGATCCGATGCGAAAGGCAAAATGGCAATCATCATATGTTTTTACATTATGAACATAAGTAAATACCGTGCGCTAAGGACATTTTTTGAAATTGCACACATCATTAATTCTCATAAGTATTTTTCGCTTAGCTTTTGCCATTTTTATTAATTAGCATTTATTTCTTTTATTTCACTTAACAAATTTCAAACGAAACGCACTATTTGATCGTGATCAAATATGGTATGAAAAAACGAAAAGCGATCAAAATGTTGCAGTATACCACGTCACATGGTTTGCCAACTGAATATACATTAAATAATAAGTTCAACACTATCACCTACCTGCAATATTACCATACGCCTGGCTATAGTCTTTCATAGGTTTACGGTTTAAAATAATATCTTAAACTGAGGTAGTTTATATAACATAATATAATCAATGTAATCACAATTCTCAATATTTCGGAAAACATATGTGTAATTATCACGTCACAAACCATTAAAATTATTCATAGCTCATAGGTAGGTATATCATAAACTCATCATAATATTTTGAATGCACGCGGTACTGCACACAATTTAACTGAGAACTGTTCATTTTAATTATAGTTACTGCACATTTTTCGGTTATTTTTTGTATACCTATGAATATGCGTATTATGAAGGAAGACTTACTTAAATTATTTTTTTGCGATGACCTCGAGGTTTCCGCTCATCCCACGCCAAACTAGCATTTTCTCTCTCTCACACACACACACCACCAATTGTGCTCATCTGACTCGGCAATGATAATAATAATAATAATATACAATACGTGTTACACGTAATTATATTATATATTATTATAACAGTAGCTATATTATACCTCCGGCCCTGCAGCAGCTACCGTCTGCACACCGGATCATATTATATATGTATATATAATAAATTATACTATACGCATATATATAATTCTACCTATTTATAATATATGTACATATATTGTATATATATATATATATATGTAAATGGGACCCGTATCAAAGTCGGCGCATGAAAAAAAAAACCACTGTTTTCACTTACGGATTCCACTCGCTCTGTGTGTCCGGTCGCGGACGCATTATAGTATATTGTATATACGAGTATATGGGTACATTATATACGTGTATATAGTGGTCAATGAATATTAAAACGTTTTATCCTCTCGCCCGGCGACGGTGTTTGTTTCGGACCATCTTTTTGACACGGGGTGGTCGCAATTAATATTCAACCGGGCCCGTTGAGTACGAGTCGGCTTGCGGCGGGGGTGGGTCGACGAAGGGGAGGATGCGGCAGTGGTGATGTCGGTAGTAGCGCGCAATTAAAACGTCCGAAAAAAAAAACGTAGACGGGAAGAAAAGTCACCGCCACCAGGTTTCGAGTCCATCGGCCGACTTATTCTACATAAATTATACGTAATAAATTATTATCAAATATTGTATTATAATATATTTCGTTTTCCCGGGTTGAATCGAGAGCATTATTTTTTGTTTACGACACGACAGTGGTGTAACGAGCGACAACGCCAATAACATCATTAATATAGTAATATCGGCGTTTCGTAATAGACTCCCTTCTCCCCCTCCTGCAAAAAACCAGCCTAATATATACTTTATGTCCTCAAAAATTAAAAAAACAGAAGTTTTATTATTTTTGAATATTTCCCGATTTGTGATAAAAGAGAAACCATCACCTTGTGTGTAAATTTACATATAATTATACAATTATATATTTATGTAGGTACCTATTTACTAGCTGTATAGTCAAAATCTAACAACATTTTTTCAACACTGTACGTTGTAAATTTTCATGAGAAGTTAGTCCTTGAGATAAATTCATAATAATTGAATATCACTATAGCTCTATATTACACATTCATATATCTGTAACACACACGCAATAAGATCTCACTATCATCACCGTTGCAGTTCTCATTCATAATAATATTTTCTATACGTGTCCGTTTATTCAAATCGTTAGATAATATATATAGGTATTAATACGCATTAACCATACATACTACACCGCTTATATATAAACATATATATTATATATGTGTATACACTATATATGTATGTGTATTGAGTACATATAATATGTATTGTACTTTATTATTTCCCTATAGACTTACGCGATACGACGCTTGATTTTTTTTTCGAAATAAATTAGCATTGTGCATATTATCAGACAGAACCTGAAAAGTCTTACAATAGCAAAAAAAAAAAAAATAATACATTTGTGTACGTACATGGGTTAGAATAAGGAGAATATTACAATAATTAGTATTTATTATTATAATCAGTCCGTTGAACGCGCTTTGCAGGTTGAAAATCAATTGTAAACACGATAATAATAATAATCTATTTGTTTCCGTACAGAGATTACATATACATTTTATCTTTTAGTATATTATATACAATACATACAGCGTCTGGGTTTTATACTTTAGGAAGTCGGCGTTTTAAAACTGAACATTATTTATTTATTTTTTTATTGACGTTGTACATTGAATGTTTTTTTTTATTATTATTGTTATTATTATTATTATTATTATTATTATTACTGTGTCTGGGTTTTCATAACGATTATACACAAATAAACGCGTGTCCGCGTAGAATACAAGTTTTATTTTATTTTTTTTTAAATTAATATTTAATATTTCAAAGATTAATGGACGATATACAAAACCAGTTTGCAGTTGTAATAATAATAACTAGAACGATATTCAATTCAATAAAACGAAAAAAAAATGATGTGACTGTACGCAGTATATATAGGTTCACTATAATATTATAACATGTTAAATGAATGGCATGAAACAATATTCGTGAAACGTTGTCCAACACAATATAATATACGAGCTGCACGGATGATGTAGTCAGATGAAAATACTGGCGGACGAAACGACGTATGAAATACAAATATTGTACATCAAAAATGACTATGTTGAGTTGTCAAAAAACGATTTATATGTATTTTTTTTGCCGAGACAACCGGCTTTTTATATGGGTGGGAAAACAAAAGAATTTACAACAGGAACCTCTGCAAGAAATACATGTCCCAGTATAACCGAAGTCATAAATTCACGATGACGCTTCGCAGACTTTGGAACTACACGAGGATGAATAGAGACGCACGCATGCTCAAAATGGACATTAAGATCAGATAAAAATCGTGTGTTTAGCACGAATACATTCTTTTCTTTAAGGATTTTTTTTTACTTCTGCAAGCACTTTGATTTCTATCATAGGTAATATTATAATATTATGCATACCTATCTACTTATATATAATTGCACTTGATAAAACTATATCGATTTGATACTTACGTCTTACAACGCTTAAAGTATGAGTAATTATAGTTATAATTTCCAAATATATTTATATTGCTGCCGGGATTATGACCGTCAAGTATATAGCTCTACGAATTGATTTAATCGACGGTGTGATGATTAAAAACTCGAGGCAAACTCGAGAAAAATAATATATAAATATAAAATATTATTTTTTTCAATTGATTGTGTTCGGTCAAAGTTTGCACAATTCATATGCAAAAAGTACCTATCGTATTATTGATAAAATATGTATATGCGTATAATATAATATTTACCGTATACTATTGAGTTGATCAACATATCGGGTAAACTTCAAAAGATACGTATCCATAGGTGAAATGTCTTGCAACGAAATGACCTTTAGGAAAACTTGAGGCCGGTTGAAGCCACGTCACAATGTCCATAAACAATATATTTCTTTATTTTATTTATTTTTTATTATCATCCTCTGACATCTCTTGTTCGAACATGTTATGTAAATATAGATAATATACGGCGCAGACTTGTAAAATTGTCGTACTGACACGACTGCGTGCAACATAATAAAACGGCACAACGTAATAATAATAATAATAGTCTTAAGCACGAAACGAAAATGACGATGTGGAAGAAAATAATACTGCAAGTTTGCAGCGGTTTTGTACCCAATTTTTCTCCAAACACGGCCGCCGTGGCTTATGCACACCTGTCGATCACGGCGGCAGCCTATAATGGATAAAATATTTAAAAAGTGAATAATTTGTGGTTGAAAAAAAATTAATTTGTATACGTTTTCGTTGAATCGCATGTTCTTATTATTAATATCATTATTATTAATTTTTTTATTCACCACCGCCGAAAACCATTTTACGCTCCGGCGTGCTTTTGTTTAACTTCCAATCCCAAAAGTCCTTTTCTGCCGTTCTTCTGGTGTATAAAAATCTAACGCATTTGCATACAAATAAGACCCTTCCCCTTCACCGCACCCAACACCAGTGGCGTCGCCGCACCGCCACCGCTGCGGTGCACCTTCACCACGTGTTCGCCCTAAAAGTTGTTTTATATATTTAATATACATTATTATATTATTATTATTTCTTTGCCGAAATCCACACAGGGCATGTGGGGGGAGGGTTCGTGCCCGGGACGGCGGCAAGCGGTGGTTTTACAAAAGTTGAACGTGGTTTATGTAACTGTTATGAAACACCTTCAAGATGGCGGCAGCGTTTCAAACAAGTATAAAAAAAAAACTTTTATACAGTTTTTGTCACGATAGGGTTTTTCCTCTGTGTTTTTTTTACCGCGGAGGTTATTTTTTAATAATCCTCGGACCACCTTCACCGCGTGTAACGACCTGCGGATTATTTTTAAAAGTGCCTCAGTATATACATATATCATGTATACACACTTTATATACATATATCATGTATACACACTTTTTTGTTTCGGCCTACAAAGTCTGGCCATCTTATTTATTCGTTTTCCTGTTAACCCCTCTTCCCTCAGCGCCCATTTGGTATTATAATATACCGCTGCAGTGATGCACCGTATTCTTCTACACTACGGCACGGAATTGTTTTTTTCACCAACAACATTGTACGCGTTCGACAATACACAGCGAAGGAGGGTTGCAATGCGACGGACGGTTAGAATTCGTAAAACTATTTTTTAGTTAGATATCTATTACGTCTTGTCCGACATCATATAATATTACGGCCATTGCCACACGACATTATTTCCCGTACAAATATTATAATAAACGTCATAAAATAGATATAATATTTTGAATAGACCGATTTCATAACAGTGCAAATGCAAATAAACCCCTCGATGTTAGGTCGAAACCGTTGCGTACTTTTACAACTGTATTATAATGAAATCGTCTACTTCAAAATAATATTCAAAATATATGTTTTTTTTTCCGACAAACACGAGATCTGAATTAGCCGTTGAAATCAATTCTGTATGTACACACATATCATGTGCCTGTATAGCTGCTGATGCTGTTTTCGCGAGTGCCAAAAATATATCGGTACACGATCGTATTCTATTTGTAAAACGGTTAAGCATTTTGTCCGACCTACACGGCGGCGGTGGCGGCGGCGCGAATACCTTGGCAACGGCCCCGCAGGAATTCGTCCGTCGTCGCCTCTGATTGTCCGTATAACCTTTGGCTCGGGAACAACGCGGCGGCGGCGGCGGCGGCGGCGGTGGCGGACGGCCGCGCGACTGTCGTTTGGCAAACGCGATTCGCCTGCAACGCTTGTACGATTACCAAATATCAGTGTAAGTCTTGAACTCGCCCGCAGTTATGCGGTTACCATACACACGCGCGTTTAAATATATATATATATACAATATATGATATAATACACCGGCTAAAAAGTGGCCCGTATAGGCTTTGTTTATATAAATATATTGAACAGCGAATAGGACAAGACTATATGTTATGAATTATGGCATTGTCTCGTTATCCGCGTTATACATTTAGATATTGCATACGGTTTTAGATCTGCCGACATTTCAGACGCATTTTAACGTCCGCTTAGGTGGCCTGCAGTGTTAGGATTCATTTATCTTTCATTTTATCCAGATAAATAATTACAAGTTATCTTAATATTTCTTTTAGCTAAATATTATTTCACTTATCTAGACGAATTTACAAAATACATTTTTTTGTAAACATTTTCCAGAACTGTACGAAAATGTCTTAATTTTAATCTCTTATTGGCCCAGGCGTATCTTGTATAAGTAACATAACACGGTCTACAAAATATTGTACCTGTAATAAATAAAATTTCTTATAATATTATGTACATAAAGGTTCATTTTTTTGTAATCGTTAAATTTTAATTTATATTTATATACTCAATTAATAATTATCTGCAATTTATCTGAATAAAATATTTTTGTCTTTTAGTAAGAAGAATTTTATTTGATTATCTTTAACTATATCTTGGATAAAATAAATTGTAATTATCTTTATCCAGATGATTTTTTTGTTATCTGGTCCTAAGACGGCAGTAGATGACATACTATATCCTAAACATAGACACACATACAAATACATACAGTGAAACCTCCCTTAACGGACATCTCTAAATAGTGGACACAATTTCAGTGACCGAGAGTGTCTGGTATTTAGAGATTTCACTGTATATAATATAGGTACACATAATATCAAACACCATCACGTGGTTATTGTATTAGGATTAATTAAAACAAAACGTTTTCACCGCGTTAAAGCTGTTTCACGATATGTTCCGATCGCACTATAATATTAGAAGATACAAAAGTTCTTTAAAAGTTTCAAACTTATCCGTTGTTGTGTACAACTTGCTTTTATTTTTAATAGGATAGATGTCAACAAATTAATTTCATAAGTTTAGGTTCGTGGAAAACAAAAACGTCATAAATGTCAGTGGTTCTAAGTTGAAACTTTTAGCACAAAAAAAAAAATGTAATTGCGTTTATGTCTATATATATATATGTATAATATGATCCTATTCAGTTGACGTATACAGTTTATAAACTACGTTTTTGTTTTTATTTCTATAACAAAGAAGACAGAAAAACTAATACAAACTAGAACGTTTCTCATCCAGATAATATTAATACCTACGTCACAATAATTATCACTGGTGGGTTTTTGTAAGTATTTCATTTATTTCGAAAACATATCAATATAATATAATATAATTATGGTCCAATGAACAGACGTGGTAACATTTAGTTCAGTAGAGACATTTGAAAGCTTACATTATGTTTACACACATTTTGGATTGAAGTCATAGGAAATTTTATTAGTTATCTTAACTAGTTTTTATTATAATTATATCTTTTACATGTTTGAAACTATTAACAATAACACGAATATACTTAGTTTTATTGGAATACTTTTTTTGTAAGTGAGTATACCACATCTGAACACAGAATGTTTTTAAACCATAGTACATATTTTAAACAATAATACAATATACCTACTGGATAAAATATTTAAAAAAAAACGCATACAAATATATTTGTACACTGTATAAAAATAAAATGAAAAATTTTATTGAGAACTTAATTCATTTTCGCCGAAAATGTCATTTACTATACCTGTATACTAGACCATCGAATTACAATCTACTACCTATATATGTTCTAATCTTATGACAAGCTATAATAGCGATTAATATATGTACAACGACCACCGCAGTTTATTTCGTAATTCATTTTCTATAGTAATATTGTTATTTATATGCGTATAAAATGTAACAAAAAGCAGTACTTATTTACAGAAAACAAATAAACTCTGTACTTTAGTCCATAGATATGATAGATTAGGAGGAACGTTATATCATTCTCTAGATTTTTATAAAATAAGAAATCGAACTAAATCGAAAATATTACATTTCACAGTATTCATTCAACGTTTACACACAATACAAGTCAGACAGTTCGACAAACGCGTATCGTCAAATTATCGAACCTTTGCAACACGACATTGTCGTGGAGAAAAAAAAAATGATTTCCCCTAAAGAGTATACGTATAATGTATATATAGAACACTGCAGTGCTTGTTCGAAAACGACACTGTGTATCGACCCGTCTGGCAAACAAAAGACAAGTGCCGAGAAACGATTTCACTTTCAGATCAGGTTCCACTGTCGTCATTAAAAATGTATACCCGCCACCGATGATGGAACATCGAACCAGGGGTTGGATGATATTTACCTTGGACAAGTTAAGCTCTCCTTAATAAAACGCCTAAAGACGACGTTTCGAGGGTGGTCTAGGGATAAGTGCACACAATCAAAGCAGGATACGTTTGTCACGAAGAATACCATTAACGACGTGGACTCGCGTTGTATATATCTCTCTTTTAAATCTATTTTTGCACCCTTCGAGTTGCAGAAAAAAAAAGACTCTATAAAAGTTAAGTTCTTGAATTTATTTGATTCGCAAAAAAACGCCCGTATTATATTATGTATAGCAGTTAAACAACCAACCGGGCCGGGGTCGTGAAAAACCATTTATGCAAATGTTTCTCTCGGATCTCTCGCTCCTCTCTCTCTCCCACGGTGGCATTATTGTGTTCGCGTGCAGTACGAGTATATACGTATACACTCAATGAAATGAAACCCGTGTGGCTTCCACCGAATTTGTGGCCAGGGCTTAATTTTTACGGCGTTATTTTCAATTTAGTGTGCGGCTCACTCACCCCGACCCCCTTCCCCGCACGTGTATATACACCGCTTATGCATGAAGACGAACAGAGGGAATTTTCCCGCACTTCCCATTTTATACACAGGCTTTTGAATACGAACCGAATGTGTATACCACCGGATAAACAACAGTAAACCGCTATTTTTATTTGTATACTTCGCGTTTTGTAAATCACCACCGACATGCCCGCCCGCAATAGTACCTATATATATATATATATATATATATATATAGTGACTAGTTTAGTCGGTAGTGCGAAAGAAAAACGCATTAAAAAATCCAGTATATCAATCAAATTATAGACATTATGTGTGTGTGTGTGTGTGTGTGTGTTTTGCAAATTGACTTTTACAATCAGATGTAATTATTATGGCGTTTTTAATATTTATTCGCGAGTATTTTACTACCTTTTAACACAAACGAGTAAAAACGTAAAAGCTTACAAACAATTAACCGTGTCAATATTTATATTTTAATGTTAAGCTCAATTCAATTTCTATTTCCAATATTTACAAATAATATTCTCAAAACCTTTATATATAATATATGTTATATGATATAAGTTTCTAAGATTAAAAGGACCGTATTTATATATTTATAGATATGATAGATATTTGGAATTTGCCGGAAAATTAAAAACTGAGTGTATCTTTAAGTATTTGATATATTTTTTATAAATAATTAAAGTAATATTAAAAAGATTATTGAATATATATATATATACATTGTATAAACAATTTAGAGTTAGGATTTGAATTAAAATACAAAAGAAATATTTTTAAATTATTTTTCGTATCGTTTCATTTAACACTAATGTAATAAATAGCATTAAAACGTCAATTTCAATCGTGTGATAAATGTTTACAAATTTATTTAAGTATGTAGACTTGCAGTCTGTAGCTATGTTTTTGAAAGAAATTCATTAGTGAAAACTGGTTTATCCCGTAAATTATATAGTAATGCAAATACATAAAATCTAACCTATTATTATTACTGTGTAATATATCTTTCAGGAATATATTATATTATTTAAAATATTTTATAATTACAAAATAATGTTCACCAAGAATGTGTATTCAGTATTTAATACTATATTCTCGTCCATTATGCCGTATAAGGTGCGTTTCAATTTCGCGAAATACATTTAATTCACAATAAATGCCATCTCGTTCGTGTTTGTCGAGTATACCTCAGACATCCTGGGCGACACGAACCATTAGGGCATTCGATAGTTTTATGGAGTCGTTTCAATTGGTTGATGTACACGTTAATGTTGTATCGTGTTTAATTGATTATTCTCCGAGGCAAAAATTTAATAATTGCTCCGAAGAGAATATATATGCGACCATATAATAATACGTGTAACAATATAAAATAACGATTTGTTGGATATTAACTTTATGATGCTGCACTATCATTACCAATGAAATAAATTGAATTATACCATACATAGCCTGCTAGCTTATGTTATATAATAGTGTATAATATATATATATATACTATTATATAACATTTATATAGGCAATGTTTTTACTTTATTATTTCTTGTAAGTGTAATTAAAAATTATGTTTACTTTATCATATTTACATACATGTATGTGCAGTATAATTCGACTGCATATGAATTATTAATGTACCATAAATATTTATTGCCATAACAACATTTTAGTTGATACTTACTCTCGAAAACGTGATAGAATTGTTATCATATTATCACGTTTAAAATATAAACTAAATCAATAGTTTTATTATTAAATTTGTCCATATAGGTATTCCGAAACAAATTAATACTTTGTAGTCTGCTTAACCATAAAATTAATTTAATTTTTAAAAACGTAAGTTAGATATTTTGAATCATTATCTTAATATTATATAATTAAAAATTGTATCAATTAAGAAAGTATGGATATTATTATTTTAATACAAGCTGTGATCATTATATACTAATATGAATGCCTATTATTGATATATAATTATAAAATGAAATATGTATATAATATTAAGAAAATCTCCCCCACACTTCCAGAGAAATGGCTTGTCTAAAGATGTTACTGGCTGAGTTAATGAAAATAAGTTGTTATAGTTAAAAGTAGGTAAATTAATTATGTTAAAAGTATACAAATAAAAATATATTCTTCTATAACTTTTTATGACTAATGGCATAATTTAAATTCATTGCTTGTAATTGTAAATTATATAATATTATCTAATAGGTACCTAAAATGTTATTTAATGAAATTGTATTGTTTATATTAAAAATGTATAGTGGTTTGTACTTAAATAATATTAGGATTTTGTAGAAGAATAAAATTTAATATTACTGTTTAATAAAACTATACCTATAGGCCACCCAGAAAATTCTGTATTGCCCATTGATTTTTTTTCTGCGGTCCTTAACTTGAACAAAGCCAATAAAAACATCAATCGAACCTTATGTGTGAATGAGGCTTTGATTACTTTTTGGGATTCTGAAATTATCGAGTACCTACTGAAAACGCATATTATTTTAAAATTTTTATGTTATATAATATGTGTAGATCTATAACAATTCTGTAGTAAATACTGTAAAATATATTCGGATTAATTTTGAGTCTGCAGCGATCGCAGCCCGCAGGTGTATATCATATTATAAGTATATTTATATTATATATTGTTATTATGACGTATACGCAAAATATATACATCCATAATGCCTAAAACAATTTTAAACATCCTCATCACCGATCAAAAATGATTATCCTAAAACTCTTTATCTTAGACACAAGAAGCGATGACTCGGAGAGGACAATATGCCATCAGCGGGCTAGAAGGCTGAAGATGGACTGGCGGTATGCACAATGCTTCAGTGATGCTGATGCAAAATGAGTCCATTAATTAAAACGAAACAATGGGGACAAACGGGGGTGTGTATGTCTGTGTTTGATAACGAGTTCTACTTCTCTACCCCCCCCCCCCCCCC
>JACXSJ010000691.1:98388-156636 GCA_014851325.1 Pentalonia nigronervosa | reverse complement strand
TTATAACAGCGAAGTACAGGGAGGTGGACGAGGATGGATATTTTTGAGGAATAGAAAGGGGTACGGCGCGAATGAGCGAGAGAGATAGACCGCGAGTACAACAGAGAAAATATCTTTGTCGACAATAAAGTTTCTCCGACAACACAAAAAGAAAAAAAAGGGTTAAGGAGATCTCGGTTTCAGGAAGCATAATCTTCATTAATTTTGACATCGTATACTTTTTTCTTTCCTTTTTTTCTCATCTCTGACCCTCGACGACTTAGTGAATCCTTAACGGAGTGCCCTTGCTTCTTTACAATATCGTTTGAACTGCTAAGGGGAGCTTTTGCTAGTACAAAGTTCTTTTCCTGATAATAAGTTTTAATAAATTGTTCAAATTATGTTATATATTATGTATAATAAATATATTTCTTATAAAAATTAGTTCATATATGACAGTACAACTGAATGTATGCATTATATTTAAATATATTTATAGTGACACTTTGATAAATGTATTATTTGACCAACTATTAATACCTAATATTATGCTTTTTAAATTTCAACTTTTAAGCGTAAATAAATTTAATATAGGTAATATAATTATAATATTACTATTTAAATTACGTTAAAGTTTCTTACGGTTAAAATAATAACCATCATTAAAAAAAAAAAGTAACCCACTTCGGAATAATGGGCGATGATCGAAGAATTTGTTAGTAATACTGCTGTGTACATTTGGTCAGGAATAAAATTTCGATCACATATAATGTATATATATATATACTTACACTTCGATACTTGTCCGTATAGATAAGCAAAGCGCATACCAGAGGGAGGCGAAACGAACGACGGGAGAGAAGAGAGAAACGAGAATGACGGTTCTGTGCATAGGTATTTGGCGAACCTCTGTATAGTGTTGGAAAGGAAAAAAAAATACAGAAGAAAAAAAAAGTTCAGTTTATTTCGCATTTTGTCTGCCGGTGCAGTCGCTTCATGACGGGCACAGACCACACCATGGTTTTGACACAATCGAGAACGCGTAGGAATGCCTTTGATCCGTTCAACTGCAATAAATTTCCGATTGGCCGGGTCGATAAAAATGGGAAATACGCGTTTTGAGTTTTTGAATCGGTGTTGGTATATAATGATGGTATATATAGTATAGCTGGTACCTACCACCGGATGCCGCGATACTGGTTTCGTGCAGTGCGTTCTCTCATCGGTATTGCAAATAATAATAATAATAATAATGATAACGACAATAAAAGTAATAATAATAAAAAAAAAAAAACTAAATGCCGAACGAAAAAAAATTGTTAACTGAGTTTCAAACGGAACACCTCACACGAAAACCCGTTAACAGTAATAATAATACTAATACAATCGTATATATAATAATAATAGCCATATACAATAAAGACTATACAATCGACGAATTATTTATAATGACTATTGGATATTATTATTATTACTATTTACTTCAGCAGCAGATAGGTATGCGTGCGAGAACAATTATATGAAACATGGAAAGATATATAGCCTATAGAACAATTATATTTTTGAGTGTTGTCACAACACGAAGTGGGAATATGATGATTAGGGCTGAGGATTTTTTGTTTTTTCGTATTTTTCTAGAAAGGTTCCAGAACAACGTACTTTCATATTTTGAGATCTTTATTAAGTACTATAGAAGTCCTCTGGTCCTATAATAATGATGATACTATAACTGTGCGTGTATACACACATATGCATAGGTAAGTAATATTCATAGACTCAAATAGAGGGGCTTGGGGAGGACTTAGACCCCACCAAATGTCGATCAAGTCCCCCTCTCCTCCTCAGTTCAAAAGTTAGTAACCACTACTAATTTTTATATCCTGCTGTACTAAGCATGTTATGAAGTGGGGGTCGGGGCTTGAGTTCCCCGAAAAATGTAGGCTACCTACTATTTTTTATGTTCTTCGATTTCGACCAAATTTACCAATGTTCTGGGGATCGAGAATTACTAATTGCCGACTATCATTAAACAGTAAACAGACACGCGTGTAGAATATTGTAATATGCAAACACACATAATGTTATTATGTCTAAGATACAATACAATAATATTGAATTTTTGTTCTTCATTCTTCCCGCGTTTTCGTTGCTGTGCAGCAGCGGCGGCTTGTTCGAGATTATATATACCGGGCGACCATGGGGAGCAATTGAAAATCATGTCGTAACGCAATAACAATAACGCGTATATGTATAATAATATATAATATGATGTGCGTATATGTGCGGTACCTATACACACACACACACACACACATATATATATATGCAATGTATATATATATACGAATATATACAATAAGCGCGCATGAAACCAATGTACGTTTGATATTATTTCTATATGGTGTGCATTACGATATTATACGCGTATGTCCTCGTTGAATTATTATTAACATGTGTCCGATTGAGAGTCGTACAAGCGTATTTGTTTTTTTCTCCGCTTTTTTTCTACTTCTTATTCTTCTCCGCCACCACATCATCGTCGTTTCTGAATCCATACATCGAAATTTATGTGCCTCGCTCCGAGTACAAGCCGCTTGCTTGTGTGTGTGTGCGTGTGCTATGTTATGTACTCTTCCGAGTGCGTGGGCCGGAGTTAGAGCCGTCGCCGGAGTCTTATTATATTGTGATATGGACGTGAGCCCGACCAGACTATCCCACGGCTAATTCCTACCAGCGGCAGCGCTGTGCGTATATGTATAATATGATTTACGGTTTACCAGCCCGGGAGTCGCGTACGGACACGGACGTTTACATTTTCACTTTTTTTTTATCTTCTTCCTATATAAAATTACATAATATATAATATTATCGTACGATATATATACACGTTAATATATTGTATTAATATTGCAGTCCCGATTGGGTGTACAAAGTGCTGTACAATATTATAATCTCAGCTGCTGCCGCAGTACGGCGTGTCTTCAAGATATTTGTACTGCACACGGTGGCGCACGGAACGAATGGCCTGTATATTTTTACGCATCGGTCACTTTTTCGACGAATTTGTTTTTTTTTTTTTATATATAGTTCAGTGGCGAATATTGTTTTGGGGAAAATATTGTAGATAATTATCTCATAAATCATAACGATTCGTATAGTTTGCACGCACTCCATTGTTCTAATACCTATAATTCAATTAGTAGATACAAATACGTCGTGCAACATTTAAAAAATTTACTTTTAAATCTTTCAACAACTATATTCTGCATTTCCTCGTGTCAGCCAGTTAGTGAATACTATTTGATTTTAGTCTGCTAAATAATGTAGGTATTATAATTTTTTTAATATTGTTAATAGTAATTATTCTGATTTTCAAACACCTACTTTATATAAAGAATATTATTCGGTCCACAGTCGTCTTACTGTAGTATAATGATAATCATATTTGTATTATTTTTTACACCTGATTATTGATTTTATTATATTTCAGTACAATATTTATGTTTCTCTAAAATTTCATTTAGTTTTTGTATTCAGTTCTTAAACTAAATTATTTATTTTGTACATATCTCAAGATCTCAAGGATGTTATAAAAATATTAACATTCAAAATAATTCAAATGTTCAATATACATATTGTAAGTTTAATTTCACTAAAGTAAACAAATTATATAGTGTATATAAGTACGCTGTTTTATCTAATACTCAATGGCCATACGTATTTTATTGTGCATACCTATAATAAACAATATAAGAAAAATTTTGTTTTTAACAATATTTGTTAATAAAATAACGAAAATAATATTGTTTTCTCTATATAGTTCCATCACGTTTGTATCATCAAATCTTAGAATACAACTAAATAATTGAAAAACAAATGTAATAAACGCGTGTGTGTCTGACTATTATAATATACAAAATAAATTTTATACTTTTGCATGAGCCTGCATAGAAATAAAATAATGTTTTTGTTTATCATCCTTTTTGTTAATATTTTAAATAAACACTTATAATAATATTTAATAACGATTATGATGTAATTCGATTTTTTGTTGTGCAATGTGCAATATATTTCGCAATTCTTGATACTAATTAATAAATTTATTAAATCTATAAACAATAAACGAAAAATAGTACCCCGTGTTATCGTATCTTGTATTGACAAATAGATAAAATTGAACGTAATACCTATAAATAATAATATACAAGCAGTCATGACAAATTTAAATTATGTCGTTTCAAAATGTTAATTAAAATGACAATTTGTTTGAATTTTTGATCTAAATTAATACCAATAGGTATATTCTTTAATTTAATAATATAAGTACCTAATAGACATAATAAAAAAAAAAATTGTTCTTCTACCAAACATGCAATTTAATATGTAACGGATATGATTATTATTATACTCCTGTAGTCTTGTCTCCTAATAATACTTTATTATTATAAAAAGACATTTACTGTTAAAACAATATAGATTTAAAGTTTAAATTAAATTATAAAATAAAAGTACAATAAATGATTATTTATTATACACAGGTAGCTGTATAATATAGATACATAACAAAAGATAATTTGATAAATATCTATAGTTTGAAGAAGAGAACGTGATGATAAATAGAAGGGTATTTTCTAGTGAGTAGGATTTTGATATTATATAGGTACTTACATTTGATACTTAATATACATGAATGATTTGAGCCAACAATGAAGGAAAATCTGTATCACCAAACAATAGAACTTGAGAAGAAATGTATGGAATTTATAAAGTTATTCAGTGATCCGGAAGGATATTTAAATTTAATAATTAACGCACTTCACTCATGAGTGTGATTATGAAGTGTTCATATTGTATTTTAATAACTAAACAACCAAATTATTTTCATAGGTATATAATTATAAAAGGTAAACGAACAAACTCCTCGAGTTTATTTTTTAAAAAGTGTGACGTTATTATCTAAATTTTTTTATTATTTTGAATAATCGTTATAAAATATTTATATATGAAAAATAAAAAATATATATAATTTTAGATACCCAATAGTAATTATATAGTTTAGTTTAGGAAATAAAATTTAAATTATTCAGAATTCTGCTTTGGTTAGATTGATGAGTAGGTAGTAGGTAATAGGTAATAGGTAGTAATAGGTATTTGTTAACCAAAATATGGCTAATGCTCTTAAATCATCATATTTAATCAAGTAGTGTTTTATTTATCTAAAAGGGTAATATGAAACCCAACTGTGTTACCTGCAGTTATGTAAAACTACTATAGGTAAAACATATATTATTACATCGTTACGCAAAATATTATAAGACATTAATATAATAAAGTATCGATTAGACTTGCAGGTATAAGAGCTGGTAAACTAATTCTGAATGCCACGTTGTCATATATACGCCTACATTATACATATTATCTTACTGACTGCTATATCTATGACGACTGTATAATTGAAATCGATGACAACCTATTTGCCGTCTGAATCGTCTATAATATATTATTAGAACGGAATTCTATAATGCGTTTTAACACAATTCTCGTACACAGCCTCGTACAATTTAAAATCAAAGTATATGTGTTTTACACGGCCGTGGTGCGTATGTGCAGTATAAGTGTATCGTGTATATATATAATAGTAGGTACCTATATACTGTACAAAGTTTTATCGTAAAATTCTTTCGACAGTCTATATAACGACGACGACTGTTTTTCTTATTATAAAACACTGCTGCAACAGCAGTCATAGTAGCCGCGCATCACGTACGGATAGGAAATATTTTCATCAAATTTATGCGACTGTGTAGCACTCTAAATTGGTAACAAACCGCGTGCCGCGTGTAAATAATACGCCCGTCGAAGCACACGCACACACACACGCCACCATCAGAACGTCCGTATCTATAAACTGCAGCGCGAATGCCGACGGACGCCTTTTGTTGTAAATTCCACTTGTACCCGTCACACACTGCACAGCAAGCGCACGCGGCACACACGGACTACGGTTCAAAAATAAATCACACGAGTGAAGTCGCGCGAAAAAAATACAAACAGGAGAAAAAAAATAATAATAAGGAAAACGTACCTACCCATAATATGTGTACCTATACGAAACGCGTGTAAAAAAAAAAAAAAAATTTTCAAAGGTGTGAGAAACGCGATGATGCGTGTGCACACAAACAAACGCACACCGGCACGGCGGCGAGCAATTTACGGAATTTTATTGTTCGCGTTAATATCGCATGGAATATAACATGACCTGCCGGGGAGAAGTATCGATTATGATGGTGCGGCGGTGGAAAACGGTGATGATGACGGGGAGGACGACGAGGAGAGGGTATGCCTACCGATAAATCGCAAACGGACAAAACCGGTGATAACCGGGTAAACAACAAGTGTCCATTGGCGGCGGCGGCGGCGGCGGCGGCGGTTGCGGCGGTCCATTGTGTTTACCGAGCGGCAATTACCCCGCGCGCACTCGCACGCGGACGGCGACTGACGGACAAGACAATGCGTTGTGCTGGCGCCGTATAAATCGCCGCCGCCGCCGCCGACGACCGCGGTAGGTATATACAGTTGGTATGTGGTTTAGGTATAGGTAATAATAATGCCGCCGCCAGTAGTATACATCTAATAGCTGATGTGTACCTACGACTTACTACTACTACTATTACTACTACTACTACTACTACTACTACTACTACTACTACTACTACTACTACTACTATTATTACTACTATTACTACTATTACTACTACTACTACTACTACTACTACTACTTCACGGTCATATAGGGCAATTGATTTATATATAAAATAATAGGCAAGTTCCTACCTTATATACTCTCATCTATACTCGTATTATATGTGTATATATGCGTCTGTGGCTGCATCGGTTATAATATTATATAGTCGAACAAATAATATCCCATTGCGTACCTATATACTATTTTTATACATAATATATATATATATAGGAACGGAGACAGAATTTACATCGTGGAAAACGGACGGCTTGCCATTTAGGGCACCGCCCAGAGTGCGGGTACTCAACACCTTTTATTATTATTTTTTGTTTGTGTGCAAAGCCTAGAGGTGTGTGTGTGTGTGTATTTAGGTACCTTATATCTCTCGTACAGGTATAACGTGACCGCGAGACTGTTCTGTGTGTAGCCAATCGATAAGGATATCTCTGGGTGATGGCGCCGCGTGCTACAAACGACGATAAAAAAATCACGATAAAACTTTTATAAATTATATAATATATTGCCCGTGCATACAAATGCAGTGTACCTACCTGCATATATATGTGTGTACGTATATATATATATATAGTGTACACGATGCAACTAAAGTGTATACGTGTGACCGATGAGGTTATCGAAAAAAATTAAAAGTATCTATATACATTTTATTATAATATCGCAAAGACATAGACTACGACGACACAGCCTGCAGCTGTATAGATCGTTACGACAACGACAATCGTCGTTTTTTTCTAACAGATCATAATAATAATAATAATTATACCCATAACAACAAAGTCTCGTGTACTCTGCTTACGGTGACTACGCGTATAGTATGTTATTATTGTATGCATATATATACAAGAACACTATTATAAATATATATATGTACATATATACACACAATATTATGACAAAATTAAAGCGATCAATAATTAATACAAGTGGAATCGGGTCGTAAGTTATAATAATATGGTCTACTCGATTTTTAAATGCAGTTGTTAACATTATAATAAAAATATTCTCGATATACAAGTGTTCTGCTATGTATATATAATTTGGTGCAAGTACCTAAAGTACTTATCCACGAACGACACACTGCAGCACATATATACAACGTAAGCTGACGATTTATAAATACAAAACGAAGCCCCTAACATCGGACGATATGTTTTTCTTAAACCAAACCACTTATTATATAGTTTGTGTATATAATTAACATATAGACACGTGGTGCATATCATAATTTATTAAAATAAATTCCAAAATAATATAGTTTATACAATATTGTGATAAGTATATTAAAATATATACGTTTACGTCCATATATCTATATAGGTCGTTATAGATCATTTTTACTAATTTTCCACTAGTTTAAAGAAAAATAACGAGTTTGAATGATGAAAGAACCTATTGAAGTGAGTGTTTTCCTAATGATTTCAGTGCTGAAGATTTAGCTCATTTCAAATTTGCTTCAATTACTTCGACGCGGACGCGGAGAGAAGTTTTTCCGAGTATTTATTATCCGATAATCATCGTTCATTTAATTTTGACAACTTAAATATGCTTTAGTAGTATAATGATGCAATAATTTTCAGTAATTTGTATTTTATAAATTAAAAAAAAAAAAAAAATATTTTTATTAATTTTAAACCATATTATTTGTAATTTTTATGTCATATTTGCATTGTTTAATTGTTTGAAGATCACCAATACATTTCCGAGCCCAGTAAACATGCACAATATAATAGGTATGGGTACCTACTTATGTGACCACATAAGAAACAGCGTAAATATTATCGTGGACGGCAAAGACTTGGGCACAAGGGTCGTAGTAGTCGTTTATATATTATACTCGACCGCATATAATATATACCTATATGGCACGCCGAAGACCGAGTGACATGTACAGCACGGTATCTACCAGAGACGTTTATAAAATAGAATAGCGTATAATATAATATAATAACAAAAAAATATCAATAATAACAACCGTACAATAATAATGCGCAGGACGAGAAACGCGTGCGCGCGTGTCGCAGACGCCGTAGCGCCGCCGCCGCTACGACAAAAGGCGGCGGAATTTCTAGGAAAGCTGCCGCGGCGGCGATCGTCTCCGGTGCCGCCGCCGCCGCCGCCGCCGCGCGTTGGTCGTCGGCCAATAATTATTATCGCGCGCGGCGATGGCGGCCCCGTTACGCTATCATATTATTATTACTATTATACGTACGCGTACGCACCGCCGCCGCCGCCGCCGCCGCCGCACCGGTACCGTTTTTGACTCGGTCGGTCTTGACACACGCGGCCGTCGTATACAATAATTACGGCAACTCGGCGGCGGCGCGGAGGCGTGGCCACGCCGTTGTCCGACAAATGTACGGGCTACCTGTTCGCGGTCGGGCCCCGCCCCGCAGGTCCGCCGATTTCGTTTTGCCGTCGCGTCGTTATCACATCGTAACTGCCGTATCACACACGCCGCTTGTTCGCGCGATAGTGGGTAGATAGTGGGTATGTGACAGTGGTAACCCGTCCCGAGACCCACACGCGTGTTTAACGACACGACGGTACTGCGTATGTCTACCGACGCGAGTCTGCAGCAGCACCAGGCAGTCTGATGCTCGCTGGGACGAGGCCTGTGTACGTGACGTTTTATGCGTGCCTATGGGTAGCCGGGTGTGACGTGGGCGCGGTCACTATCGCGTGTACGACTGCGGCATTAATTTTCAATATAATCGTTTTGCGTGGAAAACGAATACAATAATTGCAATGTTGCCCGCGCAGAGACCGAAAGATATATAAGAATGTGATTGTATAGAGGAGGTACCTATGAATTGTACTCGTCGTAAACGACTCATGAGTACTCACTTTAAACATTGGGTATATGAAATAAAAACAACGTGCTTAATATCATTCATTAAATATAGCAGGTTATGTAAATAGCATATTACATAGGTAGTAGGTAGGTACGTGGTAATCGGTCAAAAAGTCCGGACTCAAGTTTTACGGTTGGACAAAGAGTCTGACCACATTTTCATTGTCAGATTAAAAGTCCGAAATTATAAATTGTTATTTATTTTCTTTCTCAATAATCGATTTGATAATTATTACTTATACCTATAAAATAACGATTGTCGAGTACATATATATTTGAAAACTGTAGGCTGACGTTATAGCTTAAAATAACCACTATAGGTAATAATAATCAAATATACTATTGTGTAAGAAAATTAATGACGTTTTTTTAAATTTTAATTTCGTGAAAAGAATATTTTGTATTTTCGGACTTTTTGTCTGATATTAAAAATGAGTCCCGGACTTTATGTTCGTGGACTTTTCGTCCGGGTTTCTAGGTATATATATAATATATCAGTGAAACATTTTGTTTTTCTTATAATCAACCAAACGCTTTATCAATAACAAAAGAATAGAAACTCACTATCATAATTTATGTTGTACACGTTACATACATATGGTTCTGGTACTTATAGTAATATGTAGGCAGTAGGTTTCGAGCGGTGTATCTGAATTTGTTGCCTGATTGTTAAACGATGAGTACCTATATGGTAAAAAAAGATTTTGTTTATAAGTACCCATTTCAATGTTTTTTTTTAAATTACTATAAAATCAGATTCTGGTAAAAATTTCTGGTCTAGAAAATGTTTAAACATAATAGTCTCTGCACAGATATTACTTTCTGCAGAATCCACATAAAAAACAAATTTAATTTGTCGAAAACTGGTGTTGCATAAATGTTTCCGTTTTCCGATATTTGTTGTTACATTGTCTCGATCATTGAAAAAGTAAATACTGGAAATTCCCTATTTTTGATCTATATTATATTTTAAGTATTCACAATAAACCGAATTTTTTGAATGTTGAAGAATGAAACAAATTGTCTGTTCCAAACGTAATGCACTAGACACAAACTATAAAACAAATACAAAACTAATATTTTGTAATCCTAACTCTGCTCGAAATCTATAAATAATATATGACCAACAATATATAGTTAAGGTTTTTTCATAAATTTATCCCAATGAAGATGTTTCAGAGTATAGGTAGGTATGTTGAATTTAAAATTAAATTAATACAATAGGTTCTGGCTAAATACAATTAATGTATAGGCAAAATATTAGTCCCGTTTTTTATCGTCCCCCGCGAAGTGAATTATACAGTTACAGCGATCTTACTATGACGTCGCGAGGAAATGATCGATTTACGGGCTGCAGGTGGATATGGGTATAGGTACCTACAGCTGGAGCAGCAAACTGTTTCATTTGTTCTTTTACCTCTCGGAATTTACATAAAGCTCGAACGAACGTTTTCTTCGAGAAGAAAAACACAGATTTATATTTTCTCGTTATCATCGTCACGCCGCCGATTTAATTAAGAGTTCTCCGCGTGGAACCACTTTTAATCACGCGCCTCGACAATTTGTCATGCTCTCGTGTACACGTGGTGTACCTATATAGCGCCTGTCGCGGCGTTTTGAGGGCACAACCCATGCTCAAGTTACAATACGAGCGAGCACCAGTCGTTTATTTTAAGTCATCGCGAGTTTAGTATATGTTTATATAAATAATAAATATATGTGGACAAACTGTACAGGTATACTGTTGCAGAGTACACACACGTGCTACTCCAGTATGCATAACCTCACTATAAATACCTTCGCGATAAGTACATCCCGGGAGAGTAAATATTCACGACTTGTGCTAGCGACGAAATAATAATAATAGACGTTTCTTGATATTCACAACGCCGTCGTAGCTGGTATCATATAATATAATATTATAATTTATTATAACGATACACGCGAGTTGTCTTTAAACATAATATTTTCGATAAAAATCAAATTTACAGCACACAAATCGTGTCACGCTTTAATGTGCAAAGTATTTAAATCGAACAACTAATTTAAATATGCCTACGCCCTGGTGAATCACATCATACGCAGCAAAATATTATGTAATCAACGGAACTATATAGTTTTTTATTTCACGTGATAAAATAAATTATGTAATCAACGGAAATGTATAGTTTTATATTTCATATAATATATCATGAATTATGACGTAATTTGTAAACTGTAGCTATCCATTAAATACATAGGTTGTATGTAAGAATTATTTATCATTTCAAAAAAACTGTATAGGTGTACTCAAGTACTGGCATTTAACAGTGATTTATCATTAGGTACCCATATATACCTATAAAGGCTATAGGTTATAACATATATATATATAGTATACTTATAGATTGGAAATGAAATATCTGTAATATCAACGTTATAAATAATATATTTAGTTTTAGATTCTAAAACAAGACTAAAAAGTTATTCTTCTATTATTTCAAAAAATACTTTTTATGGAAAAAAATAACAACATAGATACCGAGCTTAACAGTGAATAAATCAAGTATTATTTTTTGAAAATATTCGTTGAATTTTTAAATTTGGGTCATTTATAAAATATATTATGATTATACATAGTCCTATTATATATAACTATTTGTAGGTAATAACAACAAATCTATCCAAATATATACAATATACATATTATACATAGGTACTATAGACTAATCACAATAATTTTTAACTCATAAAGTACCTTCTTCGTATTATATGAGTTATATCACACCATTTAAATATGTGTAGTAAATACATTAGTTAGGTAATATTGTAAACAAACACTTTGCAAGATAATAATGTTAAGCATTAATATAATTTTGTTTTTTTTTTTATTTTAGGAATCTGTGTTTACTGTATACACATGCTCAATAATAGTATTTATACAAGTTTGAATGTTGTTATATTCAATTAAAAGTATAGGTACCTACCTATATTATATTCTTTATTTTAAATAATATGCTGTATTGTTAATATTGAGTGTCAATTTGATAATATTTTAATCTCAATTTTAACAGTATATAACTAATAATCATCAACTGAAGTTTTATTGTATAAGTATAAAAAAAATAATAAAATGAAACCTATATTAATAAATTACAATATTATTTAACATTCTTCGTTATTAAGTTCAATGTAAAAATATGACTACACTGGGCACTTGCAATTTTTGCTTCCAAAGAAATACGATTTTTATAATATATATATTTTGTAGGTACTATTATGTACGAAATGATCAAAAATAAATTATTAGAAAGATGAATAGCTTCCGTAAAAGTTATAATTTATTTATTTGAGAAAATGAGATTTCTGAAATTTTTAAAACATATATATATTTATGATCACTCCATCATATTAAATACAATTTATGTTTAAATACATTTATGCAAGAAGCTAAAACTATACATATTATTTTGAACATACAATTTCATAGGTACATCATAATAATTATCATAAAAACAGTCTGTAATTTAATTGTAGGATAAATTATTTACATTATCTTTGTCTTTTTCAAAGAATTAAATAATATATTATAAAAATTATAGGTATTATATTTTTGATGGTTGGATATTTTTTGGTTAATAGTTTACAGTTATTTAAAAAATGTATGCTTATATGTATTTAATATGAGTAAAATGTCAAATTAAATTCCAAAACTCGTTTATTTAAAAATTAACATTTTCTTTTTCTTAAAACCAAAGACTAAAAGATTTATTACATTTAATATGAAGTATCTTTAGTCGATTTTTTTATTAATAAAATAATATACTTAAGGAAATGATTTTTAACCATTAAACAGAAGTTATCGTTTAAATAACATTAATAAATTGGTTATGTAAATTATATATTTAATTTTAAAAATGATTAATAACTATAAGAAAAATATAACTTCATTTAAAAATTAAGTTTAAAAAACAATATAAGATATAAAATAATAATAAAAATAATTTATAAATTATATACATATTATATTTTAAATCATTTAAACTGCGTAAAATGTATTTCTTTTAGTAAAATATTTGTTGTTTAGAAACTAATATATTTTATTATTACTAATTTAAAATAAGAGAATAGGTAATAATATTAATGTATATAGTTAGGTAAGTTTATCGTATACTGACTGAATCACAGTTGCGTGTCAATATCAGCCAATACGAAAAAAAATTTTATCCGTCACTCAATTAAACAGATTGACCATAATAATATTAAATCGGTCAGTAAAATACGAGTAAAAAACTGAATACAAAGACATTTTTTTAATCAAATTATTTGAAAAATACATTTATGTTCGATAAATTATGCTGATTAATGTAAAATTAGTTATCTATATTGTTACACCTGATAAATTCATTAATACATTGTGTGTTTACCCACAACATTATGGATACCTAGCTGTTATGGATATATAGTATGTAAATAATATAATATATTAATATATCTACCTATTATTAAAATGTTATAAATAATATAGGTACACATTAATACTTATTATTAATTATAAATATTATATTAAAAATCATAGTATAGGTTAGCTCAAAAATTATAGTTAGTTTAACTTAAAATAAAAATAAACATTTTTTTTTTAAATTCCAATTACAATGTAAGTGTATAGCCTCATCAAATTTTGTGAACATACTGGCATAGTAAAAGATATTAGAATATTTGGTTTTCTTGAACTATAGGTATATAATAATATATATATACTATATATACAAAAAGAGAAAATGGTAATACCTATACCTAAACGTAGGTATACTCTTTGCAGTAAAGTGTTATTGAAAATATTTTTAAACATGTTATGTACTGACATGATTCAATATTTAAAATCTTTTAAAGAACTGGTATCGAGTGTCAAAAACTGAAGATTTCTGTCATCTTCTACTGAACAAATATAGTTTTAGCATCTACAAATAAAGTGAAACCTTGGATCTACCTACCTGTCAAACAAATGTTCAAATAATTTATTTCTCCTTCAGGAATGGAAATCAAATGAATCCTACATATGAGTCTCGATGACGACAACAGCAAACATTTTTACTGAAAACCACGGGGCCATTATAAAATACTAAAAAAAAAAAAGGGAGGGGCGGGTCAGTACTCAGTCGGAAGACCTTATAATTATATTGTCAATGATTTTAAAAGTGTTTATTCGATAGCCACAATGGAGTGAATTAACACATGTTCTCTTCTAAAACAGACACGACCCACTTGGGAACGACGAGCCGAGACACTTGACCGGTGTCAATTATACGGTCAAGATGCTCTTAAGACACTGTCCAAAACCAATAATGATGATAATAATAATAAAGTGTCAGCAATTAGCAATCGACTGCAATCAGTGGGGATTAATGTAGAAAACGGAATTTTTTGTATTTTGAATTTTACCATTATAATAATGACCATTTTACTGTTTTTTTTTTTTTAATAAAAGCAATTTGTTTCGTATATATTAACTATAATAGAACACATCTGGAAAGTTATTTTATCATTTTTTATCATGTAAGGTCAAGTGATTATTAGTATGTTACAAGAAAGTCCTTTTTAAGTTTCGTTCGGATATTGATGTATTTCAGAGCATTAAGAAAGGCGTTATGGATTCGTACCATATACAGTTCATGATTAATGTGACAAGACTAATAGTTTCAAGAAGTAACTTAGGTAATCAATGTAATGAAGAAATAAATATACGGTTGTCGTTTTTATTCAAACGGGAAATTCACGACGAGTAGTTACAATCGTTTTGCTTGTAATAGTTGTCATGACATATCAATGAGTTTGTTTTTTAAAACCTGATTAAATGATCATATATTGTATACATTGTCCATAGTTAGATACACATATATAATAAATTATATAGTACCTATATTGAATTATAGTAAGAATTGTTTATGTCATTGTTTTTATATATGATGAAGTATTATATTAGATAATAATTATAAAAATATTATTTTTTTAAGTACATTAATTTATCATTTTTTTTTTATAAATTTAAACAAATAAAATAAAATTACAAATTATAATTATGATAAAATGTTTACAAAATGTTGTCGTATTATAACACCTATAATATATAATTTATATAATAATTTTCATGTAAGTTACTTATTAATAATTGAAAATAAAATTACAAACTTTATGTTAATAATAAGTGATATACTTAGGTACTCTTAATCCATCATTCAAATATGCAGACATATAATTAAAAAGTTTTTGTTGTTTGTAATAGAATGTTGGTTTAATGTACACATTTACTGTTTATTATATAACACAGAGTTTTTAATTTTACTTAATCAATTTTCATCAAATTTGTCTAACTTTTAGTACAAAAAAATATTTTTGTTGAGATAAGACTGTTAATTTATAAAACTTATATTTTTTTATTGTTAGAAAACAAATTACTATTTCGAAATCATTTGTTGTAGTAGAATTAAAATGTTTAGCAAACTTTAAAAACGTATTGAATTATATATAATATCATAAATTATTTATATTTAATTTTAATAAATCTAACGGAGAATGAAGAAAACCAATATCAATATTTTAATACGTAGTATAACTTTTGAAATACATAAATAATAACTTTCATTACTAATGTAACAACGTATAATTATAAAGGTTTGTATAATAATTATAATATACTGAATTGTTTTTTTTTCAATGTAATTTAAATATGACTTTAGTTAGATCTCAGTTTTCTTGTAGAGCATTTAGATTAGTTCAAAACCGTCTCAAAAACCTTATTATCATTTTATTTTGGTCTCATAAACATCTTTAATTTCCTCGCATCTAACCTTTCAGAAGACGACTAATGATTTCCGTTGTATACTCGTTTTTTTTCTTTAATTTTATAAAGGGTACTGCAGTATAGGAATATTTTTCTATAATAGCCGATAGACTTCTGGACATAACCCGTTGACATGTTTATGGATCCTTTTAAAAAAATAACTTGAATTTTGATCACTATTCGTCGTACGTAGTGTATTGATAGGATATTTACATAATTCGGCGGCAACGTCACCGTAGGCGTACCGGTTTTATTTGAAACGATCACGCGAGACGACGATTCATTCATCCGTACCTATACCACTAACCACGAATAAACCGAAAAATCGGATATACAATCCGATACAATTTTCCTATACAATGCCATATTCGTCAGAAACAATAATCTCGTAATTTTAGGTGTTCTAATATATGCAAGTGGTTTTGTGTTTATTTTATTTTTATACATTTTTGATTTTACGTTGACATTGTTTTTAAATAATACGTGTACCACTTTTAGAATTATTTATTTAGCTTGGGGGGAGGGGATCCATATAAGTAATAAAACCGACTACGAATAACCACAAAATACGATCGAGAATATTATTATTGTAATGAATACACTTCAAACTCAACGTATGTTTTCTATTTTAAGAAAAAATAAAATATCGTTTTAAATATTATAATATGATATTACGTCAATGTGTATTTATTTGCGTGTATACATGCAACAGTAAATAGTTGTAATTCGTGTAAAAGCTGTACCTAAATACTCGACTTGTGAATACTTTCGTATCTATAATATCAGACATTAATTTTTCGAATCGACAAAAGTATTTATGTAGATTTCTTTTGTTCGTAAAACGAACAAGTGTACCTACGTTGAATTTGCCATATCCATCGAAAAGTTATAATTACGGACTTGAACCGCAATCGTACCACGGAAGAATATCTTTCAACGACATACAGTAGATAATGTATATTTTACGCGTTCACATGAATTACCAGAGTACGACCGCATCGTATAAATCATCAAACGGATTTACACGCAGACATATTATTTTATACGATATAAACGAAAAAAAGACTGTTTGTTCCTTTAATTTTTTTCCTCGCCTCTTTCGCAAGACGGATGAGGTCCGGCCGGTGGTTTGACAACAAAAATCCAAACATACACGATAGGTACCTACACCGTCATCGTCGCCCGATAAATTACAGCGATTAATGGATGGACGGGTACACGTTGTACCTACTCGTTGAAATGACACAAAGTTGCGACGTCGGTGAAATAATATTTTTATTAATATAATTATATTCTTCGGCGGGATAATATTATGTAAAGACCGAATTATTCATATGTAACATAATATTATTTACGACGATCGTATTAATCTATAATTTTATTGTATTATCATAATATTATTATTTTTATAATATGTTCCCTATATACGCACCCGATTTTCAAAATTTTTGGTCCACCTACATATAGAGATATGCGCACATTGTCTTTTTAATCTCTGGTAGCGTAATACCTACCTATTATTGTATTGTTTCTTTTTTAAATCAGCTTATAATAATATGAATATCGCATTATGTTTATAATATCCTTATTGATAATCTTTTCTGGCCGCATTGCTAAGAATATTGTGACCCGTGTACGCCGTCTACAGGTAATTTGACATTTTAAACTGTCTTTGTTTTTTTTTTTTTATCTTTATAATAACTTGTCGTTCGATGTTGTTGAACCAAATGGTATTTAAATTACAAATTAATACCACCAAACCTTTTGAGATGGTTGAAATATTGGATAAGCCTTCAACATAATACTTTTTTGTTTAAACCTATATAATATTATAATATATATATATATATATATATTATGACGACCTTGTAATGCTGTTAGGTTATTGCCGTACCCTTATAATATTGTTAAGCTATAGTCAGTATAAACATAATATATTATATTATATATCTATACATCATATTATAAATTTTATTCATAAATTTCATAATAATAGTATAATACCAATAGATGCTTCTATTATACTTTGTATTTTAAGTATATGATTGCTAACGATAAGTCAATAAATACTATAAATAAATAATAATAAAAAAATATTATATAATTTATTATAATAATAAATGCGCGTAAAATAAATTAAGTGTACATATTTTACAAAAACAACACTCATGATTAAATACTGATTTTGTGAATAATGAAATAAACCCAAGTATTGTACTTATATCGATTCATGGAAAAAAAATATTATAATATACATGATATTTGAATACCTAATTAAGTATTAAAAATATCAATTACTTATATTTACATAATATATAATATTATTATAATTACTTTATCAATTACTAGTAATTACTTTATATAAATTGCTAATAACTACCTACTACATAATATACCCAATATATTTCCTGTGTTTAGATATTTATTTTTAAAGAAAAATGCTAATTTACAGATTATGCAATAATGTACTCTATCTATAAATATTAGGTATGCGAATACCTAGATAAACTATGGCGTGGTTGGAGTAGGTACATCTGTTTGATTGCAATAATGGACAAGTTTACCTACATATTGCTATATGTATCACAACAAACATTTTGTTCGTAATTTTAATTTCCATCGTATTCTTGCAGTCAAGTAGTCAACCCATTGAATTTAATCTGAAAGCTGGTAAATTCTTCTTTTAATATAATATAATATAACCATTATAGCAAAATAAAATATTTCAACTTAAATTTTAATTGTACTGGTAGTTATGAAAATAAAAAGTGTCACTTAAAGATTTATATTACTTATTAGTTTATAAACCATGGTTATTCTTATTCAAACCTATTTTTTCGGTAATTTATATCATAAGTAATCACTCATTATACCTACTTATAAATATACAAGTTATATTATACACATGATTACTCAGTGGTGTGTTTACCAATTATTTTTTGAGATAAGGGTGTATCATAAGATTTAATTATTTTATAAGCCTCTATAAAATGTTAAATATAATGACCTATAATGAAAAAAATAGTTGATTTAATTTTTAAAAAATAGTCACAACGTCCAGTAAGACCACTCTCGTATAATATGTATTAAAGTGATTAAAAATGGTATCATAAATAATAGATTTTGAAATTTTTAGATGCACCTATATCGCAATTTTTTATTTTTATAACATATTTTATCTACATCGTAATATTCGTCAATATTTTAGTACTTTTTTTCTCTTTGTATAGATACAAACAAATAGATAAATATATATAGACACATCGGCCATCAATACGCCACTATGAATATTATAATACTTATAAATTTGTTCGTGTATTATAAAGGTACTATAATTATAATAATACTGTTCAACTATTAAATTAAATATTTCTTCAATAAATTAAGGAAAACATAATACTGAACTATTTTGAGAGAAGGAACTACGTCGACTCAATTGCTAATCGATAGATAGGACTCTTTGGAAGTATTAGATAACTTATTTTGCTCAAAAATGTGAACAGAAAACATAAAAAAAATACTCTATACTAATTAAAAGAATATATCTTTCGAAGTCATAACTCGGAATATAAAATGTTAAATTATAGTTATGAGTCATTTCTCATTGTTAATTTGAACTTGAAATACCTTAAATCAGTGTAACAGTTTCAATAGGTAATGCAGTAAAATCTCATGTTGTAGATTTTTTTGTAAATATGACTAAAAGTCAAATTTTCTGTTTTGTGGTGAGGACTTGAGTCAGAATGTAACAATATTATTATTATTACCTTATATTATATTATAGGTATAACAATTAACAACCAAAAAGTTATGCGTACTATACAAAATAAAAAAAAAAAATGAATAGATCGTTTATTTATCTGAAAAATAAACCTTATACTTTATAATATAGTGATAGTTAGAGCAATTATTCTACATGTAACCTATATTGTATAATTGATTTAACCTAAATAAAAAAAATCAATTCACTCAGCACGTCATGCAAGATTATCTGATAATACCGACCCGTATACTAGTAGTAATAATCAATTAAACTATAATATTTAATACGCGCAATGCTATCAAAATAAGGTTTCCTTTTTACTAACTATTTATCACACTCTCTCTTAACACGTCTTATATGTGACATATTACGAAGACTACCTTTTTGGTTTTGAATTGATTTTAGTTATAGCATAAAAATTGCTTTAATAAATAATAATATTATTTTAGCCGACTTATGAATACACTTTAAAATTAGTTATAATATCACGTACGTCAGTTGAACAATTGCAGCGTAAATATAATATATATATTATTTACCCGTATACCTCCTATATACATATATTATTATTGTTTGAAACCAGTGCGTCGAGCTCGCAACTTTATTATTAGAATATTTGCCTACCTACTTACGTAACTTTGTACACTGACGCGTGTAAAACAACATTAAGAGAAACGAACACATTAAGTTACCGGACGCAATAGTATCGCTAGATAACAATAATAATAATAAGCTGTGGCGGCGTCGGTGGCGGTACCTACCCATTAAAAATATGACCCTGTGTGCCCGAAAAGTCGTAAAAACCAGTCGATAATTTACACGCCCGCCACGGTGTTTGTCGGGCGTTTTGCTGATTACCCATATACCATCGCCCCGCGGAGAGAAGGCGCAGAAAAAGAAAATAGCTTTATGGCGTATTATAACACACACACACACACTCGCGCACACCCGTATTCACACAGTTTATCGTTTCCTCCGGTTTTTCTTTCCCCTCTAACCGTGGTTAATTTGCAGAAGAGGAAAAATAAAGAATTTATATATATTTTTTCACCGCCGCTCCCTTCGACTCTCTCTCGCGTGTGTGTGATGTTTTATTCGTACTTGTGCCCGTGTCGTTTTTATTGCTCGGCTTTTAATCCGGCCGCCAATTTCGGAATAGGGTCGCACCGCCACCGCCAAATATCCGAATAATCATAATAATCATAATAATAATAATAATATAAAAACGGTCGTCATTTTTATACTGTATAATATTTATTATTAATGTTACCGTGTCATCGTCAGCGCCTGAAGTGAGCAAGAGGAGCGAATGCACGAGGAGAGAGAGAGAGAGAGAGAGAGAGAGAGAGAGAGAGAGAAAACGGGCCGTCCTACGCGGTTTTACGACCCGAGTAAAACAAACGGGGGCGCCCGTGCGATTGTTCAAAAACCCGACTCGACGGGTAATAATATTATTATCACGTATACAATGACTGTGCCGGGGTGGGCGCGCGTGTTGCCCGGGCTAATCGCCGCCGCCGCCTTCGTCTGTTTTGATCAATGACTGTTGTTTTAGAATAATAATATAAAAGACGCATCACAAACACGCCAACCGTATCACACCCCCGACCACCATTGTTGTGTTGTCCCATAAAACACACAGTTCTGTCTCTTCAAAATCACCTCTGTCGTTTCCACTCGTTACTAAAACTCCAATGACCGCTGCGGATTTCCTTGACTTTTGTGCATAGTATAGTAAGCTTACGACCAAACAAATAGGAAATTAATATGAACCTATAACCGACAAAACCCGTGTGGAAACGTAGAGATTTGTTTTGTTTATCGATATGGTAAGTATATGTATTTAAGAAAATTAGATTTGTTCAGATAATACTTTCCGTTTGAATACGAACGAATACCTATAGGTATTTGATTCGTTTAATATATATAGACCTTTAGTTATAGATCAAAAACTAGTTAGAAAATGGAAAAAAAGAACAGAAATTTAATATTTTGTGACATGATGCATGTTATTCAGCATGGTCGTGTTATTATTCGATCATTATAGATCGACGAGACCGTTGTGCAATATTTTATTATATTCGACACTCGTATTACTACTCGTCACCGATCGTCATGGCCTCGGAATCGATATCGTTTTAAAACACGCGGCTATCCCGGTGGCTGACTGGAAGACACGCTGCCCTTCACGGCGTAAATCATTTATCCCATATTATTATTTCCTCGCCACTTCCACCGTGGGACAAACGTGATGAATTCGCACCACAAATCTTCCCTGCGCAGACCACGAAGTAAGTAGGCGTGTTAGACGCCTTATACGAGAGTCGCGTAAATCAAACACCCTGGCCGTTTACCAACCGTCTTGTATAGATGGTATCGTGTGTACGGTATCCGAATATTCTCGTTTGTAACTGTACCGGTGCACAATACCCTTTCCTCCCCTCTCTCACGTCGTCTTTATCAGATATTGTACAAGAACGTGTATGTTTTAAATTATTCCATTTCCTGGTATGAAAAAAAAGAGTATGTGACGCGAATGAATTGTTTTCGGTCGTGTGTTATAGCAAAGAACTGTAATAATAATACTATTGTTGTGGTACGAAAAACGATTCGTTTGAAATGATCACTGAAACGGTATGTTCTATATAAGGTTTAAACGTGTGTTTATAAATAAACAAACTATAAGTCTGTGACCAGCTGATAACCTGCAGCAGGCTTCATCTGAGAAATAAACATTATTTTTCATTGAAACGTCTTACATTGATATAAATTGCTTTAAGTTAAATAATCAATGTGTATAATCAAATTCCTCAAACTGAGGACAAAGATTTTCAAAAAAAAAAAAAAATGGAAAAGTCGGTGGAGTATTTGAAAAACGTATAGAAATAAATACCTTTATGTAAATAGATAATAATATTATACATTTATTTTTTTTATGTAAATTAAGACATTTAGGATAAAACTTGTATTTAGTGTACTCATTAATTTGGGTAATTTGATTAGTGTTAAATATAATACTATTATACGTGGAAATACTTTAATATGCAAATTTAAAATGTATATTTCTGTAGTTGATACACATAATATTGTTTGAAATAATAAGTAATTATATATATCGACAAAATACAGTTAAAATAACTATCAATCGTTATTTTAAATAATTTGTTTTAAGTAAATATGCATTTTAATTATGTGGTCAATAATTAATTTAAATTAAATACTTACAAAGTTACAATAATACCATTTTAAAAGTTCCTAATAGTCTGTATATTATTTTCTCTAAAATAATAACGTTTGTCAGGATTGCAAAATCTTAATTAATTAAATGTATTAAGTATTATACTTGATATTACTTGTATTTACATAGATATTAAATCTGTTAACAATTTCAAATCTTTACAGATAAATAATTCATTAATTTGCTAAACACATGATCAGCTATATAGTTTCTAATACAAAATATCTTGTTATAATGTAAGATAAATTAATTTGATTTCTATTTATCCATATTATAGTATTTTAGTACTCACTTATTCTTATCGCAGTAAAATTATGTATTTATTTAGACATTAATATATCTGAGGTTACAAACACTTTCTGTTCTTTATATTAAAATATTATATTAACAACAGTTTAATGCTGAAAGCATTAAGAATATTATTGTAACGTTGCCAGCTAAGGGTAGCTGGTTTTTATGGCTTTTTTTCAACCCTGACCAGTAATGGTGAATTAATTGGCAAGCAATTGGTAGGTTTGGACTGAGCGATGAGAAAAAAATAGTGGTATTTTTTCTCGTTCACCCTTTCTAAACCCTCGTTTACACAAAACTCCTTTTAATATTCTTTCAGCCTTAATTAACCTTTTCTTTATCGTTTGAAACGAACCAATTATACGAATAGTGAATAAGCGGGGAGACGTGAAAAAAAAACAAAACGAAAGGATTTTTTCCTTATTCTTTGTGGAATGGAAACCAAAAAGATTATTGGCTTGGATTTGGTTCTAAAGAGTAATTAGAATAGCGTTTAATTAAAACTTTTAAAAAGATTAAAGGGCTCCGGCCGAATATATTTGCCAACAGTTTTACACCCATTTTAATGTGTCAATTTTGGTAGATAATTTACGATTTAGACATCTGTTACTACGTAAACAATAGATACTTCTCCATTAGCGCGTAACACGTAATACGAAACCTCAACGGAAATAACGACTAGGGTGGTTATAAAATAGGTGTGGTACTTAAACCATTGGCCGACTTTTTTTTGACGGCCAACGGGTCCAGGGAAACCCTCCCCCTGGCAAAAGCCTCTCTGCATGACGTCTCTGGAGTAATCTGTTACTGTGCGTGTGACGGTGAGTAGGTTTAATGAATAGAATTTACGCGTACACACAACACTACTATTTTTTTTTTTTTAAGAATGGCTTTTGGCCCCCGGGGGCTCTTGAATACATTACCAGCTAAAATATAATCTGTAGTATACGGCTACTAACACCCGGAGGACTTGTAAAGAGCTATTTTGTCGGGATCCCTTTATCTCAAACGAACAGTCAACATTAAAATGAATTATGATTATTTATTCTTTTTTATTATTTTTATTTTGAATTTTCAAAATGCCGACCCCCTGCAGGAAAAAAAAATAAAAACATGGCGTTTAAAGGTGTGTGCAAGAACTTTAGCAAAGTTCCAACCGTGTAAATTTATACACAGCCGTGTAACCACCAACCAAAATAGATAACAAGATTTTTTGAAAGGCTTTTGGTTTTATTTATTTTTTTTTTTTTTTTTGAAGTAGAAGTAAAAAGTAAAAATATTCTACACTTTTATTTCCAGGTCTGTTGACAATGACAGAATTCCGTAGAAATAGATAAACCTTACCCAGGAGATTTTTTTTCCTATACATCCTTCGGCCGTTCATATATATATATATATATACACGAGCTTTTGCTCCGGAAAAACGATCAGAATCCAGTGTGCTCACAACGCCATTACAATGATAGTCCCACCCCTTCTTCAAGCTCTTCTCCATCTGTGTGTGCGTGTGTGTGTGTATATATATATGTATGACAGTGCCTGCTGTATAATATCGGAGAGCTTGAAAAAAAAGGTCCCGGGGACAATCAAATCTCTGGCATCGCGGGGCTTTTCGCGTCGCCAACACCGGACACGCGACGAATACAAATAAGCCCTTTAAGAAGGAATGAGAGATACGGGAAAAAAGAGAGACGGCACCTTTTGAATGCGGACGTGGGCGAAATGCCGTAATACATGGAAATGTCAAAGAGGAGCTGGTATATACTCTTTTTCGCCTTCGAATGTAATTATCCGTCAGCTACCGTTATTTTTCACCAGAATAAACGTATTTGTGATATTTACGGTGACTAACTTCTCAGGGGTCAAGAAAAATCCATTCACTCTATTCTTTATTTTTTATTCTGTAAATAGACTTGAATCCTATATATATACATTTTATCCTGCCAAATTATATGTAATAATACTATAGCTATCCTTACCAAATTGTATTTATTAAAAATAAAAAATCGTTTTTCTTGATTAGTATTAAAATATGATTATTTAATTTTTTAAATATTTTTTAATTATTTTATTTTTTTAATATGATAATCTCTAAGTATACCTAATAAAAAAAATGTATTAAAAGTGTATATGTATATAAAGCGTATAAATACAAATATCTTTAATTTGTATTAATATATTATTATGTTTATAAAGACAAAACATTTAAAATATAGTGACTGAGTTTGTTAAATATTTTTTTTTAATAAAACTATTTTAAATACTTTTTTAGAATGAAATGAAATGATTTATATAATATTATATATATAGATTAAATTTAAACAGATGCATTCTATAAACGAGATTAATAACACGTTTAGTGAAAAACTCCACTATTCGGTGATTTATCACCATGTGTACATATCACGTCGTTATATAATAATATAATAATAAATTTCGATTAATTGGCGATAAATTTTCAATTCCCCTAACTCGACAACGCGTGATTCACTGTATATATAGATATCTAGGACGCCCGGCAGATCAACACGGTGTATGTACAATGATAATTGAAAAACCAATGCGCTTTTTGATTTGGATATATCCTACTACGCAATAAAGCGAACGAAAATAAAATGTAAAAAATACTTTCGGGGGAGGTGGTAGATATTTGCATTGTCGAAATTGATTCGCACTTGACACGCGACCGATAAACATCTGATGTGTGTTTTTATTTTATTGTGGAGGCACCCTTTGATAACTGGACCACACACTCCCACATTAACAATTTTTATCTCTGACGAACCGATATCATTTTGTCGTTATTGATTTTATTTGTACTTTTTTTTTTTAATAGAAAAAAAGAAGAAAATTACGAAAAATCAAACACCCTGCCAGAGCCGGCCATGACAGGCTAAATGAAAAAAAGGTCAGTGATGTGTCAACATACGAGCGTCAGACGTGTAAATAAGTTTTAGTAGATTTTTTTTTATTTTATTTTTTAAACGTTGCCATCGAAGGGCGCTGCTACTGTGGTAATATATTGGTTGACAGCGATTTTCGAGGGTTGTCACGAAAAAAACAACCCTAATTGACCAGATTTAACGGCGGCCATTCTCATAATTATTGATAAACCGTGGTCATGTTCACGTGTCATACACATTTTAAAATAAGATTTTTAATTTAAAATGTTTAAATTTTAATGGTTTTATAAAGTACATATTATAAAAGAATGATGATATATATTATTAAACAAATAATGAAAATAAATGTAATGTATTAAATAATATACAGGTAGGTAAAATAAAAAAAATATTAGTATCAATTTAAAAATTACAATAATTTATATTCTATAGTAAATTTCTTAAACTAATAAAATAAGCTTAAATAGGATTTTATTTGTATAAATAGAAATAACAATAGACTATAATTATATTTTATACGCCTACCTAAGTATACTCTGATTAATTACATTTGTTTATTTCAAGTTTCTAAATTTATCATTTAAAATTGTAAATAATTGTTTCCCTGGGAATATAAAACTTTCTTGAAATCCTACAAAATTTAAATAAAATATTTGATAGGTGTAAATAGTTTATACTTTACTCTTTATTGCTTCAAATTTGTAATATATAGTGTTTACTGTTTAATTCTTTGTTTTGATATTTTAAGATTTTTTTTTTGTTGCTGGAATTTTCACTAACTAATTGTTAACCAATTATTTATTAAAATAAGAATAACAATCATTGAAATGTATATGATAAAAATTTGTATAACATATAAAATAAGTTCTGTGGTATTTTGGTAGAATTTCAAATGTTAGTATGTTGTTTTTGGTAAAATTTTTACAAAATTCATAAATTATTCATTCAAGTATCATATTTTTTTTTACAGATAGTATGACTAATATAAACTTGGTAAGTAGACATACATATCATGTTTTCAATGAAAATACAATTTTTTTAAACTTGTTACTATTATAAAGAACGGAATACATGAGCAAAAAATGAAATTTTAACTCCCGTAATTCTATCCGATTCGAGAAAAAGATCCATTGTTAAATTTTTTAATCTGATGTTTTTAATATTTATTTGTCTTAAAATCATAAATATTTGTCTAATAACTAAACGATCTAATGATTCTATATAATATTCAACGACGTAGGTACTTATATTGGAAAAATATTTTTTAGCCGTGTATTTATAATTTTCTTTTAATAATACGATAATTATCATTTACAACTAATTGAAAGTATTCAATAAATATTTAACCCGTTTAAATTATTTAATTTCATAACTGCTGATTAGTTTTTAGAATTAAAACTTACTATCAAATTGTAGGAAGTAACTGCAATAAACGAATTCAGTTTATGAACAATACCTACTGTTTTGAGAAATTATATTTTTCTTGTAATTTAGTCCATAACGATCTAATAATATCGTTTATACTATGAAATAATAAATATCTCTTTACGCGGTTAACAAACAATCGTCGTTTATCAGTTCAATTTCTACCGATCTATCACAGCCAGGAATACCATGTTTAATACGCGCTTATCTGAGTTCTGGCAGCTTCCAAATGGCAAACACTATCAATTTTTACACCAGATTTGCGATGGCGTCATTGTATAAACAATAAACGTGGGACAAAGAGTGAGCGTGAGAAGTAGGGATGGAAGGGAGAAAAACTATCGCAAAAGTGCGAGGGAAGTATAGTGGTGATGCTCCTAAAAGAGACACAACCGTATACCTAATTATTTAGACATCAACTCCATGACCGAGTAAAGGGTTCACTTATCTCCCCTCACATATAACACAGTCAGTTTTTGGCGTTTACATTTTGGCCAAAGTGCGATTTAATAGGATCTCGTCAGCCGGATTTAGCCGAGAACCAACGTCATAAACGGAGAATTAAAAGAAGATAACCATTTGCATAATATCGGCACGCGCGGGCCTGAAGGGAAGCAGAGAAAAATGCTTGCCTACATTACACAAATGAACCGTGGAAAAAATGTTCAAAAAATGGGGTTTCGAAAACCCTTCTGAACGTTTAAAACTCAGTTTATTAAAATTAAAAAAAAAAAATTATATTAATGAAATTATAATTGGCTGAGTTATTGTAGAAAATGTAATGGCGGTTTTAATGTTTTTTTTTTTGTATCTTAAATAGCTGTAGAATAAAGCACAATAATTTATAAATTAACGATAGGTATAATATAGGTGTGCAATAGAAACAAAATATAAATTCACTGCTTATATCATCAAATTAGATAGAATCACAGGTTTATTTACGAATTATTATTATACTTAAAATCTTAGTTGCTTAAACTTTTTAATTCATAGGTACATTGAATTATTTATAAGAAATATATAACACATACTAATAGGAACTGTTATAATAAATGGCTGATTTATTTTAAAAATGTTTGATTCCCAGTAATTGTATTACAGTATAATAAGTTTCGGATAAAAAAATAATCCAATTTATATGAATAAAATTTAAACATATTATTGCATCTTAAATTCATTAATTAAAAAAAATAATTATTATAAATTTAAAACCAAATTTCATTTTTTTTATAAGTTGCTAATATATATATATATACATATATATTGACAAAAAATTATTGTGTATATTATGTGGGTATATATTAATTAATAAGTTTATAATGTATGTTGGACTTCATGATTTAGGAATAGTATATGTATTTAACATTTAACTAAAATAAAATGCTCTTTGTAGGCATTAGAAAATAAGATTATTAGTATATTAAGTGCATTAATGGAATGCACCCTGCAAGGATTTATACATAAATCACACACAAATGATTAGTTTATTTTTGTTTTAATTTATGTATGATAAAGGTACTTGACACAAAATAGTGAAGTACCTATTCTCAGACAGTAAACTAAATATACCGAAAACTTTTATTGCACCTAATTGATTAATCGCTTTCGACTTTTTTTATTTCAAAACTATTTCTAATGTGAAATTACACATTATAATCGTAACAAAAATAATACTTTAAACATTAAAATAAATTTCAGAATTCGATAATTCATAATTCACGCACAATAATTGAATTATACAGGCGGTACTTATGTACATTATAATATATAACTTTACATATTTGCTATATTAGTTATTTTTATATCATAATTCAGTCGATATTTAATTCAAACTAAAATTATGAAACCAGATGCTATAATAATTCAATTTTTAAGAATATTATAAATCCCGACAAAAAGCAGGTGTCAACAAATTCTATTAAACTGCAATAGGTATGTCATTATATGTTAATATATTATACTGCACTATTGCCTATAGGACGGAACGTCTTCAATTCGTGTACCGTTATATTGTATATTACTGTGTGAACTATACCCAACGCCTGTCATTCTATATTTTACACGCGAATAACAAAGTATCTCCTTTTTATTTTTATTTTCTTGGGGCAACAACGCTCAGGAGAAAAGTGCATCAGCCCCCGCCGGGCATGTTTGGGCTGTGTGTTCGACACAATAACAAACAATAATCGCAAAGTTTTAGAACCGTTCTACCTCCTTCCCACACGACTTTAATAATATATACCGTATACACACACACACACACATATATATATACCAGGAGATAGGGAAGTTTGTCGGCCCATCAAAATGTTTTCAAAGTCCCCTACCACCCTGTGGCGATAGTGCCCGTGTCCGGATTATAGGATAAAATACATACACGTAGAACGAATATAAGAAAGTTTCGAAAACAACTCTTTGGTGCTTTGCCTAAGTACCACAAAGTTAAAATATGTTTTGCGTCGAATTTGAATTTCTAAGTGTTTTCAATAGATATAACTTTAATACCTTCTATTTGTTGTAAAATGTTACCACAGTTTAATAAAGTAGTAGACACAAACAATTTAGTTTTTAATTAATATAGTTTACAAATTCAAAATATTGAATAATTTATTTATTAATATTAAACACGGCTAAAATTATAGTTTTAATATTTGTATAATAATTGTTATAATATATATTAATTTTAATACGAAAATAATAACTATATTAAACAAAATATTCAAGCCAAATATTATTTTTAAAGAACTTTTAATCGGCTTCTTAAATTAAGCATCTTTAAGACTTTTTAAGCTTTTACAAAATTCGCTGTTTATCAACGTAACATTAGTCTTTTAATTCAAAGTCACTAGTATCGCATTAGAACTCACAACTGTTATCCATACAAAACTTTTATCAGATACCTGTTTTGTTTTTGTTTTCTAAAAGTTCGTTCACTGGAAACATTAACTTTTGTGAATACCTAGTCGTTTAAAACATGCTATCTGACGAAAGTCACAAACAGTAGTCGTATCTAACTATCTAAGTTTATGACTTTCATACATTCAAAATTGAAAATACTACTACTACTATCGAATATTTTCAGTAGTTTCATCTTATAGCAATATAATATAAATTATTTTATGTTTTATTCGATTGTATTAGGTTATAATATGTAATAATATAAGTATATAAATAATGAAATAATATTCTACTGATCAATACATACCTAGTTAAATATGTTTTAGGATCTTAATATTCTCGATTTTTTAAGTTTGATCGGTCTATAAATTTCTGAGTTATTGTCTGCTGTTTAGGTACCATAATGCAATAATATATATACACAGCAATACAATAGCGCTCTCTTTCGTTAACACGGGCCTATAAAGTTTAAGTAGTTCTAATTTATTATACTGCCGCTATTACTTATTAAAATTAAATATAAGTCATTAAAAAAAAAAAAAAAAAAAAAAAAAAAAATGAAATCACTTGATCCAAAAAATAAATATTACGATAACTTAAAACATAGATATAATGTATCTACATAATGTACTGAGTACATGATATAGTGGTATACTGCGATATTGTTTATTATATCTTGTTTGTCACCGCGTAAAAAAATTTAAACACTCGTTGGCGGTATTTTTAAAACGAGTATTTATTTGTTTCAATAGCGGTATGGGTACCATTCACACGATCGCCACCGTTACCCGTTTTAGTGTATAGGTATAATACATGACGTATAATAATATGATGTGTACCATTTGTGTGTTAGTCACCGTCGCCGTCGAAACGTTTTTTGTGTACGGATGTATTCTAATCATTTATTATTTGTTTAACATTGATAACAGAGCGTCAACTACTCTAAGATTATAGGTACTCATATTATATACTCACTTAATAATACTCGTGTGATATTATATATAAGTACACACACACACACAGATGGGTTTTCGTTGGGAGTTTTATATTCTTTTATTTTAGCCCATTACTCGGCTATAACCCGTATTGCACTGCAGCCAACTCGATCCTATTGATTGTGTACAGCACGCGCTATATACATAATATAACGAATGATTAAAGCCTTTCTGGTGTGTGTGCGACGTGTCAAAGACTTGGAACAGTAATTAAAACACGATGACGACGGGGCGAGGGTGTGTATGTGTATTTATGTGTGCCCTCTCGCCGCGCGTGCGTGTGTTGAGGAGAGAGAGAGAGGGATGAAGTCATCTCGGCAAAGGATTACCGACCCCGGTCACGTGTCGGGGGTGGCTGCCGCCGGGTCGCTACTATAAATATATATATATAAAGGTACGCTCTGCTCGAACAGCGTCAACAATCGCGTGTGGATTAACTTTTTTCGGACGTATATATAATATTATTATATTATACTTTTATATTTTATACTCTATGACCACTGACGCCGTGCATGTACATTACCACGGTGTGATGAATATTGTGATACGCGGCAGCGACAGTCGACGATCCGAGTCATCCGCCGCCGACGGGGGTTAGCGTTTTTTCGTCGCCCTATCCCGTGCTATTGGCGCACGAAATAATACGTTTTTCACAAAGTCAGTTCTCGAAATTGTCACGAAACCACAATAGTATCATGACCAGTGTTTGAATTATGAAAAAAAATAGAAGTGGGATGGAAAAATGTAAAAAAAAATGTGTATAACTGATCATTTAAATGTCTTGTCGATTAAAATATAGTTAGAAGGGGTAAGCATAAATATTTTCTAAAAATAAGGGGACTCCGCCCCGCCTCATTCCCCCTCAATTCAAGCATAACTATGTACTCGTGAGTACTTGTCTACGAGAATTTTAACGCGTTAACCTAGCAGAGGTCAACATGTCCGTCAAATCAGCACCAGCACATTGCGCTAGGCCTATGTATCAAACATTTGATAGGAATTCGCTAGATTTTGTTTATGGATTTGCAAAGTTTAGAAGGTCTAGCAAAAATCAAAAATGCCCTAGCAAAACCTAGCGAATTCCTGACAAATTGTTTATACCATATCATATACATAGGCCTAACATAATATGCTGCCGCAGGGCCGTCCTTAAAATTTGCGAGGATCAATGCAAAAGTAATTTTTGTAACCAATTTCTCTATTTTTTTTTCGAACGCAAGACTCCAAATCCAAGCAAAAGAGCTTGGGTCCAGGCCGCCCACCCTTAAGAAAGGGCTCCGTGTGTCGGTGTTGCCAACTTGAAGAACACGAGGTTGAATTTATTACAAAATATTAACACAATCATATTATATTAAAACGTCGCCGTTTGCTTTGCTACGTCCCCGGGATCGTGCGCAAACAACCAACCGACGAGCCTATTTATTTTGCGTATTTATGGCTGTACAAAATTGTGACGAAGTAGCTGCTACCTACCCGCTGCACGCGCCGTGACGATATTGTATAAAAAGTCACGACGCGAAACCGGTGAAATGATTTTTCTAAGTGTGCAACGGAGAATATGTCGTATTATCAACAGATTATAACATCGTGTTACATTCGTACGGCGATAACATTAAAATATATAAAAATAAATTAATATTTTTATTGTGTTATATTTCTTACGTAATATTAAAATAATTCGTGCAACAGTTTTACCACAATACATAGCTCATTGAGTATTTGAATAAGTGCATGCAAGCGTGTCTTGTTTCCAGTATACCTATGTGAGACCTACGCGAATTTATATTATATTATTATAGCCATATTATTATGTAGGTTAAGTTAAAGGTAAAATAATCTTTAATTAGTATTATAGTAACGACTTATAGGTAAATAGTATTTTATTAAGCATATTATGTAATAAGTTAAGTAAAATATTATGATTATCGGATACTGCATGTATAACTTATACAATATATATATATATATCATAAAATCAGGGCTAAAAAACATTATAGTAACCTTAGGATTATAAAAGAATATAATATGACAAAAAACTATTGAAATTTGTAAACGTTTAGTTAAGACGGAAAACGGTAAACAAAAATAATTAAATACCACAAAACAAAACTTAACACCAAAAATAATGATATTTATTTTTATATAATATATATATTATAACCTAATAAACAGTCTTTAAAAAACATAATTTATAAAATATTATTAAACAAAAAATAACGCAGAACGAAATAATTTAAAACCCATTTACTTAAAATGTATAATATTGGTTTCGTTGAAATATTTATTCCATGTGATTTAGCAATCAACTTTAGCGATCAATCCAAGAATTATAATATTCTGTATCCAGGCCATTCCCCACGTTAGATATTATTTTTAACGATAAACGCAAAACTTGCATAACGTTAACTTCTAAGCAACGATAAACGCAAAAATTGTATAACGTTTTGATTGTAAATAACGTAAAACGAAATTTCAATTTCAAATGCAAGCTCTACATAAAATAATTAGGCGATTAACAATAATTTGATCGTATTTTGTTTCAGATCAAGGTGCCCCGGAGAAATTATATGAAAGTCACGAACTGTAAAATCGATTTAAACCGAAGACGTCGTAAGAAATCTAAATAAATATATTATGTGACACGGTGTGAAATACTTAAGCCGGCATACCTCCTCGAGTGTACGAAGGGATAAGCGTCGCCAGTGGCCCACACAATAAGTTACGTGCGGCATGCCGTTATATACACACTGAGGACAGATAATTTGTCGTTTGGCGACGACGCAACATATAATTTTAAATCGATGTCCGTAGTATAGTTCGATATTTTATGTCTTTATGTCGTACTACATCGGCATATCATAAGTTATGTCAACCCGACCGAAAAAAATGGACCGTCGATAACGGACCTTTAGTAGCTGCCTATCCGCGACGCCGTAATTTAACCACGACTGCAATTACTTACGATTGAAAAAAATAATAATATTATGTTAATTTTATTATTAATTATAATTTCGTTAAATATTATACTGTGCAGTTAAATAAAGAAAATTACAACATCATGTTTGAAGGAATTGTTATAATATTATAGATGTGGTCAAGGCCGGCTTTAAAGGGAGGCACCAGTGGGCCATTTCCCGGTGGTGGCACACTTTGAGGGTGAAAACATTTTTTCAGATAAAATTAACGAAAAATTCAATTTTTCTTTGTAAGGAAAATATAATTTTTTTAAATCTTAGATATAAAAATAAAATTTTTATAAATTTCTAACAAAATAATTCGCAAACTTTTGTATTTTTGCTCAATTTTTTTTTAAATTCTAATTTTAGGTGCTCATAAAAACCTATTGCGAATTAACACTGGTGTTTTTTTTTAAATTATACTAACAACTTATCAGCCTTGTATTATATTTTCAAATATTTAAAAAAAAAATTTAGCTCACACTGTACTATGGTATTAAAAACATTTTATTTAAAACGGGCGACATGCAATTTTAAGTTTCGGGGACGCATTTATGATAAGCTTATATCATTGAAATTTAATGTTTACCAAAATTTCTGACCTAACAGCAAAACAAGGTGGTATACGAGTCACTGCACAGCAACTATATGGTCGGTATAGAGACGAATAATTAACTACAGAGGGTTGTGTATTATATTTACGATCGTCACTTGCAGAATTGTAATCGACCAATGGCAAGAACACCAATTACACATTGAGGCTCTTTGTTACAAATTCATTTTGAGGACCCATTATTAATGAATCACATAGATTTCTTACAGGGATTTATAAGCCATATTAATTTGATACTAAATTTAATTTTACGTCTAAGAAAAAATTGAAGTTAAATCAAAAATCATCGAATACCGGGGTCTATAGTTGGTAAAATATGCAAAAAAAAAAGTTTGTATAGTATAGGAACTTATAATATAATACTTAATAAAAATAATATCGACCAGTGAAGGCGGTGTTAACGTCATAAATATACCCGTCATATATATTCAATAATATATTATGCATAAAGTTAATACATCCAAGTTAATACTATTAACAGACAACAATAAATACGCAGTTATCACCATTCGGTCTGACCTAGTTATTAAGGTATAATATACTGCATCGGTTTTCAGTATATATATATATATATTTCGGTCGTCAAAACTTTCTGATATTATATTAAATGTGGATTGTTCAAGCATATTATATTGTTATTTTTATTATATAATCATGTTGCTGGTTTAATACACATAGTAAATATGTAGATGATATGTGCCCGTATAAATGTATAATCTTCCATTCAAATTATAACTATGAACAATATCTGAAGTTCATTATTTTCCTCCTTATTGCCATTTTACAAAAATTTAATAATATTATGTTTTTTAATAATATTCATTCAATGTGAAATCTAACGTTACTGTGGACATGTGAATAGCAAATATAAATGTTATTAAAACATTAAAGACATGATAAATTATATTCGTAATTGATATACTCTAATAATCTATAATCGGGTACAGTCATAAACTCATGAGATATTATTTTTATTTTCAACTCAGACTTTAATTTTAACTTAACTATATGTATTGTTACGCATCAAGAAATTATATTTAATTATACCAAAATTTATAAACACATATATATATATATATATTTTAATATTGTATTAGGCAGGTAAATGATGATTAAGGCGCATAAAAAGTTGGACAATTTTTGGTTTGAACCCTATTGTCGTGGAAAAATATTCAATCGGAAACACATATTGTTGGAAGTGTATTTTTATTTTTAGTTGTTGAGCTATAAAGAAATATGTTGCAACATGATGTTTAAACATATCTAAACAGGTCCTCAAAATTGATTTAAATAGGATTTTGTATATTTTTCCTTTAGAATAATAGTTTTCGGGATGGACATTGTTTTAGCCGCGGATTATATAATTTATCATTTCGTCTCTAACTTGCACATAACTTTCGTAACATATATTAATATTGTTATTTTGTCCTCGGACCGTATTCGAAAACCGACATTACCTACCTATACAATGTGCTATAATATATCTACACGCCTATCATACACGAATGACGACCATTCCGTGGAAAGAAAATTCTGGAACCGTAACGGGAATGGATCATAGGGGATACGTGTACATACAATATTTCCACGGCAGAGCTTATGTAATATAATAGACCAGCGTAATAATAACCGAAAACTCGAACGCGGGGGAGTGGGTGCTCGGGAAAAACCGGACGATGAAAACTCCAAACCACCGCAGTCGATATACACACACTACTCATAGCTTGTAATATTATATTGTCTCGTATTATATATAAAGCGCCGACACAGTTCGTGCGCCGCCGTCTCGCCGTCCGCCCATCGCCGCCTGCGGGGCAATAAGGTTGTAGCTGACGCGTGTGGGTTGGCGGCGGCAGCGTTTCGGCAAACGGGAAAATTAATAACAAAAACCCGAAGAGCTACGTCGTCGTCGTCGTCGTCGTCGTCTACCACGGTAGTGGTGGCGTACACGAAAGGAGGAGAGGCTGGCACGGCGGTTTATAATCTTTTAATAATTCCCGTCCGAATGTGCGCGCACGCACGCACACACACATGCGCAACACACACACACACACACACACGACTTTGTCGTTTATTATATACGTGTGTGTGTGTGTGTGTTCTATGACATTGTCGAGCACAAAAAGCACTTGCATATATATATATAGACGGCGTCAAAAATGGCGGACGCGATATTATTACACGACGACGACGACAACGACAACGACAACGACTCTACACAGTATATATAACGTATAAAGTGTGGTGGTAGTAGTAGCAGTAAGAGAAGAGTTTGTCGGCGTGCGGGGGTGGTGGTGGTGGTGGTGGTGGGAAAGGGGGGGGGGATAAACACGACGTTTTTCGGCGGCGAGCAAAACGGGCGGAGGGAAATCTCTGGCGGCGGGCGGGCGGAAAACGCAATAACAATTTCCCGGACGGGTGGTTCACATTTCATTATTCCACTTGAGCGGCGGCGGTGGCGGCGTTGCCCGCCGGGTTGATCGTCGTCGTCGTCGTCATATTATAGTCGGTGTACAGTCTTGCGGGGCCCAGCGCGCGGCGGCGGCGGCTGCTGCTGCTGCTGCTGCTGTTCTTGGTATATATGCGGCCGCGGAGGAGCGGTACGCGGGCAGCGGGTTCACGCCCCCGTCGCCCCAAGACAGCCGTGGCCAATCAAAGTAACACGCCGCCGCCGTGTCGGTGTATGCGTGTGAATAATATACCGCGCCGCGACGCGCGTTAACGATTTTTTTTTTCCAGCCCGCCGTCGCGCACTCCCGGCGGGCCCCCGCACGACCGCACCGCCAGCGCTATCAAAAAGTGTATATATTATTATTATTTTATGCGACGATGATGTTCGTCGTCTGAGGCGGCGGCGGGGACACGACGTGAAAAATAATAATATTTTACGAAAATAAAAACGAGGGAACAACGGCAGCAGAGCCCTACGCGCGCGATAAAGGCGACGACGGCCGCGGCGGCCGCGGTGCGCGCGCCCACGAAACCGACATACTTTGTGATGCGTCCGCAAGTACATATTATCGTCGTGTCGCGCGCACATGCGTTCATATTATATAGTTCCGTGTTCTGGACACAGATGGAGTAGCGGCGGCGGCGGCGGCGGCGGCGACGCCACAACCAGTAACCGCTTTAGGACTTGCCGGCGTTGTTGTAAAATCATAATATAATAATCATGTACCTATGTATTTATTTATGTATTTCAATAGTATGTTGTCTTTCATAAAGAAAAAAATCACGAAAATTAATAACAACAAAAGTAGAATATAATTTTTTTTCAAAAATTATCGTTTTGTAACGATTTTAAATTAAGTAAAAAAAAAAAAAATATTTTTTATAACTACTGTGTCATGTTACGAGTCGAGGAAACAGTATACAAGAGTCCAATAGATAATTGTTTTCCTATAATGTGTGTTAGGATACCTAACCTCTGCCTGAGTGCAGTAGGCAAATGAATCCGCATTAATCGCGAGATCAATTAACGGTAACTACTGTATGTATTCTATATCAGGGGTGGTCAATTTTCGGCTAGCGTGTTATTAGCAAAAACCAAAATTTACTTATTATTATTATAAATTTAATTTTTTTTTAAATTATTAAATATGTTTATAAACATTTCAGCTTTTGATATTAAAGTACATATTATTGTATTTATCCGTTGTGGCTCGCGAACATATTCATGTTGGCCTCCCCTGTTCTATAATATAATGCTTTTTAGATTACCGATGAACGAAAATATGCTGTGTAGCGTTTTGTAAAAAAAAAAAAATAATAACCGATGATTGTCGAGGATAGTAAACATGTATAATACATAATATAATTACATTATATACATCACAGACTCAAAGTTATATTATTCTATCGCGAGAATATAAAAAAACCATATAATATTGCTGAAATCTATAATAATTTCTGACGTCAATTTTCCAGCATGCGAGCAAACATTATTATATCCGCACCGAACTCAATACACACATTGGTATGTCGTAGGTACCTATATCCCATATCGCGATATTTTCCATTGGATGGTCTTAGGAAAACGATTGACTATGGCGGCTTCTTTGTTTTCTACCAATTCTCGATCAAAAGGTTTTCATATAGAATAATGCGAGCAGAGTGAAAATGTCGCGTTTCAATAACAGTTTTTTCTATATCATGGTTTACAACAACTTATCGACGACAAATCTCGTGACTAAATAATGGACTTCGGGTAATAATGTAGTTTTCTACCGTTTGTCTGTCTTTGGAAAACGATTGTCACCGGTCGTTTTTTCCACGTTCACCGTGTGATGCTCGTGTTTAGACTTATGGGTTTGTATTGCATTTTATGTACCTGATATAACTAAGTTAAACTTTGGTAAAACTGCAGTCGCGTAACGCGTCGTATGACGAGTTTTAACACAGCATAATTTGTATAAAAATATTATGCATATTATTATACCGTTAGTTGACATAATTTATGTAGATACTAAATATAGGTATTATATAGGCGTTGTACTTTCAATAGATTCATACCCCGAACACATGCCCTCACCACCTTGAGTACCCGATGTATAGATAGTAGATTATAACTCATAATATTAAATAGGCATAATATAATTAAAATGCAATAATGTACACACATTAATTAAAACATTTTAATCATTTTGTTTTTAATTTTCCATCACGTCGATCTGTATCGTTTAGGACTCGTTTACGAGTATACAGCTAATCATAATATACCTATAGATAAGTATACGTTTTTAATTTTTGTCCACAAATTAAAATCATCGTCGAACAAGTTGTGGTTGTCGTATACAAGAGCACGTGCACCTATCGTTTTGTATAAAAAAATCTAGTTTTCGCGTCGTTGCTTGTCGTGTAAAACAAAACGCGTTTTTCCTCCTACCTATACGCATTCGTATAAATTTATAGGTATTCTATTTTCTTAATCGTACTAGAAAAAAAAAATCATTACACGGTTGCCAATTCGTCGTTATTTTTGCAACGTAGGTGCGTTAAAATATATCGAGAAAGCGAGTGCGATAACTGAGCAATGTGCGGGTGCTAAAAGCGTGGGGTATTCATTCATTCGCCCAAAAAGCGTTTCACAACACCTTCTCGTAAATGCATGCAGATGCGTCTTATATGTGACTTATCTCGTTTACGAGTCGGTTGGTAAGACAAATTTAACGGTAGCAAATTTAACAGTATTGCTGTGCGTGATGTATTTTGTATATTGCAGGTAGGTAGGTAGAAGGTAGATACTGTTATATTACGCTCATACAATATTTATTTTTGTTTTGTGTTATTTAGTTTAATTGCACACATATATAAATACTGGAACCCATCGAGAGAACTCGTGTGTGGGCCCAGGAGTTCTAAATGGAATTATATAAAAATCACATGTCTATTTAATAAGAATAATGATATAAAATTTAAACTAAAAGAAATCTTACATTGATAATAATATAGTATACCTATTGATATAATTTTAAAATAAAATATAAATTCCGGATTGTAATATCAGTTATCATAAATTTAAAATCTAAAATTGATTACAATATCTAATACAATAAACAATTAGTAATTACTATAATATTATTAATTTGTCAGGGGATTTCGCAGTAGCCATTGCAATATATATACATATATTAATAGAGCCATAATATTACGTGTATCTATATAATTACTATTTTTAACGAGTCATACTATAATACGCTGTTCAGTGAGAGATCTCACCAATTCTGTGCAGTCCACCTCAAAGTTCTGCCATCGAAGCAGGTTCCATATATGAAAGGGTGCCGCGGGGGATGCTGATTTTCGTCGGTCCGCGGCGCATTCTCTCGCTGAATAGAGTATAGGTACTTGTATAATTTCTATATGTTATAGGTATAGATATCGACATTTTTGTTTTCTTCGTTGAGTTTATTTTTATTTTGTTGTTTACATTACAAAGCAATTATTTATACAAGTATTTCAAAGTTACCATGCATAAATATCCGTTATTAGATTAATAATATTTAAATTGTAGGCGTAGGTATACATCCAATATGATAATATGTGAATCGAAATTATGACCGGTTTATAGGCTACTGATAATATAGGTACTATACATAAAGGTACACTAAACTCTTTCTGCTATAACAGTATTTTTAATCTTTTATAAATCTCATTGGTTACTATATTAGTAATATATAATATAAATGATACGTACAATTTATTGTTCGAAACTCAATTGTCGATGGAATAAGAAATCTTATAACTCATTCCGTCTATTTTATATAATATAATATAAATAGTTTATTGAAAACTCGACAAAAAACTAACAAAATCTTCCAAGCAAAAGTTTGTAACATCATGCTGAGTATATAGAAATATCTCTATAACTTCGTTCGAACTATTATACTCATTTTTGTTGTTTTACTTACAAAAATATCAATAACGAATACTCAGACGATAAAACATTCGTATTATTTTTATCCTTCTGTTGAGTACTTTGTAAACTTTTAGTATACGTCTTAAATAAAAAAAAAAAAATAAAAAATATATTAAGCACTTATAATGATACATTTTACTTATATGCACATAAGTTATATTGTTTATATGAATAATATATGTATATATATTACGGTTTTATTCTGTTTATATGGAATTATTTGATCAGAGTTTTTATAACATATAGAAAACGAATAATGAATGGAGTTGTACATATATGATTTAATAAAAATACTAATCTAAAGACATTAGATAAATATTATATATGTCTACCTAACATATTAAAAATATGTAATTATATTATACAAGATTGTCAGAAATTCGCGGTTATTTCGTCGAACACTTTTCGAAATTTTATTAATAATCCTATATCCATAATGAATTGGTGCACTAATGTTCTGGTAAATTTATTAATACACGATATTTATTTATTTTATTTATCATAGTTAGTAACATTAAAATAACCTCCACTATAAAGACTTTTTAGTTATAATATTTATAATTGCGATCGTAAAATTGTTAATTGATTTAATTCCAGTACAAATCAACTTAAATTTTTTTTTCAAATCTAATTTTGTTATATTTTAAATGTGAATCACGATATTTATGCCCAGGTTTATACCTTGTTTCAAACTATTAAAGTGAAAAAGAAAACGATTTTGAGTAAAGATTTACGATTTAGGTATCTTAAGTGCAGTAAAGGAGCTATTGGTTTTAGAATGATGTAGCCTAAGGGCAATAAAAAAAGCTTAAAAAGTTTTACAAATTACTTTTTTGAAAATTGGAAATTGATCATAATCACATCTTCAAAATAATATATTCTATCACTACTTCCTAAGCAGAGTTGTTAATAAATCTAAAATATTCGTAAAAATGGGAATAATATCTATTGAATTTTTAAGTATAGCAACACTTTATTACAAGGCAAACATTGTAATTATAATAAACGCTAATTTTTACCGACTTATACTTGTGAATATTTATATTTTTAGGAATAACATAACAAATATACCTATATATTGTCTTCTAGAATAATAGTATATAATAATATTTATAATATATAAAATGTAGTAAAGAAGTTCTAAATATATCCTTCAATAAATTTTGTGTTAACGGTAGTATGTTTAAAATTGCTACATTATTGTATAATATATTATAAATAGTATTTACTGAAAATGTTATAAGTGGCAAATTACAATTTTTTTTGTAATGTTTTTATTATTTCGATCTATTTATGGGGTGTCGTTTATACGATATATATATATAGCAGGTTAGATTAGATAAAGGTCAAATATTTTGTTCACTAGCTATTTAAACCGGTGTGCAAACACACCGACCCCGACTATACAATACCCAAAGCTGTCGGGTATGGACTTTAATCACTTTACATCCGGCCATTAAAAGGCGCGGAGAAGGTGAACACCTCGGAAGTCGTGTCTACTGCAGTGCGAGGCGAGTGGCGAGGGAAGGCGTAGTCTGAGTTATTAATTTATCCGAACCCGTAAGACTTGTAAAATCCGAGTTCTCTCCAATATACACCACACTCGGTCTTGCCAAAGTCTTTAGCGGTCTTAGACCATATAATATAGCCTCTGACGGTGTCGGTGCGGATAAGCAAGGCGAAGGGATTTAATTACTGGTGTTTGCGACGATGTCGTATGCCCGTTAAGCCTTTATGGGCTTCCTCTATTTGACGGGCGCGTATGTATATATTATAAACATAATAATATAATATATCCCTAAACATAAATATATATATATAAGTAGGCATATGGCCCGTGGAAAACTGAACCCAAAGACGATAACAACAGCCCTATGGCTACAAACCACCGCCACCGTAGATAATAGTCTCCACAACGTGTCTTGTAGCTACATAGGTACCATTTATATACATAATATGTATGTCTATATTGTATATACAGTATTTTATACCCACCAACCCTGCACAGTTGATCGCACGACTTGGCCTCTGAGTAATAATAACAATGCATTACAAAACCGTCCATTTATCTCTCCGAGTCATTAACCAAATAATAATTACTCTATCGAATTTAATTTATTTCATTATAGACCCATATTTGTTAAATGTGTTACGTTTTGTCGTGTATACTCAATGGTTTTAGACATATTTTTAGCATAGAACATAAAATAACACATTCAGTTATTATGTAGGCAGTTATATTGATCTCAACATAATTGTATGTCTCAAATTGTATTATATTAATATTGTTGAGGGCTTACATTTGAAATCGAAATTTCGTTTTACGTTATTAATAATCTACAAGTTATACAATTTTTGCGTTTATCATTAAAAATAATAACAAGGAATGACCCGGATATGAAAAACAATAAATTCTTGGATTGATCACTAAAGTTGATTACTAAATCACTGAGAATAAATATTTCTACGAAATCAATATTATAACTTTTCAGTAGATAGATTTTAAATTATTTCGTTTTGAGTTATTTTTTGTTTAATGATATTCTATAAATTACGTGTTTTAAAGACAGTTTATAAGGTCATATGTATTATATATAAATAAATATATAAATTTTTTATGTTATGTTTTATTTTGTGGTATTTAATTATTTTTGTTTACCGTTTTCCGATTTAAATACGTTTACAAATTTCAATTGTTTTATTTTTTCATATGTATTATAAGCATAACGTTACTATAATGTTTACAAGCCCTATTTGAAATCAAATCATTTATCTAATGAGTAATATTTTCATTTAACATTAAAATAAAAAAATTGAAACTTGTGCATAAAATATTTAATAAATATTTAAGTTAAAATTAAATATAATATTGTCAACTATTTGACATTTAAATATTAAAAATTATAATGTTAATAATGTTATTAATAATGTATTTATTGTTTGTATGCCCGTATCACAAGTGCCTAAGTAGTTTTTGTTTGTAATACTCTAGAAAATGTATACTTTAAAATTTCAAATGTTTCAACAAATAAAAAGCAGTATATTATATAATTCATAAATGAATTAATTTATGAAATTGCATACAGGTTCTTCTTCAAAGGGGCATACTTTGTAGAAGTTACTTATAAATATCAGAATATGGTGTCTTATATATTTAATTGAGTATCTCAATATCTCTAGGTATTATACCTCATCACCAATTTTTTCTCTGTCAGTCAGTTTTTTTGTTTTTGTTAATTTAGTGATTGATTAATTTAGTAAACAATTTATGATTGATGTTTTGTTTGAAAAAATACAATTGTAGATTAACAAATATAAATAAATAATGTGTCTATATTTGTATAAAATAGAGGGCAGCATTAATTTAACAACTTTAATCATTTTTAGTATATAGTTAATATTTATTTTGCAATTATTATTAGTTGATGCTATCTTTCAAAAATGAATTTAGAAGTTATATAATATTATGGTTTATATTTACAATTGAGTATATTATATTTTGACAATTTTGAAATACGTGAGATAATAAATCATATCTCATTTATTCAAAAATAACATACAAATCTAAGGTAGTGAATAATTGCTTTTTAGTTAATATTTACAAAAATATATGAATTTATAAAACAATATACATTATAATACATAAATATATGCATGTGTGTTTGAACTTTAAATTTGAAACAATTTAATAAAATATTATTCATACTTATTATATTGTTACTATTTTTTCTACTGCCCTGCTTTTTGGTCATATACTATACAAGTATAATTTAGATATTTTTTTAGAAAATTATTCATCAAATTCGTTATTTTAATTTTTACAAACATAAATCATTATAACAGTCAATGATTTATGAATATTTTGATTTAAAACAATTAGGTATCTATAAATAAATCAAAAATGAATATTAAAATTATAGTTATATTATGAGTGATGAGCGATATTTTTCTATTAGTAAAGTATGGTACTACTGGTGTTTTATAATACTGTACATTATTCTATTAATATATATGTTATGGGTAATATTTTAACATTACTCGCGATGCATATTGCTAATATCTCGGATAATTTTAAAATTAGCCAAGGACCTTTGGATAATATCTTAACAACTATAATAATGTATCATTTATGAAATAAAATAATTTTATATTAAATAATAAGAGTAAATAATAATAATAATAATAAAATAATTTTTATTTACTAACAATAGTAAATATATTAAAGACATGATTTGCTGCAGTTACCACATATAGAACTATAAAAGACATATTATTAAATAATAAGAGTAAAATGCAATTTAAAATACCTATGTATAGCTTTTAATGAGTTACTAATGACATATAACATTAAATTGAGTATTTTGTTATATAAATAATTTTTTGAAATATAGAATTAAAATGTTATTATTTATTACTACGTGACATGCTTCGATGACATTTCGAATCGCACAAAATACTACAAGACTTACATTTACATCTATCATTATCATATTTCCTTTTACATCATGAACACCTTTTGTATCATTGATCACCTGCATACATAATTTTTAACATGATTCACTATTGACTGGCCGACGTTAATATTATCCGGATTGTGTTGATATTTCATGCTTATAATCAAAGAATTACACATTAGCCAAAATGCATGGATAGTTAACATTACTCGTAACATATATTTATATATATATCTCAACAAATAAAAATAAATATTTCGATAGTACTATCAGAACAGCGAACATCAGCCGGTACACGTCAGGACGCAAAAACCATTTTCCCTTTAACAACACGTTCGCGACAACATACTTTACAGACCACGACTATTTCTGTTTTATGAAATAAACTATACGACTACATAGGCAGGTAGGCACAGAGCATTTTTAGCGTTAAATATCATGCAGGTAGGCCGCAACCACCCACTACGCGTATATGCAACAATTTTTCTCTCTCGAAACCATATTATTATTATTATTATATTTTCCGATTTTACCCTTCCGGCTTCGGTGCCGCAAAAACCCCGCGATTTATAGGCGAGAAATGCGAAAGGGTGCGAGAGGAAAATATCACGATGGCGATATTGAAATGCGAAATCCGTGCCCGCCGACTCGCGCGCGCGTGGTCTATTTATTACGCGAGACGTGTCGGAGTGCTCCGAGCGTGGGCCTATCGCGGCCGCCGAGTCATTGTTTAACACGCAGCACCTTGGCACGCGGGGTCGTTATTCACACCCTTCGTATAATATTATTCGCATAATATTTCGGTGAATCGACGCGCGCGCACACACACACACACACACTCGCCGCCGCCGCCCGTCGTTCGAACGGGTCGTATATTATTTTTTGTGTACTATTTCGCAAGATATAAAACACCGCGTGCCATTTTAAATAAATAAAAAATATATATTATACCTGTGTATATGTGTGTAGGACGCGATATATATCTATACGCATATATGTGTGTTATATGCACCTATAGCGTAAGAATATTTCGAATCTTTGAGCGGGCGGTGGGGAAGGCATGAATAAATCCGCGACGGAATGGGGAAATCGTTCGACGTCAAATTTGATTTATACCGTCCCGATGGCGAAACCCTATGAATACGATTTTTCTCTATGATATATTATTATATTGTATGTGCACGCCGTGCTATATAATAATAATATTATACGTATGCGAAAAGAGGGCGAAAAAAATAAAATCTTGGCACGCGGCGTAATCTTCGATAATATGTCTGACAATCGTCCGACGCGGTCTTACCATATCAAGCCATATCTATTCGCACGCGTGTTCAAACTTTTATGTAAATTAACTAACTTTTCTATACACGATAATATATTACCGCGATATATTTATTATTGTTAAAAAAAAAAAAAAAAAAACAGCATATAAAGTGAAGTCTCCAAATATCCGAGTGTAGTTGCCACTGGAAATGTATAGTCTGAAATTGAAAAAATCGTGTATGAACCTATACAGGACATGGCTTTTTATACTTTTAATGACACGTGATAGTACGTAACTAAACATTACCTACACCCGAATTTATTATTATTATATATATATATATATATATATATATATATATTATATAGGTATTATATGTAAACATAATGATATTATTTATTTTGTCGAATCGAAATTATCGATTATGTAAGAATATTTTAACTGTAGTGAATATTTTAATTTTTACCGAAAATATAAAGAAATAAAACTATTTTGTCTAGACGGTCTAGCAGTGATGTTTACAATAATTACGATGACGTTTACGAGTGCCAGTTAATTTAACGGCCGTAAACCAACCCCTCTTCACGGCTATATTTATCCCTCTTGGTCTGACAAGGGTCGTTTTTCAACAACTATTTAATTTTTAAGTTTTTCTATTATAATATTTATTGCGTGAATCGTCATCCGGTTTTCAATATAATCTCATTTTTATTACTTAACAGTTTTATCAACTCCATTACAGATTCAAATTGTACAACTGATTGTTAAGAAAATCAACATAACCTTTTACAAGCTGTGGTCTGTTTCTGGCCATATCCCAATTATGTTCTTCCGACGTATGTCTATAAATGTCACAATCATATTAAGTTGTATTTAATATTATTCTAAAATAAAATAAACTGTTTAACTAAACCAATTATCAACACAGTTATCACCAAACGTGTTTTTAAAATTATAGCTTTGCATTAAGTACCTAGTATACTTGCATATTATCGAACTTTGTAATTGGAAATTTGAACTAAAACAATTTATTGTTTGACTCCATAAACAAATTTTCTGTATAATGAACTCATATTTTGTTTCAAGAAGAATATAAGAAACGTACCTATGTAATAATGACACGATTATTGATCTTAATAGTTAATCATATTATTTGTAAATTATTATGAAGTACTTTTATTTTAATTATTAAATACTATATTTGTAAACAAAATAATAATAATTATTTTATTTTCAAAATTAACAATTATCTATAATCCGGTGAATTAAATATACTGAATAGGTATGAATAGGTATATACTTAAACACTTTAATAAAAAAAAGATTTGAAAATTAGCATTAGAGAATAAGAGTAGAGTGTAAGAAAATTGTTTACTTTAAAAAAACCTATTAAATATTGGATTAAAATGTTAACACACCCACATAGATTTCAATTCACTGCGTGGGTATCTCGTGGCAATTACAGGTCATCATAAAAGCAATTACAAGTGCTTTCGGCATTAACTACAAAGTTCTTTTGAAAAAAAAAATTACTTGCACTATAAGAGAGTTAAACATAACAAAAATCCGGACATATCTAACAGCCTCGCCCTTAAGATCGTAAAAAATTTAAAACGCGTTTTTATTGCATCCGGTATTCACTATGCTATACAACAGCTATCGTATAATAATTAAGTCGGAACAAGATCGAACACTTGTAACACCGAGAAGGTACTAACAACAAATTATAATATATAAGATTAGCATTTTTAATTTTTATTATTCCACTATTGCGAATTGAGACATCAACTTTTGCACCATAGGTATAGGTATAATGAATTACTTCTGATTAGATTATTATTATTATTCACAAAACATTCCACTCTAAAAAAAAAATGTGCTAAAAACAACATCACTTTGCTTTACAGTTTTACGTTATATCCTGTCTTAAATATATCATAATTTTAAACGTAGGTTTGTGCTTTTAATGTAGTTTATATAGTTTGCCGCAATAAAAGTCTACAAAAGTAATAAACTTCATATCTAATTGGACTTCTCGTGTTTTTTTGATTTGGGCTATTAAATGTTTGAATCATCAAACAACGATAGTTATTTTTCAACCGATTCTTAAATAAATGCATTTGAATTATACATTTATAAAAATAATGTTCAAGATAAATTAATTTCAATGGTTAGATTTATAGACTAACTGCGTTAGAACTCAAAAAAGTGCTCAAAATATGCAATTTAACTCTTTTTAAGACTAACAATTACAATAAATTACATTTATTGTCAAAATCTGTAGTACAAAATATTTTGTTTTTTTCAAGTATAATTAAGGAGCATTTTAAGGAGTAAAAACAAATTATTTACAACATTTTAATAATCCTTCAATAACTAGACATTTTCACCAATTATTTATTTGAATACATCTTGTTAGTTATATTGGGGTATACTATTATAGGTATACTATTTTATGTATTTCATTAAACATCTATACAAAATAACTCTTGTTTTAATTTCAATTAGGTAGGTATAGATGGTTTTGCAGCGACGAGTTCATGATTTTTTAAATTTCTTACGAGTTCTAATCACTAAACGTTCTCTCAGAATCGTTCTTCAAACATCATAATTGAATTTAGGATCCAAATCAATTTTAACAATACCTATACTTTCTTCGATATCGGTCGGTAATGAGGTAAATTGGCGTGATAGAAGTACTGTCTATCAATAACATCAAGTCATTATATGTATATTCCATCCAATATTTGGGATTTATTTAATAGGAAATATTTCGTGTTTAATGATCACTTTACGCATAAATATATAAATATTAAAATACCTATGTGTTTATATCTTCGATGTCTCATTTACCGAATAAACTTTCTACGATACTTTGGTATTCGAAGATGTGCATATATATTTGCATAGATTCATTTTATTACTTACTCATAAGTTATTACTCATCGTGGAATTATCTAAAACCGTATGGTCTATAAAACAGCTTCCGGTTTTGATTCGTTTCCACAAAAATACAATACAATAATATATTATCTCATTTATATAAAAATAATAAATAATGTCACATTGTGTTGAACGCGAATCGACGAAGGTGCTATGGCATTATTATATTCAAACACCGGACACACATATTGGATATAAGTATATGACCGTGATCGCACACACGCATCACCGACAAGTGCATTCCAAACAAATTTTGAACATGGGAAAAAATCGAATAAAACACCACTGCACGCGGATAAGCCATGGGAATCGACTTATCCGTTTATGGCGAGAGCAGAGTGTGTGGTGGCGGTGCTGCAGCTGTCCCCCGAGAGAGGTGGCCCTAGACGTTTTTATTGACCGGAATATCGCGCGCCGGACGTGCACAATAACGACGTTTTTGTACATTGGCATCGGAGTTTTGATGGATTGGCACGGACACACACCTGGTAGCGCGTGGTGTTTTGATTGGATCCAAAGAAATTACCGTACTCGCTGTAGGTGTTATTATCATTGTCACCGGCAGAGACGTCTCTTTCTTCGCATTATTATATAAGAGGTGCACACACAAGCAGCAGCAGCAGCAGCAGCGGTGTATAGTCGCTATAATAATATAAATCGGGGGGAGTGACGTGCAGGGGAGGTGCAGAACAAGGGTTGCGTCAAGACCTCCCAGAAATATGTATGAGCACAGATGCCGGAGAACGCGAACGTCTTCTTCGTTTTTGGAAATCCCATCATAATATACGTACGCTGGCAGGCACGCACACACGGCGAATATCTCTCCATTGTTGTCACCTTCACAATTAGAACACTCTATATTATATATACACCCCAAAAAGCCCCCCCCCCTCACGCAGTTCGGTAAACACTCTCGGCCAACAATATACACCACCACCACCACCCCTTCGGCCTCAACCGTCGCCATCTCGGTCATCATTATAATCGATGAGCCCCGTTTTGTTGTATCCGGATTCACATATACATTGGTATAAATTGTATTATAAACACGCATTAAGACGTCTACCGGTGGCCGTGCCACGAATGTATCTTTATACTACAATATCCTCCTTATACTATTATTATTATTATTATTATTATTATTACCGTCTCGTCCATTGTGTGCAGTGCAGCAGCAGCAGCAGCAGCAGCAGTATTGCTAATAGGCCCCCTAATATTACACGCGTATTATCGTCGTACCCCTATATTGGAACAGGATATGCATTTCAATGGATGTTTTTATTGGCGATATTGTGTTGTAATATAATGACAAAATTATAATCGTATTTGGCCGAGTTTCCGCACCGATGTCGTATATATTCTGCACGCGCGGGTAGAAAACGATTCAGACTACACGGAATTTCTTCGAGATTATCGGTTTTATTCGTGTAGCATATTAAGATTCCTTCATAATAATTCCAGCTGCACGGGCCCCGCTTAACGAAATGAGACCGTAAAAATGTATACACGTGTGATGATGTCAAACGCATTACAAAGTTTGCATGTGCGTTTTATTTCATACACGACAATCTTCGTCTGCACGCTTTATCGAACGGTGCAGCGTTTTCCATTTGACTTTATATGGTTTGGAAACTTGTTCACAGCTGTTCAAATCGACTGAAATGAAAATTGTTTTCATTCTATGCAGATCGAATTGTCGAGTATTATTTTTTTTTCATAAGGGTAACATAGACGATCTCATAATTATTTGTTTGACGAGAAGTTCAGAACTTAAATATTTTTACGTAAACGTCGGATATACAATATACTATATGCATCGATGGTGATTTTTATTAGACATATTTTGGACATATTTTTTGGTGTTAATTTGTATTTTGCATTAATCGAATAATGTAAATTGAGCATTTATTTTTAATTTATAATTAACAATAACAATTTAATTTAAAACTTAATTGTGATTGTATGTTGACAAATATTTGATTAATATTAATTAAGGACCTATTACTTTCATATTCTTTTTGTGTTATTTATATAAATTATAACAATATTTTATTTTGTGACACTAACTTTGACTTAAATACTTATGTATAAATTTATTAAAAATTGCATTTTTTTTGGCATACCTACCCAGATTTCAATTTATTAAAAAATAATGTAAAAATTTCTTATTTTTATTTCTATAGTAACTTATTATATTATGCATATATTAACACACTTACTATATACTGCAAATTAATATAGCCGATACTCTTTACTTTAAATGATGTATGATAAAAATAAATTATTTTTTATTACATCGTATTTAAAATTTCAAATTATATTAAAAATATGTACAATAAATACATATAATGCATCGCCAAATGTTCACATATAATTAAAACGTTAAAAACATCTCAAAAATGTCATACTATATGATACATAGTGGAAACGCATTGGTATATAGTATGGTAAACATATGAAATAAATTCAAATATTATAATATAATATATGCATAGAAGTTTAAATGTTAATTTAGATAATTATTGGTGATGACAACAGCTTCCTCGCGTAAATTTGTAGGCACGTTTGTATAAAGTATAAGATACATTTAAAGTACATGATAAACGATAGTTTATTAAACTTTAGTACCTACATTGAAATATTTCAAAACGCTTTGTTAGTACAATGCTTTATTATGCAAGTGTCGGAAACTATATACCTGATCAGACCTAAAAGCCTTATTCTATTCGATATCAATTATTGTTTTCAATTTAATGCCTTTTGTGCGTTAAAAAGCAATAGTTATGACCATACTGACAATAAAGTTAATTAGTCGTTAGGATAAAAGTATTCATAAAAAAAAAACTTTGCAGAAATTAGGGTTTGAATTTGCACCTTTTTTTTACAATGATTCATGAAAAATATAAGGTTTCTGTCCGGTTTTCTTTTTTATATGTAGTCCATAAAGGCTGACCATTATGAAACGCCAGTTTTTTTTTTTTTTTTAGAGCATATACGATAGTTGAACACGCGGTTTCATTTCGTTGTTATTTTCTCTTCAGTTTCCCATTGTTAATTAAATTAGAAGCGAAATTAATGGACGATCTCTATTGTGACTGGCCATTGATACGCGTGGTCGCAGGTCGGTGTACTTCCTGGCGATGAGCCCACAAAAAATTAGGGGAAAAGAGAACGATCTATGTTTTTTATTTTTTATTATTATTCTTCGGTGTGAATAATAAAAAAAAAAACCAAAGTCCTGAGTGAATGATGACCATCGGAAGGACCTGCAAGTATACAAAAGGATCATTAATAACGATTTGTATAAACCCTTTTTATTTTTTATTTACTGTACTACCATTATAGAAGTCACTGTCCCTGTGGAACCAGTTCGATAGATATTTATTTGGACATCCTTATGAACAAAAGCTAGGCAACACGTGGCGCCTTATTAGTCCCATGAGGTGTTTACGGTTGGTGTTTTCTCACACTTTTGGGATGTTTCTAAGAGTTATAAAACATATTTTTACGACATATTTTTAAAACGAAAACCGCGTACTACCTCAGGGATTTCACTGAGCTATGACGACTATAGTATATTTGTTTGTTAAAAAAAAAATAAGTTCTCAACATTAAAAATAATAATAATAATATGATAAAATGTTCAACGATATTTTTAGATATTTAAATATTTTATTCCAAGTATAAAACTTACAATAGAAACTATATTTTTCGATATTTCATAGTTGTAAGAAAATATATAATAAATCTAAAAAAATTAATTATCATAATATTCGTATACCTATTATGTTATATTTTTTTTAATCGTGGTAACTTTAATTTCAACGTTTTTAATTGAGTTTTTACGAAATAATGTATTATTATTATTATTATATTGTATTATGTGTGTTTTTTTATTTCAAAGAACAAATTAAAATATATTATAATATTTTGAACTTTTGGCGTTAGATTTTTGTATATAGTCAGCAATCGTTAATTATTACAATTGTAATACAATATAGGAGACAATAAGACTACATCATAAGTTCACTTTTTAAGTAGTAAATAAAAAACACCTAAATTACAAAGTACACTTATTATGTACAACCAAAATCAACGGATAAAAATGTAGAATAATAAATAAAAAAAAATCTAGATTGATTGAATGGAATATATGTTCAATTTGATTTAATTTACGTGGGCCAGAGAAAGTTTGAGTGGCCATAAAACTCTGAAATAGTGCTGTATTTAGTGGGGGGGAGGGAGATTAAGGAGATATATCTTCCACCTTTATCTTTCTTTTTAATATAATAATATTTGTATATGGTTATATAGTTGTGGTTATTTCATTCATCACTTTATACCACTATTATATTATGTAGATAATAAAAATAAATAATAAAATGTTTTAATTTTAGAGCAGGTTGAATGGACTTGCGATGTTATCCATCTATAACAACATGAAATTGGATGTCAAAGAAATAATTGATGAAATTGCCGAAAAACCTCGGAGTCTAGAATTTGTTTTGCAAATGTCTCATTGTTATTAAACAATCATATTAATTGTAAATTTATGAAAATTAAAAGTTTGTGTACAAATGTATATATATTATTTAAAATTAAACATTGATTGCATTTATTTTACCTATGTATTTCAAGTGGAAGGAGAATTTTTTTTTAGTCATATCTTCTCCTAGAAGATATCCGGACCGCAATAGAATAAAAATAATAATAATTAAAAGTATAATATGTTTATCATCCAAAAACATACATAATAATAAATAAAGAAAAAAAATACCAGCAAAAAAAAGTACTCGTATTATAACTTTTTATTTATATTGTACATTCCTCCTCTAATTATAATTAGCATTAGGAAGTTTTTCCGTTTTACTGCATCGTAATGTACATTTTACAATAAACCTAAAGTCGACAGTGACTACTCTCTTATAGTATAACGTGCTAAACTGACAAATAATATTATACAATACAAAATTTATAAAACAATTAAAATTTGTACGGAGCAAAAATAAAGCAAGTATAATTAACGGCCAACTCCAGACGATGAAGCTTAGACAACTGCACATGTTGGTGTGGCATCGTCTTAACATAAAAATTACATTTCATTTCATCTTTTATGAACATTTTGACATTACTAGCTTTTATTTAGCTAAAACAACATTATGTATTTTAATGATTTACAATTGTTTATGGTTATTAAAGAAAAAAAAATCGAGCACATAAATAGATTTTGTTATGTCATATTATGTCGTTTATTGTGTTTATCTTTTCCGCCTACAAAATTATATAAATGACACTTTTTCTCCCTCTTTTTCTTACTCACCCCTTCTAATAATTTAAAAATATTCTATTACTATGAGGGTGCGTTACTTTGAGTTTAATAGCTTTATAGTCACCAAATATACTATATGATAAGTAATTATTATTATGTAAGACTTAAATTAATTTATGTGATATATTTTAAGAATGTATTTTACACAACTGTACCCTGTAATCAATAAACAAGATTCTTAATTTATACAAATTTATAATTTCAAATTAATAAGAGACAATAGTAAAAATCTAAATACATTCAATTTTAATGCCTAACTGTATGTTTTTAAAGAAAATAATATATTATCATCATTGCTTTCTAGTTTTTACTAATATTATTAAACGAGACAATTTTAATAACACCCACGACTTAAAATTGTTAAATTAAACTAATTAATCACGGTGTGTCAAACATTATTTTTACATTCGTAACGTTTTCTAAGGTTTTATGCATATGATGATAAACACGAATGATAATTTATTTATGTTTTAAGTTTCAACACTTTAAAAGTTTACCCTTAAAATAACTAGTTAGTTTTAAAACGTATTAAGTATGTATACGGTGTTTCATTACATTTTTGAAACGTGTTAAATCCTTATAGCATTATAGCAAACTAGTGTAATTTTAAACAAATTATTAAGGTTATTCCATTCCCCCGAGGACCAAGTACGTAATTCACGAAGCACATGTTCAACAACACCGAAGTTGTTACCCCCACGATTGTGTGTACTTCGTCTATACACCGTATAGCAATATTTCAAACCATTTTAAGCTCTAGGCGTATTCGAACAACTTGTTAAAACAAATTAACGTTCTCCATAACTTGAAAAATAGCATATAATAATCGTATAATGTTATATAGTGTTTAATGGCTTTAAAACACATTTAATCGAACACGTCATTGTCACATAATCTCTTTTCCGTATTGTCTATTCATACATACGATGACTGGCATCGGACGTGTGTTTGAGCCTTGCAGATCGCCTATATGAGAATCCAATTACATTTAAATATATTATGAAGAAAAAAAACGCCATAACGCCCCCCCCGAGTTGAAAACATTCTCAATTAATATAATTTTTCAATTAAACGTGGCAATTCAATTGCAGATGGTATACAGACGATAATACGATCGAGGGGGGTGGCCGTGTGTTGACGATTTGCGAATGTGCAACGGGAATGTGTAGTCTTAAACCCTCGACGCATTTACCCTGCCCCCAAATACGATATTAATCCCTCCGATGCCCGAGTCGACATGAAACCGTTTTCCTCCTCCTGCCCACTCACCCCCCCCTCATCCCTCTTTATTTTATTAATTTTATTTAAGTATTTTGACGTCGTTTGGCATAAAAAATAAGAGAAGAAAAAACGACCTCGTTTATTTGAATATTAAACTTACCCTTACGGTCGAGCAACACGTGCGGTTTACTACTGTCGTATCTAAAAGGGTTCGGACATCTAAAGTTTTCTCGTCAATAAATGAAATTGTCTTTCTATACTCGGTTTTGAAACTGCAATATAAATAATATAGTAGAATGTAAAATCGATCGTATACTTAATAAAACACGATGTACACATAATATTATGCCAAAAATGCTAGATATGGTAGATGGTAGATCTAGTTTTTACTAGTTAATTTTGGGACTTAATAACTGTAGTTCTCGTAGTAAAAGCTGAAAAGCAAAAGGCTTTTACTAAAATTATTTTGTATAATTTTTGATGTATAAATTATGACAGTAAAAGCCGAATGATCATAGTGTAAAACTAACACGAATTTTACTAGCCCTTTATTAGTCACCATGGGGTATTTTAATACCCCAGGTATATTAAAAACGTTTATTTGTTTGGAGGTAAAAAGCATATGCATCTCCACGGCTGTTATATCATTAATGATAAGAGTATTATTATAATAGTGTGATTTTTATCATTATCAGTGCAGTATTTAATAATAAACAGTCGTTCAAATTGGAGTCTGGAAATATTTTACCCCAGGTGACTATTTTTGTTTTAGATCTTATAAAATATAATATATAATAATATTAAATAATATTATAACATAATATTTAATTTATTATTTTTTTATTTATTTGAGTAAAAGAGGTTTTTGCTTTTTGTTTTGTTTATATATATATATATATATTAATTAGTAGTTATTCAAGACTCACTGAGGTTGTTCAAGTTGAAATTTGTATTTTATTTATCACCTAATTTGAGTAAAAGAGGTTTTTATGGTTTATTTTTTATTATTATTTTAACTATATTTAAGAAAGAGTTATAATTATATGTTATACATTTTTAAACTTTGTTATGTTTTAAAAAAATGTTACTTATTGAGGATAAAAATATTTCTTTAAATCTTATT
>JACXSJ010000691.1:0-98288 GCA_014851325.1 Pentalonia nigronervosa | reverse complement strand
CTAGTAATCAAAAATTAAAAATTAAGTTATATATTAAATGAAATTATACATTTCTCTTGATTGAATATATTATAATTAAACATTATTAATAAAAAAAAAATAATAATAATTTAAAACGATTATTATTATTATTTATTTGCACAAGGTATACAATATTGCGGTTGCACCTAATACATCATTCATATATAGTGTTGAATGAAGATATGAAGATCGACGACACTTACATTTTTTAATTGTATAGTTTTTCTGGCAGCTACATCTCAAAAATCCTTACTCACCCGACGATGAAAGTTAACTAACTGCTAATGTAATTGACACAATATTATAATTCTATCAATTTTCGTGTAAAACAAATAGATTGTAAATATTTATTCAACAATAATATACGTTTTGTTAAATAAGAATTTTAATTTATTATAAAACCACATAAATTCGAATGCAGGCTTTTTTATTTGTGTTACTGGGTTTTTTTGCACTGTTAAGTTTAATTTAAAATATTAAAAGATTGTTTTAATGCATATTTTACATTTTACACAATAAAATGTTGAGATTCGTAACTTTTTATTTGCCATGAATACACCTAAAAGACTGCAAGTTTACAATCTATTACAGGGTTAAAAGCATTTCAAAATAAACGTGGGTAAATTGCAGACGTTTGCTATTAGCATAAAACGATGTTGTCATGTTGATAACATGAAACTAAATATTTTGTTATGTACAATGCGCTAGCTTTGTTTAAAGTGAATAATTATATCACGAGTTTTACACGGTTGATAGGAACTAAGTAGTTTTGTAACAAATCCAAAGAGAATGAGCTTGTGAATTTAAATATTATATAGTTTTATTATTTATTTACATTTTAAAGTTTCATAAATTCAATTTTCAAATATCATATGATTTATAAAAACATTTTAATATTTTATTTTATACTCTTAATAATTATTATATTATCAATATTTTAAAGTTATTTATGAAAAGTTGCGTCTTAGTTTTGAATGCAACCGCCAAACAAAAATATTTTGAAAAATGTTTTCAAATACATTTTAGTTGCACAGGTATAATAACATATTTTTTTCAAATCGAAAATCAGAATACAAATAATGACATTATCTCGTCTTCATTTTATAGTATTCGTTTTTGTGCGAATTTTTAACGATTCTCTTTGAATTTTAACGACAAATAACTAAATTAAGTTCCGCGGGACCGTCAGTTTACTCACTGAAAAAAATATGCCTAATATACGTTTTAGCATAATAACTGATCGACGACGAAAATAACAATAATAATATTTATTTATTTATATGAATTTACTCCATTCGAATATTGTACAATATGTATATATGAAATATAATAAACTAATTAAATAGTAAAATAATATTATTAAAAACGAACAAAAATTGATGTGGTCTTCGTAGGATTAATTGTTATTAAATAGGTATATTATTCTTGCTATTGGTGAATTTTTCGCAAAATGTGTTCTACACATTGGTGGATAAAAAGAATCATGTGACCTAATGTTACCTGAAACGCTAGTTCAGAGTCGTTCTAGCAGATGGGAAAGGTCAATATGTCCTCTCAGTGACGTCGTTCGAGGAGTGACAAGGTGGGCATTTCCAATATTAAGGAAATATAATATTGTGTACAAAGCACTTGACAATTATTGTCACTAATAATAATTAATATTTATAGCTTTCTAGTTTAAATATATAAATTGCTGTGATTTAGACATCATAACAAGAAGATTACTCTTAAATCTATCCACGATTTTTTCAAAATCTCTATAATAAAAGGTACTTGTTTAAAAATGTTCGATTTTTCAATTATTTCGTTTTAGCAGTTTCATATTGTAACTTAATTTGTTCGATCCCTTTAGAAAAATATAAAATGAAGCCATTGAGGTCGAAGCCATTATTATTTAACTCCTCCACGTCTTTTTTTTTATCATTAAATAAGGCTGTTTTTGCCTTAGACACGTATTACGTTGTCAGACAGTAATCGTATCGATATAAAAATATAAGTTTAAATTATCTTGCGAGCGAAGCGATCTGTTTATTTTTTGGTTCAGTTATATGGGCTGATTAAAACGTTTGTCTCTTTTTATAAAAAAAACTAAAATGACGTCACTCGTCACTGTGTCCTTCTAGTAATTTCTTAGCAAAGTGATCACAAGTTTTATTACGCCGTTCTGATAATGATTTGAGCTCGAGTATTTCGTCGATAGGCCCATAATCGTGCGATGGACGGCAAGCAATATTAAGACAATTATCAGCGAAGCCGAAGAAACGATTCTGAACATCATCGAGTCGTTGCATATCCTTTCTGACATGTATATTATGTCTTATGGCTGGGGGGTCACTCTATAAATTTGTGCGACACCGAGAGCGCTACCATAACGTCATGAACGCGGCTATACTCACAACCCGGCCCGAATTCTATTATTTGAAAATATAATATAATATACAATAATAAATACACGCTGTCTTTGAAACTAGTTTTTTTTTTATTTTTACACGTGGCGAAAAAACACCTAGTACCTAATAGATTATGTAAATAAAACCAATATTGGTTGATAGTTGTCCGATGATGTTGGCAGTCGGAAATCATCGGTATTTGTAATTTTAGCTCATAACTACTCATAATTATATCAATAACTCATTGTCGTGGTAAATTGGTCGGTAGCCATAAGACATGTACATGTCCGACGCATCTGCGTGTAGTGGAGATACTCTTTCTTTTTTTTTTCTAATATTTATTCGTACGTTCATTTCGGGTGCACGCCTATTCGTCAAAATTCGCCTTCAATATTATCAGGTACGTATTATGAGGTATACGGTTTGAACCCTACGACCGTTATTTATTTTCGGTAAAACTGCAACGGCCGCGGTTTAACAATATAAATAATAGTTGTGTATTTCGTACGGGATTATAAGTGCGTTTGTGACACAACATAGGTACCGCTGTTTGCATATTATCATGACTAAGATAATATTATTATTATATCATACAATCTTACGGGTGTATAATATGCGCGATCACCTGGCTCTGGCGGCGAACACTAATGGACCTAGTTCCCCGGGGATGCATCCAACACATGTTGACCCGCCAAAGACAACATCCGCTACATTCTTTTGACATTCCCTTCTTCAATTATGATATTTTCTCAGTTTTTTTTTAGTTTTTTTTTCGTTGTTATTTTCATTTTGTGTTTACTACCGCCTCTCGCTCACAGCAGCAGCACATTGGTCCGGACAATATAATTTGTTATTCGGCTCGTCTCGGCTACGGCACACCGTGTCGTCTCTGGAGGATTTCTTTCCAGGGCAACGTAAAAATCCGAAGATAAATTGGTTCTGTCTACACTATTCATCACTCTGCTCACGGGAAAAAAACACATATATAAAGGTATAATATAACGACACGCACCGTACAAACCCACATACGCGCGCGCGTCCGTACCCACACGCACGCACACCGACCCGCTTGGCGTGACTTCACAAACATCAAAATATTGTTTTCTACAGCGTGTACGTCTCTATTATTATTATTATTATTATTATTCTACTCTTATAGTATATAATAATATTATGTTCACGGTCGTCGAACAACAGTCATCGTCGTCGGGGAAATTGTGCCGAATCATTTGCCGTTCAACGCGCGCCGGGACCGAACGCGTATAATAAAAGTGTGTGTACGCTTACCTTGTCGTCAGCTTTTCCGTATAATATGCAACAAACGCGTACGTCGCATGAGTATAATATTATTATGTTTTGTATACTATTCGGTGTCATGATAAATTGGCCGAAACCGGGTGCTGCTTATAACGATGACGGCGATGGGACCCGACGACATTGTCAACACACTCGTTGTAATAATATATTGTATGTTATTGTAATATAAATATCGCGCAGAGTCATATTTCCACAGCAATAATGATAATACGACACGCATAATATAATTATATTCGTTTCGTCGATTTCACGAACGCGCCGGAGGATTTATAAACGCCCGACTACAGCCCGCCACCGTGACAGAAAAATTGTGGAACCTATATACGTTTATCATTATATCGTCGACCTTCACGGATCGTTCCATTTTACGTTTACATGACTTATACTATCGTATGTGCATACCATAATATAGTATATTATAGTATTATATATATATATATATATATGCTCGTTGCTCCGTAATCGTCATATCGTCGTACAAGTATAACTGCAGTGGGCCTGTGTAATAACTCCGGTCGCTAAAATAAAATGTAAATGCGTGTAAAGGAAATGTCGAACACGTCGACAGGTGGGTAACGTTGCAGCAGGGTTGACATATATAGTGTTAGGTCCGCGGTTGCCCGCGAAATCGCTTTTTATTTCCAGCAAACATGTTATGTAAACATATTGGCAGTAGGTAAGTGAACTCGCTTATTCTTTTTCGAAGTATGCACAATGCAAACGTATGGTAATTATTGATACATCTCGTTTGATAGCAGCTGAAAATATTACTTGAATGTCGAGTGCAACTCGTAATGTTATTATGCCAACGGATATTATTATTATTATTTGTTTCATAATAAATTGACTGTACTGCAGAACCTATACTATAAATATATTCTTATTAACTATCAACGTTTAATTTAATTTAAGAAACCATATTCTCAATTATATAGCTATATATTTAACTGTTTCGTATTGTAAAAATAAAATTAAGGGGTATAAACATTCCAAAAAATAACATAATAATAAACTGACTCACAACGAAAATTTATCTCATTTCAACTATTTAAAATTTGATTTCTAGTAAGGTTTATAAATGTCTACATGATATGAATGATGTTATTTTTTTTTTAAATATTGAATTAAAATTTGATATTTACATTTTTTATACATGTGAGTCGAAGTGTATTTCGTACCCATATCTTAACACTTATAATATTTGTAATATTTTTGGATATATTCAAATTATTTAATAGCATAACATTACATATATAGTTCGTTTAGTTATAACTGCACTGACGCATTGAATCAAAAACGATTTGTCGATTTAACGTCAATCATAAAAAAAAAATATTAAAATATACTTAATAATAATATGTTAGGTACTAAGTCATTCCGTATAATAATTATGTGTACCGTATAGGTCATAATATTACTCAATATGACTAATGTCTGAATAAATGGTACTATTATTATACGATGTTAACAATGTATACGTGACGATTTGTACATATGTTTAATTTATTTACTCAATGAAAATAGTTACAGAATAAAATAATATTCTGTCTTCATATAGGGGAGCTAGTTAATACAACGACAGAGTAAATTAAAAATAAATCGTTTCTTATTCTTTTAGTCTCTTAACTCTTGTTCGTTTTATGGGTTCGTTCAATATCCAACAAATACCAATCGATAAAAAGCTATACGCAAGATTCAAGAGCTTAACTATGTACTGTCCTATTTGGGGTTACTTTAAGAGTCCATTCTTTGTTCTGACCCTCCCTATCATGAAATAAGCGAAATCCTAGTCGTAAATTGGAAAATGTTCTTTCGGTGTCTTACAAGTCCCATATTTTGATTCAAATAATAAACATAAACTTTAGATAACCTGAGAGCTTTATAATAGTACGACTACATTTATAAGGTTGGCCATCTTGACAAATTATTTATTCATAATTTCATAATAGTTGTAGGTCATCAATATTATACACCTACTTATAAGTTAAAGATTTTCGCTTAATTTTTATTCTAAGATTTTAACTGTTGCGTCTTTCTCCGTTATTCTTTTTTTTTTTTTTTTAATATATTAAAAATTATTATTTAAGTTTACTAACCAACGCGTAGTCAATATTTTCTAATACTGATAGATAGTCGTTACTTGTTCGAATATTGGCTTAAAGTATTAAAGTGAACTCTGTAAATGGCTATTAGTTATTACTATTATACGCCGTTGATAGAAACTCAAGTTACACGCACGAATGGTTCCACCGAATAAAGTGACGATGATACCGCGTATACAAGGTGATTCAAAATGTATGTTACAGCCACTTTATTGATTCGAAACAGAGAAAAATATATATAATACGAAAGTTTTTTGATTTAGAAACATCTATAATGATTTGTCCATTTCATAATTTTCTACAATATTTTAATGTGGGTTTTGGCGGTGACTTAAGAAATTTATAAAAATTTTAAATATAACTCAAGCATATAGAGTTTTGCATTAGTTTATGTTGTTTGAATACTAAAATATATTAAAAAAATGTCTTCATATTATGTTATGGTTGAAACATATATTTTGATATAACCTACCCTGTATAGGTAGGTACCTACAACGACCACGGCAATACACTTCTGTTTCGTTTACGTGCACACGGCGACAGACAGGTCTCTATGATTTATGGGTTGCCCGGCACTCTGTTCGTGTTGATTCACAAATATTTGTGTTCCAGTGATTCTGTAGGGCTGAAAAGACTACTTTAAGACGTGTTTGCAGTAATCCATTCTGAGACGTCGCCGGAGAGGCTTGTAATGTGCTATAGTAGAAAGGCAGTCCGACTGTATATGCGTATTTCTCACATCAGTTATATATTACTCGTAATATGTGGACATTTCTCATTTTATATATTTTTTCCACAAGCGAGTGGGACGACGATTTTTCTACGTTATGTGTGGTGTGTTCGTGTGAATTGTACGTCGTTATTCAATAATTGAAATCGGATTATTGCACGTGCAGACATTACGTAGGCCAAACACGAAGCAACTAAAAAATCTTCAGTCTTCATATTATGTTTGCAAAAAAAGTATAAGTTCCCATTCGAGTTTCTAAAGTCGACCCCCTAAAACCCCATACTAATATATTGTAAAAACTTATAAAATGTACAAATCATTTTAGATGATGTTTTTAAATCAAAAACTTTCGTATTGCATACTTTTTTCTGTAATTTAAATGTTTATGTGATATAATAGCTGTAACACAAACGACAAACCTAACTGGGATGCAATCCGACTGCATGCGTGTTTCCCACATCAGTTATATGCTCGTTGCTCGTAATATGTGGATCTTTCTCGTTCTATATTTTTTTTCCCGTGCGCACACGAGAGAGGGACAACGATTTTTGTACGTTATGTGTGTGCTCGTGTGATTTGCACGTCGTCGTACAATTGGAATCGGATTATCGCATGTACAGACATTGTGTCGGGCCAAACACGCAGCAACTGTATATACAGTCATAATCCGCGACTCAGACCAATAAGAATATTATTGTTATCATCAAACCCCGAGCAGTGATTTTTCGTTCAAATTCAAATGCTGTACACAACCTCATCACCCTCCTGTTTATCATATTTTCCGTCGTATAATGTACAACTGTGTTTATACAATGTTTACAAAACACACGGGGATCACCCCGTTTTTGAAAGTGACGTTCGAGGTTTTATATTCTTTCTGAAACAAATCGAAAAATGCTTATTCACAACGGTTCTTTTGTAATATAATAAAAGTATACAGAACAGAAAAACTCAAAACTACTATTAAATTTCTATAATGATTTGAGTGGTACTAATTATACCATATACATACATGATGATGTTTGAAATGTAATACAAATTAAAATAATAAAATATAAAAATACTAAAATACTAAAATTCTAAATTGCATATAAAATTAAATGAGTAAAATATAACTAGCAGTTTTGATTGGATAGTTATATAAATGATAAGTATACTGTAGTTAAGAGAAATTTAATACAATAAATAATACAAATATATATTTTCTAAAAATTAAAATGTAGTTATCGATTTTTGGTTTATTTTTAAATTTTTTTATTTTGATGTTTTAATTTATTCTTGTACTATCAAACCAAAACATGATAAAACAAATAACACATTGGAACTTTGAGCATATTATGGTAAACTATAAATTAATTTGTTCTACGGATGTTCTCCGCGTTTAATTATACTGTTGAAAATGTCCGAGATATATATTTTTTTCTATAAGGAATCAAGTTTATAGCAATAATACGATGCACAATAGTGTAATAAAATAACCACAACTGAAAAATATAATATAAACAAATTTCTTGCAAATAGTTTTAAAATAATGCAGGTTAAAAGAAATTAATACAATCAAAAATCGTGCTTCTCATTTTTTTGATCGTGCATGAACGGTTAAATAGACTATCATTAATGTTTCACCACGTGTGATGGTAATTTCGAGAATATCAAAGAAATATTCATGCATATTGTATATAAATACCTACCTACGTTATGAATAAAAGTGTTTTATAGCCTGTGTGATGTGAACACTCTTTTTCGGAAGGCTTTACGAGTAGGAAGAACATAAAGTATAATACGCGTCAGCCGTGTTGAAAATGATTTCACCGTTTTTTTTTTTTTTTTTTATTGAACTCATAAAAACATATTATGAAATAGTTAAACACTTATTCATCAAGTCGTATAATTAACACATGGCACAATAATAATTACAAGCGCTCATAATTGCCGACTTCTCAACTTACCAACCTTGTTAGAATTTTTCAAAGTTCCAATTTAAAATACCATCAACAATGGAAATATAAATAACCTATGCACATTCTAGTTTTATTCTAACGCTTTATGAATAAACAAAATCTAATAATATAATATGAACTCCGTGTTTTTTTATTTAAAAACGCATTAATGCATAAATAAGTGAATGCATATAAGATGTTCAGGTCATATTGACTTTGAGTGCAAGTTTTGTTACAAGATGATGGTGGGGGTGGCGTGAGGATTAGATTCCTAAGGATTTTTTTTTTTTTTTTTTTGATGCAATTGTATGAAATAATTTGTTTTTTAAAAGCTTACAAATATAATATTGTTGTTCGTATTCGTGAAGAAAATGTAATTACTTCATTATATTAAAGAGTATGTTATATATACCATATCGTACTATAAAATAATATAATATATAATATACAGCAGCAATATACGAATATGGTAGGTATCTTGTTAAAGTAGATATCTTCAACAACTTACTCTATAATATATTAAATACCTAGTAGATATTATATACAAGATATATAGACAATAGATATTTACACTGATCTCAACATCACTTGTTGAGCCAGGTCTACACGATAATACTATAAAATATGATATTCCGGTGCTTTTTCTCGACAACCCCTTCTCCCCGCGATTCCGAGACTATATATTCCGCGAAAGCAAGCATAACAAATTGAGGAACAAGAAAAATTTTTTAAAAATATATGAGAGTATATTTTCAAAGATACGCTAGAAGAGTATTATCACGCGTATCATTATTAAAGAAACAATAGACAAATAATATTAACCAAAAAGAAAAGAAAAATGTGTTTTATAATTTAATTGTTCCAGTATAGGTATTTTGCAATTTTCAAATATAGTGTATTAAACATGTAATTGTGCCTAAAATAATTTCATTATAATCATCTAAAGCGGTAATTCATATAATTACCAATATATATAAGTTCATGAATAAAGGCAACATAGACCTTTGTATTTGAGGGACTTGAGTATCAACTAAAATTATACACTTATGACTTTTTTGTTAGTAGGTATTTATAAATACTTTAAAATAGCTATTTTTTGTATAAATGATAGGTTTTTCTACTAATCAGGGGGATTAGTACAATATTTATACGTCTCTGTTTCAATGAAACGATTATTTTGTATTTCATGAATATTTCTAAAATGTTAACTAACATTTTTTTTTTATAAGCATTTACAAATCAAATACATTGTTGTAAAACGAGCCCATACTTGATCTAATCTAAAATTTCAACTATGATATGATATGATATATTGTTCATATAACCCTTTTGAGAGTTGTATTAATACAAAAAAGAAATGTTATCTGGCTGTATGAAGGTTTTTTTTCCAAACAAGTGAATGAGGTAGGTACCTCTATGCGAGAGAAAAAAAATACCATTATTTCGAACAGTGTAAAACGAAAAAAGAACATCTAAGCCAAAACGTTGTATATAAATATAAGACGTAAATATATATATATATATTATATACAGTACTTTTTTTCGTGAATCAAATACATAAATTTCTATCACTCGTGACCTGATATAATTCTTTATCGTTTACGCAGACCGTAGCGAACACCCTCCCCACAAGTCGCCATTGTGTCCATTCAAGAGACTGTGATCTGAAACGACATGATTTATCATATGTTGTTTTTTGTTTGCGTCCACGACGGTTGTATTTATAAGAATGGGATGAGAAAAAATGTACCTACACACAGTATAAATAGTGTATAGGTACGTCATAATGGGTAGCATGTGTGTGTATATAATATGTGTATACGTATGTATGTATGTATGTAATTCAGGAAACAGTTCGAGTCAAAACACAAACCGGTGCTAATCTCTCATCTGTCCTGTGCATATAACACGGTTGACATACGGACAACGGGGCAGAAAAAGAAGGGGGGTTCGGATTAACAAAAAAATAATATAATTAATTTCTCCCGTCCATTACCGTTCTCTCTCTCTCACTCTCTCTCTCTCTCTCTCTCTCTCTCTCTCTCTCTCTTTCTTTATATGTATATATTTCTGTTTTGTGCACGGCGACAACGCGATAATATCGACCAGTGACTTCCACCACCATCACTATATACCAATTAAATATGTTATAGCTATCAACAATATTCGTCGTATAAATTACGGACTAATTGGGTACCTACCTACCTACCTAGATGTTCATCCGGTGTCAATAGGTTATCTACGGTTGGTCCAAATACACACACACGCGTATGTTCTGTTGTACGCGTTCGTTATTCGGATAAAATAACGAAAAACACTATTTTCAAATATCAAACATTAACACGACGTTAATTCGACGTCCAGAAACCGGAAAGACGTATGGAAATATAATATACATTATACCTACACCCATTCGACGCTCCTTCTACTTGTCGTTCATTTGTGATCGTTCGATAAAAATTCGACGCTTAAGTGCTGTATTGTGTTCTCATAATATATATAAACACTCGTACGTATATAATATATACACGGCGTAAGCTATTATACATGCCGTTCGACGGAGATAATAATTATTACGATGGCAAAAGTTATGTATGCAAATTTTTACTGACAGTCGAAAGACTGACAACAATCTTCTATTATATACGTATAACTGATTAAATTTATGTATATCTTTATAATATAATATAATATATATATATATATATACGTTTTACACATCTAAATTATATTAATATCCATTTACGTTTTCAATTAAAATTAATTTTTTTTTAACGACACTATATTATAATCTATAGTTTCATCGGACACAAATTTCATTGACCACTTTTATAATATTGTTTATTGTTTCGTAACCGCGACCGTGTCTATATTATATTCGTTTAAATCGTTTAGTGACGAGTTTAATCAAACCGTATACATTTGCATATAAAAATCAACCGTTGTCAAAAGGTATTTATGTAGTTACCTAGACAATTTTGCTTTAATGATTTTATTCAACGAATCAATAATTTATTCATAAATCACCTAAAATCAACCACACATATTACTGTAATGTATATTACACAAAATATTAATTAAAAAAAAAAAATACATATCTACACTTATTTTTGATCTTAATTATGTTGTTACACATTTTTATTTTGAAAAAATTGAAATCTATATTTTTAAGGACTATTTATTACATAACGATCTCTTAAAAAAAACTATGAAAAACATAACGAATTAAAATTAATATAAAAAAAGCACTTTAATTTTAAATACTATAAGATAAAATAATTAAATGTTCGTTAGTACAATATACCTACATATTATACACTTGCCATAAAATATGTAACCATAGGTTACTGCGACTGTACGTTACATGTGTTATTACATATATAATAATAAATATCATAAATCATATAATCGTACTATTGAACTATACTTAGAACATTGCATATATTATAATATTTTTTTTTTAAAATATAGTGTAGGTACATTTCAAGGTTAATAGTATAATTGTAGATACCTTTATTATACTTAAAAGTTAATGTCAATTAAAAAAAAATGCATTAATCATTTGTATTATTCATTACTATTAATAAATCATATAAAAGAACTATTGAGAGAATTAAATTCAATGACTAGAAAATTGTGTAACTTGTTAACATGTCTTATCAGTAAAGTTTCACAGTTTATAATAAAAATACTTAGTTATTTATTATTTTATACCTATTACATTAACAGAGAATGCAAATTAATATTTATATGAAATTAAAATTGAATTTTTTTATTTATGCAATAATTATTTAGTTTTATAGTTATTTCAACTAAAAAAAAAAAAAAAAATCAGTACATTTTAAATTGAAGGTAGGTTCAACAGACATAAAACATTTTTTTCTCTGAAAAATATACTAGTTTTCCGAGTAATAACTCCAATTATTATTACTTATTGAAGGTTATTACTTATTTATATTGATAAATAAGTTTTTAAAATTACTATAATTCATACGATACCAGATAAACAACAATAATAGATACATAGATCATTTAATTTATTAAATTATCATAGTGACATGGTATTAACCCGTTGTTGGTCGAGCCTATTTCTCGTACTTCTTTGGTCGCGTGGCGAGATATTCTCTCACTCTTTTTTAAATGCTATATAATTTATTGTTTTAAATTACCAAAACATATTTATGAGCACTTATAAAAACTATATTATATATTTCAGTCCCTCGGTAGAAATGTTCGATACGCACGCACTTTGTCTGTTAATACATATTATTATTATTATTGAGAAAAAAAAATAAGAAATTAATTTTCTTATATTTTTAGATTAAACGTTGTTGATAAGGTATACGAAGCTACAAGTTCATTAATCGATATAACAAAAAATGATGACCAAAATAATATGGTGATGAGATAATCTCTCACCACACGACCAACGACGGGTTAAATAAATGTAATTACATATTCAAAAATATATATAAATGTACCTATTTATATTTTAAGTATAATATTTATAAACCATGTCAAATATTAAACGGTTTTAATCAATTAAGAATGGACAGTCTAAATTTGTATTCCTGTGTCGTTAAATGTGTTTTAATCTATTCTTATAGGTAGCTGTGAAAAAATATAAAAATGTAATGTGTTATCCAGTTTGAGTATCAAAACAGTTGTTATACCTAATACCTAAACAACTATACATTCATATTGTGTAGTATTTTACGCAGGTCTTTACCAAGATTAAAAGTTATATTATATACCTAGTCTAATAATATAGTTAGCTTATTTAAATTTAACTGGGACATGTGAATGTCACTATAAAAGTATAGTAACTACATCATAATGTTATAGTAAGTAATAGATTATTAGACAATCAAATCTGGTTACTAAAATGAAAGTAAAATCATTAAAAACACTACAATCAAAAAATCAAAATCATCAAAATAAAATGTATATCTAATATAATCATGAACCGGTCATATATTAATTATTTAGGTGAGCGTTTTGATATTTTAATATGTATTTTGTTTCATTTTCGTTTATTATTTATATATGAGTTCGTTAAAAATCAAACGCGAGTTCATTGGTAAGGAAAGCTATAAGTTTATTTGTATTCGTAACTTGGACAATTTTGTGTATTTGAACTCATAAGTTGAGTAAAATGTTATAATAAATTGTATTTTTCAGTAGAACAAATTTGACCATTTTTTATTTTAAATTTAAACCAATTTATATATAATATATATTGAACTCTGTCTAAATGTCCGGAATTCGAAAGTTATAGTCGAACGTTAAAATGATTTCAAATCGAACAAATTTAATTATATTAAAAAAACGATAACAGTCTGAAATGGTTAAGGTTGAATACGTTTTAATTTCAACGTTTTTGTAATAACTCGGCAATTTTTATCTCGTACTTTTTCTTTAAGAGGACGTTTTACCCGCATATAGGAAAAACTGTTTTGCACGAGATAGAAATACTCAGGCTGACTAAGAAACAATATTTTCACCACCTAGAAAGAGAACTTTAGCTGTGCAATATCGTTTTTATTTTTTTGATTTTGGAATTACAATAAAAGTTATTTGAGTTTGAAAAACACAAAGAATAATAGATTCTGAAACAATAAGAACTTTTTTCATAGTTCTAAAATCAAAATAATAAAAATGGTGTTGCACAGCCAAAGTTCTCTCTTCTAGGTGGAGAAAATTTTGTTTCTTAGTCGGCCCGAATAGTTCTAAAAATAGTTTTTGCTATGTTGTGCATTTTTAAGACGGAGACAACACATGCGAGTGTGGCGTCATCTTAAGAAGCCGTTCTGGTATCTTTTTTTATCTATTTTATAAAATTTTAAAAATTTCAAATGCTAATATCATGGGTTTGAAAAAAAAAATGTATGTGTAAAATCACACGTAAACTTCTCATGTTTATTTTAGAATTCATGAAAAAATCACGTTCCTACGACTAACGAGAGCTGAGGAAAATGGGAAGTACGAACGTATGTTTTTACGGTCGAATTTCGTTACCGGAACGGCATCTTAACTCTATGCATCTAACATGCACCAACACAACCATAGTCGAATTCTATTTTATTGAAAAGTTTCGGTCGTAAGCGTGATAACAGACGCCCGAGTTATCTGGTATCTGGCGTTCGGACGGGAAACGGCCGCCTTGTACAACAGACGAATCGTCGTCGTAATAATAATAATAATAATAATAATATAACAAACAACGCGTCGTAATATTCACGCGACATAGCGGCGGCGCGGCGGGTAACTATAATAGCAGTCGTGCGTGCGTAAAATAATTAATGATCGTCGAATATAATATTTTCTTTGGTTCTAATTCGGAACACACTGCGGCGGCGCGCACACACACACACGCATGCACACGTCTATAATATAATTATAATATATTGTATACGCGAGCGCGCGCGTGTGTAATGTGTATAAAACGTCTTCATTAACACAAAAGCTCCGAGACGGCCTGCAACTGGGTGCAAGATACACGCGAGCCCGGGACAGGTGCGATGGGATTGCGGCGGGGTGGAGGCGGTGGAGGCAGTGGCGGCGGCGATGGATTAATTTAGTAGTCGCCGTTGTCATTGTGACAGGTCGCGCGTTGGAGGTACCCGCGGGGAACCGCTAATCAACGGTGATTAATAACACGCGATCCCGCGCGCGGACAAGACGGTGGCGCGGGGGTGACCGCGAGGCGTGCATAGGAGTTTTGAATAAAAAGAGTGTGCGCATACCGAAATAGGGCGAGAGAGCGCGAGCGAGCTTGCGGTGGGGTGGGGGAGGATTGACGGTAGAAAAAAAAAAGTGTATATGAACTAATAAATAGACCGGCACCGGTGGCAGTTCAATGGTAAACCGATGAGGCATTTTTTTTTTCCCTACGTTTCTCTCTCTCGCTCACCGGCCCGCCACACTCTCTACATTATTATCCTGCACACTCTTCGTCTGCCGCGATGGTAAGTCAGGTAATTGATGAAGGGCCTGCGTGAATCATCAATTCATGTCAACCGGAATCCGAGCTCGCAGACAAGGTTTACCCCTGCGCGTGTAGAAGTATAATATATATATATATATATGATAATATTAAAGTCTCTCCGCGGCGGCCGTATAGTATATATTATCTACACCGCCACCGCCACTTTCGGGGCCCCCGCTAGACGCCTTATGGTAAATCGTTTTGTATAATTGTCGTTCAGCGACATTGCAGCGCGGTTACGCGGCCGATGAAAAATGACAAGACTATATACGCACACTGAGGCAGCAGGTCCGTGTAATATATATATATATATAGATATGTATCTATATACTCGCCGCGGTGGCAAGTGTAAAAACCTCCCCCGCCGCCGTCGTATTTGAGTGGTGTCGTCGACTTCACGGCGGGGAAAAAAAAATTAAATGCTTGCCGCGAGTTCACGCGGGAGGATCCGATGTGTAGAGAGGTGTTATGTATAAATAATATGTGCTGTATACAACGGACCGATTCAAAACTCGTGTTACAGCGCCGTTTCATCTGCACATAAATAATATTCGAAACGCAAGAAAACGTATATAATACGAATGCGTTTCGATTCAGAAACGTCTAAAACGAATTGCACATTGTAGTATAATGTTTTACAATACATTAGAAAACTCTCCTAATATGGAAACACGCATATACACAGTCGGACTGCCTTCCTGCTGTAGCACATTACAAGCCTCTCTGGCGGCGTCTCGGGATGGGTTACCGCAAACACGTCTTAAAATCGTCTTTTCAGTTCTGCAGAACCGTCGGAACACAAATATTTGTGAATCAACACGAACAGAGTGCCGGGCGACCCATAACTATGAAGACATTTTTCCTATTGCATTTTAGTTGCTGCGTGTTTGGCCAACACGACGCCTGCACATGCAACCATAATCCGATTCCAATATTGTACGACGGTGTACAGATTACACGCTCACGCGCATAACTTACAGAAATCGTCGTCCCTCTCGCCTGAGGAAAAAACATATAAATGTCCACATATCACGAGAATATGCAACAAATGTGGGAAATAATACGCACGCGCAGTCGGACTGCATCGCCTCTATATAGCACATCACGAGCCTCTCTGGCGACGCCTCGCCATGGATTACTGTAAACGTGTCTTAAAATTGTCTCTCCAGCTCTGCAGAATCATTGAAACACAAATATTTGTGAATCAACACGAACAGATTGCTGGGCGACCCATAAATCATGGAGACCTGTCTGTCGCCGTGTGCACGTAAACGAAACAGAAGTGTTTCACCGCGGTCGTCATACGTACCAGTATATAGGTATATAGTGAGTACATGCTCATACAGGGGGATTCAAAACTCATGTAACAGCCATTTTATGCGCACATAAATAATATTTAAAATACAGAAAGCGTATGTGGTACGAACATTTTTTGATTTAGAAACGGCTAAAATGAATTGTAAGTTTCATAATTTTTTCCAATATATTAATGATGTTTTAGGGGGTCGACTTTAGAAACTCAAATAGGAACCTATACCTACTGTTTTTTTCAAACATAATAGTCTGAAGAAATTGTTTTAATAAATTTTAGCACGAGGACGACATTAATTAATACAAGAGTCTATATGCTTGAGAGATATTTAATGTTTTTATAAATTTCTAAAGGCGAGACTGACCAAAACCCCCCTAAAATATTTCAAAACATTATAAAACGTACATATCATTTTAGACACGTTTCTAAATAAAAAAAAAAACTTTTGTATATTTTTCTCTATTTTGAATCAGCAAAAAGTGACTGTAACATACATTTTGAATCACTCTGTACATGCGTCATGTCATATTGCGTACGAGAGATTGTTCGCCACTACTCGGGCTCAATGTAATAAAGGATTATACCGTATATACGACTAAAATATGTGTATTATAGGAAAACAGGCGTTTTCACAGCTTGTGGTTCATATATATACAGCGAAAGATTTTTCTCGTTTTAATTGGTTAAAAATATTTAATGGCTTTTGTTGCTTTCACAAAGTGAAACGAAGTTTTATGTACTATAATTAAGACTGCTATTACCTACTTGAAAAAAATAAATCAACATTGGCATTGTATGCAAAATTAGGAAATAAAAGTATCGTTTTTTTTTTAATTAATATAAAGCCGTTTGTTTAATATAAAACATTAAGCATTTTAGTCTAAATAACAAAAAATAAAAAATATTTGATTAAGAATAATCTATTCAAAAAAGTTATACTACTTCAAAAGTGTAAAAAAAATGTTGATGGATTTCACAACTAAGATACCTATTCAACCGTAATCAGTTACGTATTTATTTAAATATTTAATTTACCGTGTGTACCTACTTAAAATAACTATTTAAATTAAAAATGTAATTGCAAATAACTCAATCATTTGTTACTCACTATTATTTAGTCGAAAAAAATAGTGCGATGATATATTAATGGCTCATCAAGAAGTCACTGCGTTAATCTTGATTAAAAAAATGTACAATGTTGTGTTCAGTCTGCAGTAAAGATAATTGAGATTTCCATAAAATGTTGAACAGTTTGCACGGCTTATAGTTCACATCCAGCTGGTCGTAAAATCTTTAAAAGAAACATAATATTTCACAATAAAATACTATGGAAATAAAGCGATGAATAATTAGTGTGTGTCATTTAAGTACATAGTCATATTATACTTAAATTAAAATGTAGCGAAAATATTATTGTAGGTTTATTACGATTGTTGTATTTTTCATTCAACCGCAACGTAATATCATTATTGTGGGCATAATGCAGTCATTGATATATCTTAGGACGATGTTTCCATAATATTATTATCATACTACATGAGTCATAATTTCTTTGTGTGTTCGTGACTAATGAAAACACCGGTTTATTCGGTGCTCAGACGTTTTTATGTCCATTGTACTTAATAAGACTCTGGTTACCCTTTCGCCTGTAGTTCTTAATTTAAAGTAGACATAAAAACGAGGGGTTTTATGCGTTGAAACGAAGTATATTGTACGATATGTATTATATTATGTTTAAAACCGTTATCAAACGGAAAACGGTTTTAAAACAAACGTAATAATATATACAGAAGCAGTGTTAATTTCAAAGTTGATAATATTGTAAAGTGTACTGAGTGTTTGTAATTTATACGCTTATGCATTATAAATTGTATGGGCTTAGGCCACTGTTCATTGATACACGTAATTTCAATTATAAACAATTCGAGTTCAGAAAAATAAAATAAATAATCTGTTATTTCTAATTTTCCATTTATAATGGAGCGCCGTATAATATAATGAAATCGTTTATTATACCTCTTGTAGAAATAAACGGTAATCTGCACATCAGAGTATAATTAATTTAAACGACTTATTCAAGTCTGCCATTCATATATTTACAATTCGATAGCATACAATAATATGATCTTAATTCTTGCAGAGCTTCTAATAGTTTTTATTCGTATTTAATAATTATATTTTGAAATTAAGAAATCTAGAAAAAAAACCCCCGAGATAAAAAGGCCATTATCACGAAACATTAAGTATTCAATGATTATAACTTAAATAATCCAAATTTTTAACTGTTCTATAAAATTATACAGAATTATTTATATTATTTATCAATCAGTAATATGTAACACTCTTTTCAACATAATATATTCTCAATATAAAAAAATTTTAAAACTTATTCTCTACAATAAGAATTGTATTACTGCAATAACAATCACATTTAGGTTTATGATTTATAATATTATATAGTACACATAAAGCTTTTAAAATTTTTTTTAACTAATTAAAGGTAATTTTTTTCTGGTTTTTTTTTTACTGTATTTTTATTTGGTAGTTCTTTTTTCAAATACCGAAACTAAGTAGCCCTCAAGAATCTAGATTATTATTTAAGACAATAATTTTGAAATGTCTATAATATATTGTTCGTCAGAATATATAATATTATACCATCGTCACTGTGTATACAACGCGTGTACGGTACACCACGGCGGTGTTTTAACCTTATATATTATTATTATTATATTCACCGGAACCTATCTATCTATATATATATTACATATGTATAATCGTTTTGATTTCATGACCGCCCCCCGCCCGTCTGATTTGTCTCTCATTGAAATTCATCGTATACTTAACCCGATCACGCAACGGTCTAAATTACAGTTTCTAATCACGTCTCGTTAACGGATTACCCGTGTCTAATATCAGCAGAGCACACACACAGACGACTGCACGGGCATTACAGAGGTATAGAGATGTATCGTCGCGTGTATTTGCATAGTCGAATAGATTTGAATATGATTACCGCGATTTCAGTAGCGGTATAGACCAGACACCACCATAATTCGTCAATCCTTTATGCCCGTGCAGCAGAACTCGTCTACCCTAGCCCGATATCCGCCGCCGCGAGCGCATCTGATTCCCCATCGCTGCTCTGCACACACACACACACACACACACACATTGTATATTATTTATGTGTACTTTAGTATATGTAAACGTGAAGGCACGTAATCACTGCAGCGAATTTCCTATACGAAATTATAATAACGACGACGTAGAAAATAATAATGGCAAAAAATATAAATAGGCCGCCGCCGAGTGTGTCCCTCCTCGTTCGTGTTAAATGTGTTAGAAAATTCGTCGTCGGCAATGACGGTGCAGGGTATTTAATATCAGATTTATTAAGCCGCGGGTTCCTTACCGCATCACCCCCGAAAAACGCCTTCTGTGGGCCGCGATTACTTACGCTTGGTTAGACGATAAAATAAAAAAATAATAATAAAATAACAGGGGGAAGATCACTATATGGAGGGAAAATCAACAAAAAAAAATAAAAAAATAAAATCCAACCTTGTACTGACACACGCGGGACCTTTTGTCATGACGTCTTCTCGTGTTATGTTTGTGAGTGTTTTTTTTTTTTCGATTTCCGCGATGAACGGCTCGACGGATTCGTGATCGATTCGACTTCTGACACTCGTATCAGATTTAATACCGAACAGGGAGCAAACAATTGTTGTAAAGACGATAACAAACGAATAATCAAAAATGTTATTATATAATAATTTTTGTAATTGATATTAATTTTAAAATGTTTAGATATAATAATATTTCTAAATTCCGTGTCAAATTACTATATTTAAGACACTTATTAAAATAAATAAGCACAGTCCGTGATGTACTGATCAAATAAAACGGGGTGGTTTATTTTATTTTGAACTTGATTTAATATATACAACAGACCTTTATATTTAAAAAAACCTACATATAAATACATATTTAAATAAAAACCTGTACACTTATTAACTAAATATACATTTATTTTTACCGTTATTTGAATAATTGATTGAATTAAGTACATGAATGTTTTGTGTCGAGACGTTGTCAATGAAGTTATTTAATACAAAACCGTCGTACACAGGTAAAAAATGTTTAAAATGTAACTCTTAAACTGTATACTATATAGCAAGGATGGGCAATTGGCGGCCTGCGTACCTATTTTTATCTGGCTCGTGTTATATTTTTAAATTAACTTTTAAAACGTTAACGTTTATCTGTATTTTATTTTATTAGGTTTTACGTAGATATTAATTCTAGTTTTAAATATTATTAGATTAACTCTAGTATTAAACTGCAAATTTTTTATTTGACGTCTGAATTGATATTTATAGAGGTATAGTTAATAGGTACTTGTTTTATCAGTTGTCCTATCCGTCGTGTTACGCTGGCCGATATCGTTGGTTTTATTATTTTCGTGTTTTCTAGTGTTTCAAATTGTAAATAGTAATGACCTATTTTTTGCATTCTATGCTCTCTGGCTCGCTAGATTTTTAAGTCCTAAAAATTGGCCTTCTAATAGCTTTGAGTTGCTCATCCCTGCCATTATAATATATAGGCATATATTATAATTAATATATAATGTACGTATCTATAAAAATATTACATATTTTATACTCTGTCCGACGTAACTTAACGTTCGATTGTTTATATTATGTTTACTGCCGAATAAAATCATTCGATGGCTGTGTATTATAATGCTCAGTAGGTACTCAGTAGGTGGCATGACAACCATATTAAAATAAGTAGGTAAAACGCCGTTTCAGATCGCGTATTATACAAATATAATAGATGCACGCGGACGAGTGAAATTCCATTTCGATATATTATTATTATTATTATTATTATTGTATCGTGCATTGTGATAAATCCATAATTTTGCTGTCTGATAATATAATGTCAACTGAAAGAATTTAAAACGTCTGATTTTGCACATTTTCGTTTTAATAGATTTATTTGGGAAAATACCCGCAGCGATACCGTACACGTGTTTTTAGGTTGTACATTGTGTGCGTTGCTCGTGTGTCGTTACGGGGAACGTATATTATAATATTATGTAAGTTGTGTAGAAATGTGCAACAGGACAGAGAAGACCCGCCGTTCAGGACATCGTCTCCGATGGGTCAGGGGAAATGTTTGGGGGGGAGGGGGCAGTGTTGGGACTCGAGACGTCTCGTGGCGCGATTCGCGAGAAACGTCCGTTGGAAATAATATTCATTGACGTTATTGTATTTTTATTTTCCGTCCACGGAATTCGTTTTTTTTTGGTTCTTTCTCTCTTTCTTTATCGCCACCAACTACGCGTGTGTGTAGGCATAATAATGCCGTGAAATAAAAACCAGTTCATAAAAACGGTAGGAGTCATTCAATGGTTGGCACACACGGTGTTTTGTGTAAATAAATAATAAACCGTACATAAATAACGGCGACGGCGACGACGACGACGACGACGACGACGATGACGATTACTATAGTAAGTTATAATAATAATAATAATATGACGACGACGACGGCGGTGGTTGTCCGGTTGGAGGAAGAAAAACACACGACGTCACGCGATGAGTTATGGGGGCTAAAGGCAAAACTGTCGTGGGGCCCACTTCTCCCCGCCGCCACCACCTCGCCCGTACACGCGTTATTATAATATATTAATACACACACAATATATATAATATAGAATATAATATTATAATAATGACACGTTAAGAATACGAAAATCGTATTGAAAGAGTCGTTTACAATAATGATAATATAATAATATAACATTATGCTGCAGCAGGAAGCCACCCACAGTCACCAAGCGCGCGCGCGTTCGTATTGTTGAATGAATCGTCCTCCGAGTTAAAAATGTTCATTTTTTTTTTTTTCACTCGTCTTTATAACGTTTATCATATTATTATAATATGTGCTCTCGAACATCTGTTTAGCGAAATTGATACGTTCGGGGGAGACGGGTGACGGTGCGAGACGACTCCGTATGGACGCGTATTACAATATAATATATATATTATTATATTATATTATACGACTCGGATATTTATTGCTTTTTGAACGGCACCGGTCGAAACAAGAGAGGCGAATATAGAGACGACGGGGCCCCCGTTTGCGGATTCCGAGTCCGAACGATTCGTAAAAAAACGATGACCCGGCAAGTTCACGTAGGACGGCATTCGCACACTGTCGTTTTGCCCGGCCCGTCGTCATCATTATTTTATTCTTTCGCTAAAACATATTCACGTCGTATATGGATTTCCGAGTACCGATCTCGAATACCAATAAGCATAATATTTTTCGATTGTTGTATTGTACCTACGCTACGTTAAAAAAAAAAAAAAATAGTAAAAAATCGGGTCCCGAGAGAATATAAAATAGTGACATGGTCTATAATATATAGGATATTACACATTGTTGTTATTGTTAAACGATTTTATTTTGTATACGCTTTCATAATAATCACTTATAAAGGTGTACAATAACTAACAGGTAAATTGTTGCCGAGTTTGCAATCATCTCATTGCTATGTTATACTGTCAATTGCTGAGCTGCAATAGTCCACAGTACATCTAATAGCCGATAAAATTAAAAAAAAAAAATACATAATAAATCCACACCAACAGAATTGAATAATTATACTCACACAAAACAAGGCCAAAGGAAGCTTTTTATAGTAAGCTATACCAGGTATATTGTCAATCAAAATGCATAATATAAATATAGTATATACGTTAAGAGTATAGGAGGATTATCGATGTTGTATAATATAATATAATAGTATAATTATATAACTTATCGTTTACACTCGTAACCTAATCATCTGCAAGTTTCGAAATAAGTTAAGTGTTACTATTAGTTTTTATAGGTAATGTAATAAAAATTATATAAATATAATATAGAAACAGTTTAATCATATTTATTTTAGATTTGCTTGATCGTATCTAAAGCACCGAAAACATTTTATGTTTAAAATTATTCTAAATTACATCGTTAATTTATTTTTTATTCTAATGACGTCTAACGCATTACACGCGTGTAATTTTTATATCATCAAGTACAAAACTATGTAAACTACAGGTCATCTTATATATACAACGGTTTTTGTGGTTACTGGTTTGACGCAACTAAAATATATATATATAACTACTTAGGTAGCGCGTAGCCAGAACCAGCAGGTGTTCTAAGACACATCCAACTGTTGATTTTTTCAATTCCAGTGCATTAATTTATGTGTCGACCAGGAGCTGTAAATTAACATTGGAAGTAAATTTCGAAAAAGGTCCACAAGACCCCAATTAGACGGTATGAAAGCAAATTGGATGATTTATATACGCGGCCTTTTATTATTTTTAATATATTATAGTGTTAGCTTTTCGTTTCAATATATTATATACATCTGAAACAGATGTTTGCAAAAATACACATTGAACACATTGTGGTTGACATTAAATTTCATTACTTTTCGGAGTATTATTAAAACAATGTCGACATGAAATAAATAACATATTATCTACACAAAACTCAAAGTATTAATTGAATAACTCGTTAAATATAAAATATTATGTTATAATATTGTGTTTGAAATACTTCTAATATAGATTCGATATTTAGACCAAAAATATTCGGTTATACAACGTTGTACATAAAACGAGCCATAAATTCATATTATTTTCTTCAAGAATCATGATGCAACATATATTTATTAGCTTATTAACCCATCTACGTTATTAAATACACAGGGTAATTATTTTGAAATTATTAGTTTTATGGTAATTATTCATAATTAATAATGATATCAATCTGTAATATACACGTTTGACTGTAAGTTTTAAATGTTGGTAGAAAATGCCCGATTATAATCATTCGTATAGCGTTTATGACTATCTATCTTGGTCTGATGTTCGTGTCGTATACGGGAGACGAAAGCATTATGACTGCAAAACCAAAAGACTTTTGACAGCATTTATGGAAAAACCAATAGAGTTAAGTAGATATCTCAAAAGTCTTTACACCGTGTGTGTACTTTATTAGTATTCATTGAGGTTACCGACAATTATGTCAACAACCCCTTCTCTGAAGGGAAGCATAAAAATGCCGAGGCACCGATCAAGACGTTTATTTTTCGTATACACACCTGTCAGTGCCGATAACAGAGTTTGCAGTTGGCACATACGCGTATGTGCCTACTTGCCACTATAAATAATAATTATTATATTATCATCTTTTCGTCATAATATTCATATTGTTGCACTGCAGCTTAATTATTATAAGAACTGGTTACATCGTGCCACATGATGTGATACTATCAGTGCTCAAGACATTTAATTCGATATGACACGCAATTTTTTTTTAGATAGTAGAACGTGTTTGAATAAAATATGCTTTAGTATATGACTATATTATAATATCAAATTATAAATAATTGACATGGTTTTTAAAATAACTATTATGTACTGTAGTATCAAGTGCATTTATCAAGATCAATGTTGTGAAACCATTGTAATTATAATAAATAAATAACTGTTCATCTCACATAATTTTAATATATTAACAAACGCTTATGTACCAAATTTTATAGAAATTTAGTAAGCATTTATAGACGTATAAAATTTTATATAATAATAATAATAATAATATAATATCTTCTGCAAAGTACGACACACATCGTTTTTAAATATTAAAAATAATATATTTTTTTAATGATTGAATAATATACAAAATAAGGTTCTTGTAAACTTCAGATAGTTTTCTGAAATACTCATTTCTTTATTAAAGCCATTTCATGGGAATAATAATTTGTGGAAGATTATTCAAAACGTGTGGTAGCATCAACAGAAGAATTTAATAAGTTTAGTAGTAGAATCTATTTTCTTGCTTGTTAGTAATTTATTATAAGGTTCACACAAATGTTATACGTTTATTTTTTATCTGACATGATTTAGGGGCTAGCAAGAATGTTGAATACTAAAACATGCGCTGTTGTTTTCGACGAGTAAACGAGTTCATCGTTGTAGGAGGTTAAACAAATTAATATAACAACACACTACATCATAATATAATATAGTATAATTTTATATTGATAAGTATTTAATAGAGGTTATGATATTATGTTAGTCTGCAAGTATAATCTATAAGTATATTATTCTATGGTTTACCACTCCAAAAATTCTCTTTATATAGATTCTATTGGTAGTAAAAAGTAAATACTCATTCAAGCATATTAAATATAATGTGAAAAATATTATTAATAAAATTATAATATAAAAAAAAACAATTTATTAAAATTGACAACATGTGTGCATATTTGAATGTTTATAACCCTATGCGATGGAAATACGTAAAAATGGTATAAATTTTGAACACTCATCGCTACGATGAATTTATATTGGTTTTATAAGTATAGGAAGTATCTATTCGTTTTTAACGGTTTCCCACAAATTATTATTCCTATGAAATAGCTTTTATAATGAAATGAATATTTCACGAAACTTTGTGAAGTTTACAAGGACATTGTATTATACAATAGGCTACGCTACGTTATATTTCTATACTCAAACATCAAAAAGATTTATTTTTAATAAATAAAATTGTTTGTCATACCTTGAAGATATTTTTAATATAATATATATATCGATAAATAAAATTTTTACTTAATATACAAGTATATGAACCATTGTAAAGACATTAAAATTTAAATTATATAAAGCAGTTATTTATTTATATTTTTAATTTATGTATTTGTCTTATCAATTTATTTGGATCAGTAAAAAAACTATAATCTTTAACTTTGATTGTGGTTTTTGGTAGGAAATTTGTTCTAGTTGGCATTCCTAGTGTTTATCTATAATTGGGAAAAAATTAAAAAAAAATAAGAAAAAAATGGAAATATTTATGAGCGTTTGAAGTTAAAATTATGATGAAATTGAATATTCACAAATAAAATAAGGATTTCTCTTCAAAACAATTTTTTTTTATTTTGTCGTAATTCAAAAAATTTTAATGGTTGTAACTTGAGATTTTCCCCTTTTACTTAAATTATAATTTTCTGTGAATACACATTGAAATTTTCAAAATATTTAGGTTAATTTTAAGTTTGATAAAGGTATTTGATTTATTCAATTTTTTACAACTTTTATATTATTAAAAAATAAAAATTAAAAGTTAAACAGTTTTAGTCCTATTTCAAGAAAAAAAAACAATATTATAAATGATTCCTGATAAGTTGTATTTATAACGGTTTATAACGGTTTCCAATAAGCATTTTCTTGATAATATGATAATACCATTTTGACAGATTTTGAGCTATTTTTATTCTATACCATGAACCGATTCATACCGTTACTGTCCACACCTATACTATACTATACACCTATATATCCGTATTGACTTATGAGTTTATAACAATAATATGTGCAATGTTTATGACAAAAATTAGTTAAATCTATCGTACAACTTAATAAATATTAAAATAAGAATTGTGTTTCGAATGCAATGATTTATCTATTTAATTAATGATTTATTTAAATAACTGAGTATAGACCTTTTATTATCCATCTCTTCGATGGTTTTTCATTTGGAGAAAACTTTTAGGTAAAAAAAAAAAAAGATTGATCAGTGTAACGGTAGACACCTAATTCATTTAAAAACGTCGAACGGAATATTACTATGATCAGTTAAATATATTACAGTTATCGATACATACAATGTGAAAATCCTTTTCATCGGAGTGGTAAAAATGTCAGATGAAAGTTTGAAAAATGTTCTGCTGCAAATAATGCATGTGCCATTATTGTACCTACTACAATAAACTCGTGTTTTCTATTTAAGGTACCGCGAGTGCTACACTGAAGATATGAACGATTAGAAAAAAGCACACATGATGACGAATAATATAGGAATACGAATTATTAAGATAATGGATAACTTATATTAAGTGGATGTTAGTGCAATGTTTGTTTTCTCTTCCAGACTCACGCGCGATATTGATAAAACGCGTTTATACAGAATCATTTATTTTATGTTTTTGAGTAATCTTAGAGTAAAATCACCTATTACAAAAATTAAAGAAGATAATATTTTTGAGGGTATAACATATTGGTTTTACATTTTATAATTATTTGATTTTATACTCAACTTTCAAAAAAAAAAACTTTGTACATTTAATTGATGTTTAAATTGTTTTGAGACAATATTTAGACAAATCGACATGTCATACCCTAAAAAATATTATTCTCTATCATTTTTGTAACGAGTAATTTTACTCTTAGATTATTAAAAAAACAAAAAAAAAAAAAAAATGATTCCGCGTAAATGCGTTTTGTCTATGTCGCGCGTGGACCAGAGAGAGAAAACAAACAGTGCCCTGACATCCTTTAACTATATTGAGACCCAGTCACGGAGGCTACGTTTGCAGTCCTGCACGCAGTACAAGGGGAGCCCACAGGTGCAGTTGTGTGTCTTTACGCATTTTAAATACTCTGTTCAGACGTAGATCAGTCGTATATATATTATTTTTATTTACCTGCGACACTTGTGTAATAATGATAAAACGCACTGCTACGATAGTTTATAAATTATTATAATTACTCAATGATATGTGATACCGTCGGCATGAATAATTATTGTGTCTATACTCTATAGTCAATTAATTGTGATTGAACAATAAACAACTTTCAAAAATGCCAAAAGTTCATTAAAGTAAACTTAAATTTTTATTCTTTTTCTAAATTACATTTGGTTGATCATATATGCATTTTTTATATCTTATATTATCATATTTTTCAGTCAACCTATTATCTTATTTATTTAAATGTATTTAAATTTACAAAATATTATTTTATATTATTAGTATTTTTGTAGACCTTAAACTTTAGTTAACACGAGTTTATCGCCGTAGTCCATTATTTGTTGAGCATAATTTCTTTATTTAGGAATAATTTTTCAAGTGATATATAACTCTACCTCTGATTGTTATAAACACCTAAAAACAAGTATTATGATTATTATCAGATTGTTAAATTATTATTTATATTTATTATAATGTACATGTATAATTATTTTAAACAAATAATTATGACATTTCTAGTTTCACAGAGCGTCCTGATTTTTTTCAACTACATTTTTGTTTTATGCACACTGTTTTACAGGTAAACCTATACAATATATTTACAAGTATCTACACGACATTTTTTGTTTGTAACTATTTTATTATTATGAAGCAATTACAAAACAGTCAACAGAACATGCGCTCTATTTTAAAACAACTACAATATAGTTACAACAGTTTCTTTTCAAATTTAGGTACCTATTCCGGGTAACGAATCCGCTTCCGCTTTATACGCATTGTACACGTTATGTAACGAGTAACCACTAACAATAGTCATATACCGCTATATTATTGCTGTAGCAGCAGCGTGAATTCCGATAAATCGTATTAAGTCGGATTATTATATATTATGACAATAAATTACTATTTTAGCATGAAGATAGAAACATTATGAGACTATAATGTTATACAGTTTTACACTAAACAAAATCGGTTACCTACTTTTCCATACGGTTTGCTGTAATATTTCGTTACATGTACTCCGCATATTTATTTTATTTTTTTAAAAACATTTTTATTGTAAAAATATAATAAAATAATTTACAAAATATTTAAGTGCTTACAATAAAATATCTACTTCCTTTAAGTGCAATGCTTGTGAAGGAGATAGAAAGTTGTTACATTACTTAATAAATTACGAATATATACTAATAAATAATACCAACAACTTAGTTTAAATAGAATAGCACACGATAAAATAAATAAAAAAAATCAATAATGCTATTTTCGAAATCTTTTTTCACACTGTCGCATTTTATATATGTATATATTATTTCCTTACATTTAAATTATTAGTGAAAATAACGATACATTTTTTTGTTTTTTTATGCATGTAATTCTAAGATTCTCCAATCGAAGAGAATAAGTTTTTTTTTTATATGTAACGGCATTGAATTGTAATATTTTTTTGGATCTAAATATTCTGTGTATTTTTGATCAAATTATTTGTAATAATTTATTTTAACAACAAATGCCCTCGCTTCCCTCTTATTTCTTATATTTTCCTCGTCCTGCAAAAATATTTCATAATTTTTTATTATATATAAAACATTCACCTGCTTCTTATATACGCTCTCGACTGGTAATACGTCCAATAGCTTAAAATTTTCATCAGTTGAACCTACTGAGGTATTTTTTACACAAACAGATTCTAGCAATGTTTCTTTATAATATTTTTCAGTGGTCTAACCGCATACTCATTTAGATCCATATGTGTATATTGTATATATTATGATAAATTATTATAATAATTATACTTAGATGAGCGCGTACTAGCATACATAGGCGCAACTAAGGGGGTGATTGGGGGTGCTGAAGCAAAGTTCTGCAGTTTTTCAAATATACAACATTATAAAAATAGGTCGAGCACGACTGTAGTACAAGTATGTTAAATCGTCGATTTGCTGACTTGTTAATTTTAAATATTGAAATATCCTAAAAACAAAATCAGCGCGTGAATTATTGATATAGATGAACATAATTTTAACCACCACCCCCCTAAAATATAGGTCTAGTTGAGCCTATACTTGTATAGGAAGACACCGGCGGCGGCGGGACCAGCCTCGAGATCGGACAGAAAGTCACGTCGTCGCGTTACATAATAATAAACTACCCCGCGACGACGGGGTGGAAGGCGTGCGACGAGAGGATGATCGGCGGCGGCGGTTACACTTGACGGGCGGCCGCGGGTATCATCCTTCCCCTACGTTCCAGCAATCCCTCCCCCGCGCAGCCGCTGCAGCATCATCCCCCTTGACGGTTGTCGCGGCGAAAAAGGAGTCGGAGTCGTCGTCATCGTTCGACGGGGAAAAGACATGCGTACACCGGACGTCGTCGTCGTTGTCATTTTCCACACGGCGCGCGACACGGTAACCATGGCGATGGCGGCGGCGGCGACCGAAAGGTCGAACGCCCGCGGCAACAGTCACTCGAACGACATAACATTATTATATTGTAACACTTGGCGATAACAAATATAAACTTATATACACGCTGTATATATATATACACTCAAACGCATATAAAAGCCAAGGTGGCGCGCGGGGTGGATCGTGAACGGCGCGGGCCTGCCACCCGGGCAAAAGTGGGGCGGGCAGTCAATATTTTTAAACATCTCCATTTTTTCCTTTCTTTCTCCTTTTTTCCCGTTTTTTTTTTTATTTCTGGACTCGCGACAATGATATTATTATTATAGGTACTTAACGGTTCCTTCACGTTATTAAACGCCGTCGTTTATGCCGCTGCACTGTTTGCAAGCGTCGGCCCTGTTTATAATAACATAATAACAATATGATCATACAACGCAGTGGCCCCAAAACATATTGTTCAGGCGAAGCAAGACATAATTTTACCCACCAACCCACCCCCCTCTAAAACTCAAAATTTAGTTGGTTTTTTTTTTTTTTTTTGTTTTATTAATTGTTAATATTATTAATGTACCGAGGTATAGGTATCATCAGGACTAGGAGTAGTTAGAAGCTATTTAAAAAAGTGACCAAGTGACTGAATTTAATCATTCAAGTGACTTACATAAGTATGTTTCCTAATAACTAACTGCAGTTATTAAATATTTTCCTTTGAATATTGTTCTTCTCTTATTTTCAATGTGTAACAATTGCTACACGTATAATAGTCACAGGATTGGGTGGCACCAATACAGTGTAATATATAAAAACAGACACTATTCCAATAAAATATATTGTCCGTTTCGCGTACCTGTTAATCTGCTGCTGCAGTGCCGTCCAACCTCATAACTAGATGTAGCAGTCGCTACATATTGAAATTAAGGGGAGAAGAAAGAAAAATATTTACTAATAGTAAGTTGATAGGCAACATACTTATAGAGGTCACTTTTTGGTCACTTTTATGATTGAATTCAGTCATTTGGACTATTTTTTTTTTTTGTTAATAACTTTAATTACTTCCAGCCTTAATGATACCTTGGTATCTTAATAGTTATCAATATTAACAATGAATAATACAAAAGAACCCCATTAGATGTCGAGTTTTGGTGGCAGGCAGGTGGGTAAAATTGTGTTTTACTACAACTGAAAAATATGTTGGGCGTCACTGTGTTGCTGCATCATAGAATTTACGTTTATATTCTTTCTATTGTTTTCGTACGTATATTATATAGCTTTGAAGGTTTATATTATAAACGTCACGAGTATATAATACGTTGTGTTGATAAAGCAGTACTGGCACGCGAGATTTGTCCTATTATTTACTTTAAGGCACGCGTGTTTATATTAATTAATGTATGCTATTATCGCTGTTACTACTACATCGTTGCACAAATTTTTGGATTTTCAACGTGTGATAAAAAATATTTATTAAAAACAAAAGATACAACATCTTTGCTATCATACTATTTAACAATATCTATAAAGATTTAAGCGATACAAAATTTACGGGAATAGTGGAAGAAAACGTAGAGCACAACCTTCTCTTTTTTACTCGAAATTTTAAAGACTTTGCAGCAGTGCGTGTGATGCGCCAACATAGTGGCAAATAAAATATGAAAAAAAAACATAAAGTACATTTTAATTTTATATATTTCTATCTTATATATTGTTTTGTGTGCGGAATAATAATTATTCAATTGCACAATAGTTATTTCCCGTTTATGTAATATATATGTGTACAAATATTACTTATGAATTGGTGCTCGAATTGGGAAATTGAAAGAAAGGGAACTCAAATAGAAATTGAATAAACAGCGTTCCAACTGAACATTAATTTAACACTAACACGTGGGGCCTTTGTCTCCACAACCCCTTTAATTACTACCGCCATATTTTAAATTAAATAATTCCTAATACATATTACTTTTAACTAAGTGTTGATAATTTTACACTTTTCATCATTTCAAACTTTCATTTTTTCTCCTAGTTGTATTAATAAGAAAAAATCATTATTAGGTATAGTTCCTATTCAATTTAAAAACGTATAGGTACATAACAAAATGAACGATTATAATACAGTATGTTAATTACACGATAACAAGAAAAACCTTTATTAAAATTTACAATTTTTTTAAATATGTGTTTATAATTTATAACAACATGCAATTTTTATATTTTCATCAAATAACTTTGATGATCTTATTCAAAAAAATCAAATAACTAGTGAGATTATGTCGAACACAGATTTAAATTGAATTTGTTATCAAACTATATTAACAATTTTAATTTTTGATAAAAAAAACAACATTTTTCAATTATGAGTTAGTTACTTATTTAATATATTATAAAATTGAATATACGAAAAAAAAGTATTTCGATTAATATTTCAATACCACGTGTACTCATCACGCGCGTTCTTTTACGAAAATATGTAGTACGCGGGAACGCTATAATTAAAATCAAATGCTAGTTTAGGAGCCGAGTTCTCCCCCTCCCCCCTCCCACCAAATTCGAGCAATGCGCATGACGTATGTATTGCATGCATTATATAAATTGTAGGTATATATTATACACGTCGCGCACACGGTCTGACGAAATATATATATATATATATATATATATATTATTCGCACGCGTATTATGATTGTATATACGAAAGAGCGTATATTATATATTATTATATCGAACGGCTGTGCAGGCGGCGGCGGCGGCGGCGGCGCTATACAATTGGGAAAACCCGAGGAAATAAATGGCTTTACACAGCGTTTAAGACCAGTGTTCCAACTTGTTTGGCTGAATGTTAACACACGTTTCCCGGGCCGAACTTGTGCGTGCGTGTGCGAGCCCGCTCTCCTCCCCCGTCCGTTTGTGGAAATATGTTTGCAGTTTATATCGCCCGCGTGCCTGTGTGCGTGCGTGTATGCATATTATACATACGAACATACCATACACGATACACGTACGCGCACACACGGCGGCGAACCGTCCCTCGGGGATTTAAAGGGATATATACACAATTACAAGCCTCGGCTCGACAGGAAGCCATTTGCGGCCGATGTAATTTACAAGAGTTGGCCGCCGAGTTGAGAGCGCGCCCGTTTAAATACATATACACACGCTCACGGGGTTTTAATGGCGGCCTCGACAAAGTTTTCCTCGATTACACACACGCACGCACACACATTCACACGCATCCGCTTTGGCGGCGGCGGGATAGCGAAATTATCGCCTTGGAAACCGAACGGCTTCGGCGGCGGTGTCCGCGATAAAGCACTATATATTATTTATACAAACAGATGCCACTGCGCCAGATAATCAGGTCGTTTTCTCGTCGTGTAACCGAAATCGGTTATAATATAGTTGTTGTTGTTGTTTGTAACGTTATAAGTTCCAAGCGCGTTTAGTGCGAGAGCTCCAACAGTATGCCTGCCTACCCAATGGTACGAGTTGCCCAAACATTATCGTGTGTTTAGAGGTGGCTAAGTATTCGGTATGAAAGAAACTATGTAACCTATACTGTATTTACCTATGCGTGTGTATAATGTACAATGCAAGTCCGTATACTATTCAAAACGAATAGAACAAACTAAACGATAGCGTTAATAACAGTATATTATACGCAAACTGCAGTACATATATTCGCCATAAAAGTTTAGAATATATTTATACAAGTCTTGTTAAATAGTCGTGAAATATATTATACCGAAATAGGAACTATATATATATATTATTTGAAGCGTTAGAATGTACGAGATCGAGAAATTGGAAAATTCGCGTAAAGTTATAATGATATTATTCTTCTTATAAACAACTTACACATCACTATACACAGTACACATTATTCAAGCATACCATTTCAGCATTTGTTTAAGCATATAATAGTAGTATAGTAATTAGGAACGTGAATTCAGATTATGAGAGATTATTGGTATACTATTCTAATAGCTCTTATTATACAGTAAACTGAAGTTTATTATTCATAAATTGTAGAGAAATTTCCGTTTGTATATCATGGTATTCACAACAATTTGTCATGCGTAATAATTGCATATTTTATGTCTATTGAGTGTTCATGTGGTATATTATTATATTAATATCAATTACCTAGTCATTTTAGGTGGTTATAACAATTAGTTATTACCATTTCTCATAATTCCATCAACACATGATTAATTTCAGACCACTGTGTACCAGTTAGATGTGACTCGTGATTCACGCGGGCTTCTAAGTATTTTGAAATTATTTTAAACGTACGAATTAAAATAATTTTTTATATTATGTGGAATGGTATGACGTGAAATATTAAAACTGATAATACACGTGTACAAAGTAACATATGTCATTCGTAGTCAACAATAAGCGATGCGTGATGGCTATTTACTTATTATTAAAGCAGAAATTTGTCATAATAATATACACTCATTACTCATAAGATCAAAAATTATTAATATATCAGTTGTATATCCTGACAAGTGGCTTGTTAAAAAAATAATTAGTGGAACAATATGGACTATAAAAAGGTATAATTGAAAGCAATGAACTCTATAACATTGACTTTACATAAAAATTTCTGTGCATGAATAATTCTCCAGAAAATCCTATGATAAAATCCAAATTATCACAAGCTCACCCCTATCGTTTAAAGAACTCAAATCAAGTTTAGCGGATAATGCCAGAGCAGAAACATGAGGTTGATGACCAATTTTTACTATTATACCAAAAAAATTAAAAATGTTTTCTGGACACGTTTAATTCTAAAAAAATCATTAGCTGTTAATGGATGCCAGAGGACATTAGTATATTAGTATATTAGTAGTATTATTAGTATATTATTCAAGAATAAAGGGAATAAACGAACAATAAAGAGCGAATAGTATAAAATTGGAACAAATACGTCTAATAAAATCAAGGGTTACATGCAACATACACGAGTAATTAAAACAATATGAGCGTCACAGTTCATGGTCGAAACTGATTCCTAAATCCTTATTATCATTAACCACCACTGCTAGTTGGAACCAGTGATTTCATAGGCGAAAATTATACGCGTTTAATCCCAGAAAAAGGACATAGAGCGATATTTTAATACAATCGTTTTATGTTAGCTGACTGACATTAATGGATTTCATTCTAAGAAAATTCTTAAAGCTGCTACCAGAAAACAGTAAACGGTTATACTAGTTGACAATTTTAACACTATTATTTACTAATAAAGAGAAAAATGAAGAAGAAAGATGACTTCCTTGGAGATCACAAATAGTAACATACATACGGCGTTTCAATTTACTCTGTGCACAAACACTTAATGTTTACACATATCGAGATAGGAGGAAACCAGGATATAAGAGGTTCATCAAAACCAAAGTCCTTAAGTATATTTAAAAATACATTATCAAGAAAATGATTTTGTATTATTAGTTCATATCACGTTTAACCTGCGCATGATCAATATAAGCACACATTACATTGCAAACAAATACCCTGTTGATGATTATCCTGGTAGAAAATAATATTGCTATTCAATAAGCAACTGATTGGCATAACTGATAACCACTCTATTGTGCAGTAGGTACCTTGTAATTGAGTAGGTCCCTAAAATGTATGTGTTAAATTTGAATTCAATAATAAATCATTGAAAAACGATTTTGAGCGAAGATAGTTTATCTTTTTAAAAACTAAGATTACCTAACAATTATTTTAATAACAATATTACAATTTTAACAAACTTAGCAGAGCAATGTATGTGTTAATTTTACAATGATGTGTGTGTATAAAATATAATGATATACCTACGTAAAAGTTTCAAATCCTTACAAAAAATATTTTTAAATTATAACAAAATGTTGTTCTAATTTTAACTCAAAAAGTGCTATGTTAAATATAATATAATGAATAATTAGGTAATGAAAAAAAAAAAATATTAGTTGTCCATGAAGAAAAACGTTTATGTAAAACCTTGGTAAGAAGGGAAATTAATAAATCAACAAAAATTAATAATTAAAAAATAAAATTAGTACTGCAAGTCTGTACTCCTATTACTGTTTAATAATAATACTGATACATACGAATAACTACTATAATGAAGAAGGAATGGAAAAAACTAAAAACATTCAAGTTTTATCTGCGAAACGAACTCAACATGAAAGCTACGCACGAAGGATACGCTGCACGAGCCCACTGCCACCGGTCGAGACAGATGACTTTGCCGGAGGACTGATGTCGTTTCCGTTGTCGGAATTTGACTGATGTCGACGACCGACGGTGGACCGAGTTTTGCAGATTGCATACCTCGCACTACTACGTTCGGCACACGTAGTTTTGTTGTCTACCCACTTCATGCCGAGCAAAAGTGATTGCCGGAAGAAAAAGTACCATGTCAAAAACGCGGCACAGTATTATGGATGGAGATAGCTCTTGCACTACTTACATATGTCACTCCCTCCGTGGTTACCTCTCGCTGAAACCATTCTTCTGTGGTTGTCTAACGATAAACCCAGAGGAACGCGCTCTCGACGTGCCACCGAAAGTGTCGGTAGTGTGAAGAATAGTTGGCGACCGACACATCGTAGACGATTAGCGGACACCCAAAACACGAGCGATTTAGTAAGTATTACCACGCGCGCCTGCGCGTAACTCTTCGTTCCCAACCGGGCGAGTAGACCCGGTCCGAAGGTCTTGACAGGAACACAAAAAATGTCCTTTTCAGGGCAGCTAACTAATCCAATACTTACGCGGAATGATATAAACCATAAACAACAATAAACCTCCTCCAATTGTATATAACACCACTATTCGGCAATGTACGTATAACATTTTGTATCATATTTAACAATAATTCCATTTATTGCTTGATCACACACACACACACACAACATTAGCCAATAACTAATATCATTAATGCGGTATTGTTAAAGGAATGTTTACCCCTTCAACTATGGATTTACTAAAATTTAAATATATGGATATAGTATTATAGATTACTATAGATAGTATTTATTAAATCTTAAACCATTTTTACAAATTATAAAATATGTAAATTATTATATGAATTTAAGACTACATTGACGTACAACATCGATCGTAATACAATTGACTGTCATTAGAAAAACAATATATTATGTAGTAAACATTTTAAATAAAAACTATTTGATTTTCAGTAGGCACTTACATTTAAAATACTGATTGCGGGTACTTGAGTACTTCAGGTAATTAGGTGTAATTAAAACACTGTTGTGGATTATAAACAATTATTATTATAATATAATATCTTTTCGGGACAGGGATGCAAAAAAAAAAACAAATGACTGTCTTGTTAAAATAAAATTAGTTACTGAAAGTCTGTGCTCCTATTACTGTTTAATAATAACACTATATAGGTATACATACAATACACAACATACAATCATACCTCTACAATCTGCTGCATGTTCGACAAACACTGTTGGCGAATGTTAAAGACTGTTCGCAGTGCCATTCCACTCAGCTCATCTAATACTAACAACTATATCATATAATTTATTAACTATTCGTTTTAAATATTCAAATATTAAAATAGGTAATATTTGATATTTATACTGTATTTGGCTGTAGGTAGATATACAATACTAATTACTAGCTAACCCCGTACACTTCGTCATCAGTAAAGTCATGAATATTTTATACTTGAAATAATACTTTAAAGTTATTTAGAATAATATTAACGATTCACTCATTTAAAAAAAGTAAAAGCCACGTTATGTTAGTTTAATATTTTAAATAGAAAATAAAGAAAAATAAATAACAACCATAATACATTTATTGGTGAAGAGAAATGTTTGGAAAAGTTAAATGTTGGATTTATACCTACTATAGAATGGCAGAAATACAGGTTAAAATTATATCCAATCATAATATTATGCTGTTGCGATAACACAAACGAGCACGATGTGTGTGAGCTAAGACGGTCCACACGGCACTGAAGCATCAACGGTTATTTGTTTTTGAATTACGACGAAATAAAAAAATCGATTTTGTCAAAAATTGGTTTTACGCAAATATTTTCCTCATTTTTTTTTCTTTTTTGTTGTTCCAAATTGTTTAGAAAAGTACTGGACATTTTTTACTTTTGACTTCTTAAAGTACCAACTAGATTCATTTGCTTATCAGCAAAGATATTGAAAAATTAATTGAAGAGTTTTTTTCTACTATTAAAGTGTCTGTAGACACAAATAACACACATCATTGTAAAACCAATACATTCATCACTGGGCTCAGAATCTAAAACTTAATATAAATAAGTATTAATTAGTAAACAGTAAAAAAAAAAAATCTCTATTTAAATGCATATTTTCATATTTTCTTTTTCGAATTAAACGTCATAATTATAACCTGCAACTACTTTAGTTTAACTTCTGAAAAACCTAAAAGTGCGTATGCGTACAACTAAGAAAAATCTACGAGTTTTAAACCTCGTCGGCCGTACACGAATTACGTTGTCGATTCGTTTAAGTATAATATAAATTATTTATAACACTCAACACACAGACTATTGGAACGGTATTTTCAGTCTACCGACAAAGCCGATAGCATACAGTATTACACTTTATAGCGCAATAATTAGCTGAACTGTTTATATCTGTCCTGAACTTACACACTGCATGATATGGTTGACCGTTTTATAATAGGAATCGTGCTGGAGTCCCCGAGCACTATGTGTAGCCTATTATTATGCATTTATGCAATTTTGCCTATTTATCCGTTCATTGTTGGATTATAAAAATACTATGCGTTAAGTACAATATTATGTAGTCGACTATAAACGATTATGTTTTCGTCTGTTGCTTACAGTGTAACATATTATATCGCCACACGCACTAGTCGTCCAGTGTACATGTTACCCACGAATATACAACACCCATATAATAATATATATTATGATAATTTTACCGTTATATAAAAATCCGAATGCATAATGATACCTTTATAGGTGATTTTTGTCGTCTCGCGTTACTAAAAATCTCAAACATAATCCACATGTGTATAAAAAAATGTATTTGAACCAAACACTTCACAGAATGTCTCGCAGTCTTTGTCCACGTCGTCTATTTTACCTTTTTTTCTAATCCATATTTTTTAAGTATTTCATTGACTAACTTTTATTTGTTTTGTCTGTTTAATTATTCATTATTTATTGTGCATTCTGTGGTTCCAAAACCAAATAAATTAAATGCTTGCTTTTGTATTTATTAAAAATAAACCTATGATTGTGAATTTAAAGAGGCAATAATTTATGTTATATTTTAAAAGTTGAATTATTATTTTTCATTAAGTGTTCAAACGTGCAGTTATGTAAGTTTTAAAGTTTTAGGCTTCGAGAGGCCGGTATCAAATGAGTATATCAATATACATAGTTAGGTGGACTGGTATGTACGGGTAAAGACTTTGATTAACATAATATCACTATGAGGCACTCTATACATAAAATTCGATCAGGTTTCAAAAAAAAAAAAAAATAAAACTTAATAACACTTTTACACTTTACATGTATACTAAAGAACTATAAAATAACACAATTTTATTGAATATACAGCGATTTGGATGTAAGTTCACACATTTAATAAAGCATATACAACGATAAAGTATAATATGGCATACCTAAATGTACTATAAATTATAATCTTCGTGTAAAATAAAGATAAATTTAACTTTTAAGTTTGTAAAGTTAAAATTAAATTATGATTTAATTATAACATAAACATTTTACTACTTCTAGCAGACTTGGCTATTATGGCTTTTAATAAAATAAAATGATATTATGTTAAAAATTACAATACACAATATACACACATACACATACACACACATATATATATATATATATATATATATATATATTACAACACATTTTATATATGAGTGAGTGTGACATTTTTGTAATAGAAACATGAGATTAGTATTTATTTATTATCGCATTCAATAAGATTTATTAAGGTTTAATTTTTAAATTGTGCTAATTAAAAAATTTATTTTTTTAAGGATATAATGAAGCGATAAAAACATTTATCAAACCGCCGTACATCTAAGATTTATTCAATTGGTTTTTTGTTGTTTTTTTCAATTTTGTTGGTCGTAATCTAAGTGCGCGTAATTTTCATTCAATTTAATTTATTTATATTTTAAATTCCAAAAATCAGTGCAACTACGTCAAGTAGACTAAACAAATTTGTTGAAGAATATAAAGGTATTTTTTCTATAGATTGTTTAGTTTTGTTCTGTTTGTAACGTCAAAGTGAATAGCGAAAAACGTTTCATAATCATTCAGCATTTATCAACTGGAAAACACAAAAGTACAGACGCACGTACGAATTTACCAGAAATAAATTAAACATTAATTTCAAATGCAATATTTTTAATATTGATTTTTCAGATTAAAATTACAATATTTTGAAATAACTACGAAAAATGAATCATATAAATATAATATAATTTTATGTAAACATATAAAAAATAATGAAAATAAAAGTATTTTTTTAATCGATTTTTTTTGTATATATTTTATTTTATAGTGTATATTTTTACAAAATAAGAGCATAAATGCATATTTTATAGTGAACGTTTTAAGGTTTTTAAAGCATATAATTTCAGTCCCTAGTCATTACCTATATATTACTGGTTTCTAACCATGCCATATTCTATATATGTACAACAAATTTTGTCGCATTTAAAATTTATAAAAGTTTAAAATCTATGGAATTTAGCATGTATAATATATATTTAATTAATAATATATATGTATGCACTATATATTTACAATTATTTGATAATATCTAATATTAAGTAAATATGTAATAAGAAAAGTATCTAGCAAAATAAAGGTAATAATTAATTAAAATTTTTGTTCGTCTTTTTCCTACTTCGCCTATATGATTCAATCGGTTATAAGACTTTGTACTGGTCCCAATGTGAGTCTTATAAGCGTCGTCTACCGTATATACATATAAGTACCTACTAATAACACCGCTTATTCAATGGAAACTTTGTTTAGTAATTGTTATTTAACCAATATACGCGCGAATTCAGAATTATTGATGACTACGATCCCTAGAACCAAAATAGCTCTTTGTCTGTGAGATAAATAATATTTGTATTCATATTTGAATGATTCAGTGTAATACCTAAATACTTACTAATATTAATAATTGACGATTGTATAATATCTATAATAATATGTGGTACTAAAGTTATATAGGTAGTCCATTTGCGTCCATTCGCCAAACGCACTTATTTTATTATAACATAATTTATACGTAATAATTAATAATAATTCATCAGTATTTTATACGTTTTAATATTAAAATTTATACACACGTGTATGTGTGTGTGTGATTGTATATATTTTATCAATAATAAAAATCTGAAACTCAATGGCTGGTATATACACATACCTTAATAATACCTATATAACTGTCGTTTACTCTGTTGCAGTATGTTGCGGTGTGCTTTTAAAAATATACGAACAGATGGTCCGTAAAATCGTATTGTGTATTTTCGTGTGTAGGTATACAGTTTAGACGCACGATAATACAATCATCACGACATAGACATTAAAACTAAAACGAAAATGGTTTTAGTTTAATGTGACCAATAAAACGTTACGACAAATGAGTATAGTTATAAAACAAGTCTTAACGATTTTAGTAATTTTTTTTTTTTTTTTATCAAAACATTAACGCTAACGATTATTTTTAGACGATAATCATTTCAACTCAAATATAAATTATGTACTAAACAATTTTATTGCGTGTAGTAGTACTAGTATAGTCTCGAATTAGCGTTGCTAATGAGTCCACTGCTAAATTTTCAGAAGTTGTCCCCAGCCATTAAAACTAGAAAACTAATGTTGGGTATATATTCCACAAAGTAAGTATACCTACTCAAAAACTATCTCATATAGGAAATCAGTATACAATATGTAAATTTATGTAAAAAAAAAAAAAACGATACAATTTTAATTATGTTTTTCCAATAATTGTATCTGATGTCTTATAAATATTATTTAAAAAAGTAATAATGTTTATATCTATAAATAAAATCAATTTTAAATTAAAGTTGTCATTAATACCTAAAATGTACGACGATTATTGTATTAGTATAATAAGTATAATATATATATTGCATAATATTGTGTTCCCGTAACTATGCAATTTCAATTGTGCACATAAATATAATAAATTCTTGTATCTGTCTTAAAAATATATATATTCTACTATTATATTAAATAAATTTAAAAGTATTTTAAACTGGGAATAAAACAAATACATGAAATTCACAAAATTAAAAACAATTTCTTATCCAAAAGGTCTCGAAATGATAGATGCTAATTTAAATTTTACTAATCTGACATTATTTTAACTACTGGAAATTAAAATAGTAATTATTGTTGTACCTATGTACTATAAATAATACACTCACTGTAGTTCCACCGCCATAATCGTCGAAAACAGTTTTATTTTCGTATGTAAAACAATAATATTTTACTCTATTATCATCGTCGGTTTATTTAATTAAAACTCAGAATAGGTACGTGTAACTAATATTATACAATATAAAAGTAGAGTGCGAATTTCAATGTAAATTGCATTTTTTCTGAATACCTTAAAACAATACTTTCCTAGCACATAATTCGTTTTTATAAATCAAAGGATTAAAAAACTAAACTTTTATTTTGCATTGTTTTACATATTTAGAACTTTTTTTTTTATGTTTAGAGTATTTTTTGACATTTTAAGTGCATGTTTAGGTTTTTAAGACATTTTTACATATTTGTCATAGTGTTATTGTACATTTGAAAAAAATTATTTTGATTTTCTCCTAAAAGAAAAAAAATTCTTATTTTTACTTTTAAAATGTATTTTGATTTTATCGATTGTAACAGATAAATACGGTGCCGGCTGTAATAAAGATCAAACGATAATCCATTTACTGAAGTCTTAATGTAGTCGTAATGCACTATTATTGCAGTTTGCACTGTTGTGTTTAGTATTTAGTATAGTCTCATCTATAGCTGGTTCCCGAGTGATTTCTGTAGTTTTTTTCTGTGTAATTAATTTATTAGTTATTTTAAATAATAAAAATTTAAAATAAATCATTTTTAGTGCATTTTTTTTTTGAGGCATTTTACTTGTGCTTTAGAACATTTAAATCCGTACCTTAATAATGAGCTATTGTATTCGTTTAACCTGCAAATGTGGCATAACACTGATGTCTGAAGTATTATCCGTGGAGGCTTCAACGTTTAAGTATTACCTATGTACCTATATATTATTGTATATATTATATTTAATATAATTCAGATAAGTATTTTAAATTAACAAAGGTATCTATGGTATATAGTGATATAATGATATGTGAAAGTAAATTACTGGGCAAAAGGATTAGACGAGTTGGAAATGGTTGGTTATTGGAAAAGAGGGCTTTAAAATTGCAATACGTGGTAGCTGAAAAGTCTCTGGGACGTGGACAGACAATAAGAAAATCTGAACGTATCATCAAAAGTCTAAACTATGTACACAAACAAACTAAACTGATATACCTACCTATATATATATATTGTATGTATTGCCAGGGTAACCGTTTGTCAATATATAAAATAAAAACGCGAACGGCGAGATATGCGGCGGCGGCGGTCTCGTCAACCTACCTACGTGTATTATATAAGTATACGCTGTTTATAGTGTGTTGCGACACTGTTCTGCGGGAAATCTCCCTCTCATTTGCAAGAAAAAACGATTATTCGCGACTAAACGGGTACCGATCGTCCCTGCATCCTCGACCGATCCATCCCATAAAACCCTTCGTGTAAGAGGCGGGGGGGGCGGGAGAGCTCCCGTCATCCCTGTCGGAGCTCTGCTGCAAAACCCTTCCATGACGTCCTACCAAAACTTTCCCTTCCCCTCTACCGTATCACGATGCCGAGCCAAAGTACATGATTTCACCGCCAACCACCTGCCCGCCCGCTCCGCGCAAACTTCTTAATAATTTCCCTCGACCGATAAAACTACGGTTAAAATATATACAAATACGCTCAGTTATCACCACCAAAGCCGTATTAATAGCGTCGTCTACACTATATCATAATCAGTACAATTGTTTGACACTATTATATGCGTAGTCGTTTTTTTTTTTTCAATGGAAATTTTTCCTGTGAAACCGAGCGCGACATAATATTATAATAAATAAGTGTTTCCGACAACCCTTTTTATTATTATTATTATCTGGCTAACGCCGTCGTCGTCTGCACGTCGTCTCACCCCGCGTCGATAACTCGCTGTCGTACAACAATATATTACAAGTTATAACAACACAATATCGTATCAAATGTAATGATATAATTATATATATATATATTAGTTTATGTAGTGTAGTGTGTTCACGGATTGATGGGCAGATAAACAAACGGACCCTTCTTTAAATTATTATTGTTATATAATTAAAACACATATTTGCGCCATCGCCATAAATATTATTTACAAGATGTATTTAACGCGTCCTTAATTCTAATAATATATATATATATTTATTTTTAACAATACGCTTTGGTATGCCGCGAAAACTGTTAAACCGTCATCAATATGTTATCACTTAATCGTACTTCGTACATTATTCTTAGAGAAATAAGTTTCGATCACTTATTTTTTGCAACTTGGCTGCATGATTTCGATTTTCATTCGTCAACTTTCGTACAGGTTAGGAGAGATATTTTTGAATGTGGATCAGTATAATAATAGATATATATTATTATTATTTATATATGCAAATAATCAGAGCGAAACATAAAAAATAATTTAATTCAAATAACAACCCATGTACTCGTATAACAATTGATGCCTCAAATTTAACTTCAATAATATGTATAAATAATAACCATTCTCTATGGTTATAATTATATTTACAATTTTGTTTGCACCTAATAATATTAATGTTATAATTATATAATAATTGTATTTATGTTTTTACATGTTTAAAACATTATTTAGGTACATATATTATTTACATCGATAGAGTATAATGTTATATAGAATTTAGTATAAAATATTTTTGCACTCAGAGATCTGCAAAATTAATTTTAGGTCTATAATACAATTTATAACTAGATACTGTTAACGTAACTTTTAATTATTGTTTATTAATGCCATACATATTAACGCATTATGGATAACCCGAATAAGATGTACCATTGTAGGTATATAATTATGAATTAATATTATTATTTTGCTGCGTGTTGGAAAAACAATCATATACAATAAAGAAATATGCCTCCGAAATCGTAAGTAGAAAACCAATATTTTATTTGTCATTTAGTCCATAAAAATATTACTATATTACTTATGAGTTACGATGTATTTTGATTAATGATGAAAATGTTCATCGAGTTCTTCTTAATAAATACCATTAGAGTAGTTTCACTTGAGTTTTCACATAATTGCATTTTTATCCCGCTCGAAACGATTGGTTATACCGCGTGTTTATCTTTGAATCTGAAAATGTAATGGTACTTTAGAATATTCTAATACCCAATATTGCAATAATAACTTTTATTCTCATTATTGCAGTTCAATAAGCCACCTAAGTGTATACGGAGATATATATATAGACGGAGGTAAGAGCTGAGGGGCACGAGTTTCCAATATAGTAAACGTGTATAAGAGTTATTTTATTTTTTAATAAAAGAAAAAACCCGACAAAAGTTCTTATTTCTACATTTCAATATTAAGTTCCCGTTTCTTCGTCCTGAAAAATGTACACACCCCGCTGCATAAGAATTCTCCCGTCATTTTCAAATGATTTGAATAGTATCCCGGCGTATTGGCTATATTGCGGTCGCATTTGTCTTCGTCTGTGGTATAAACAAAAAAATAAAAATAAAAAATATATATATTATAATACTTTGAAAATTATTTCGAAGGGCTGAATTTAAATTCGGTTTTGCGGGGTAAAATGAAAATAAAAAAAGAGAAATACATTTTCCAAGTGGCCTTACTGTCTACAAATTAAGTCCAAGCAGTTCCTCCTATAATAATAATAATAATAATAATAATAATAATAATAATATACACTATGGTATGTTTGAAATATATACAAAAATAAATAAATAATAATAATATTAATAACAAATATAACTAGAATTCGTTATTAATATTTTTTTTAATATCCTTCGTCTGGTGTGGTTCACTGGACCATATGATGACTTTATATGATTTTTCTGGCGCTTGCACAGCCGACAAAAAAAAAAAGTATATTCATCGAGAAAATTTGCAATGGAAAAAAATAATACTCCTCCCTCTCCCAGATTACACACGTGTCACGACTGTTGACATATGGTTAGCAAGGTAACACGTGATGCAGTTCTACTATAATATAATATATCATTTCAAATGTATATTTCCGTCACTATAAATGATACCTATATATGTGTATTCGATGTGTAAAAAATCTTTTTCCTTACAATATTGTTAAGTAGAAAATCGTACAATGTTTTCTAACTTTTGTGTATGTCATGTTCGATTTCGAACACCATTTTCTCTCTTCTGTCTAGCCAGTACGCAGTATCTTTAAAATTATGTTTATTTTCATGCTAGAATAAGTTTATATATGTTTTTCGTTAAATTAATTTATGTTTAAAAAATTACTGTGTACATAATATGCATACAATCTAATATATATTTATGTATGTGTAATATGTATACGAGAAAACGTACAAATTTAGTTGAAAAGATTCTTATATGAATGAAAATTGTTTTTATTTGCTTTACGTTTAAAAAATAAATTTACTTTGACTTTTAATTGAGACTTTTTTTAACGATTTTTTTTACTAAAAACATTCAGATTTGTTTTAGTTACCAAACAATTGTTTTAATATTAACAAAAAATATATTCTTACATGTTCGTATTAGATTCTGAACGGAGCAATATGAATGTAAAATGAATGATAAAGTGTGTGTATTTCTTTTATTTATATTTTTGTTTTGTGTCAAAAGACATTTTTTAATAAAAAAAATGATCTAATCATCAACTTTGAGGAAGGTTTCTGGAAGCGAATTGAATTTAGTTGGTATTTTTGGGAGGAAAAAATTGAAAATTCTCAATACTTTTTAAAATAATTGGAAAAACAGAAAAATTAATACGGTTATCTGTGAAAAATTTAACATTATTAATAAGTTAATTGTTTGAAAAAGTTAGACCATCTTCTACATGCTGATAAAAAAATTTCCGATCGATCAAAATGCTTAAAATGTAGTACAAGGTTCCTCTTAAGTTTGATTTATTATTGGAATTAAAGTAAAAAGTTGACCGCAATTCCAAAATTTTTTTTATGAGCGTTTGAAGTTTAAATTTTGTCGAAATTGGATATTTTACGTAAATCAACGATTTCTCATTAAACGAGTTTTTTTAGGCTAACAGATCATCTCTGCTCAGAATCGTTTTTAGAACTTGAAATTAATTATTGAATTTTAATTTAACACATATATATTATAATAACTTATTCAATAACGAAATAATATACTCAACACTTACAACTGTACAGCAAAGCAGTTACATATATTATTTCCGATTATTTCTAAAAGATAGGTACTTTTCAATTTCGACCTCTTAAAAGTACATTAAACTAAATTAAATTTATTTCCAAAAATCTTCTTCAAAGTCGATAATCAGAGCATTTTTTCTATTAAAAAAGTGTCTTTTGACGCAAAAAAAATATAAATAAAAAAACACACTTTATTGTAAAATTAATACATTCTCCGCTTCGTTCATAATCTAAAATGCATTATAAAATACAATGTATAATGATATTATTTATATTAAATGTAAACAATTATAAGGTATTATGTTGATGGTGGATTATAAAATTAAAAGCAAAAAAGATTCAGAGTGAAAAAACAATTGAACCTGTTGAAATGTCTTCAAAAATTATTTACCTTTTGTGGCATATTTAGTTTAAGCAAAAAAAATGTTGAAAAAATCGACAAAAAAAACTCAGTTTAATATTATATAATGTAAATAAGATTTTCAATCTATACGAATAGGTACAACTGTAGATCTGTTTCACCGAACGCTCTCGCCTGCTCAATGCTATCGGAAAAAACATTAAAAAGTATTTCTCACTTCAAAATATTTGAAAAACAACCGTCATATATAATAGATATAATATTATAGAAAATACAGATATCAGACTCATTCTAAGCACTGACTTTATAATATAGTAATATTACGCAGTGAAATATTATAATATTATAATAATATATGCAATTTTTTTTAGCGGACGAACGATGTTAAATTCGACACACTCGTGTACGGTTGACGCCCAAATCCGTTCCACCTATTCGAACCACAACAGTGTATATAGAACTATATACACGTTATGATATGATTATATCATACAGGATGATTCAAAATTTATGTTACAGTCATTTTATCACATAAATATTCAAAATACAGAAAAACGTATAATACGAAAGTCTTTTGATTCAAAAATATCTGAAATGGTTTTTACATTTTATAATTTTTTACAATATATTGGGGGGGGGGGGTTTAGGGGACGACTTAAAACACTCAAATGGGAATTTGCGAACGTAATGTGAAAACATTTTTTTTATATAACTCTGGGCTTGAGAGATGTTTAAAGTTTTTATAAATTTCTAAATTCCACCACCGGAAATATTATTAAAAATTATAAAATGTACAAACCGTTATATAGGTGTTAAATCAAAAAAAAATCTCGTATCACACGTTTTTCTCGAATCGATAAAGTGGCCGTAACATACGTTTTGAACCACGCTGTATAATATTATATTGTAATGTTCTACATCATATTATTATAAATTATAAGAGCGTTGTCCCAAATTTGCGGCCTAGCAACATTATTATAGGCATGCCACGGATAGATGACTATCTACAACAGAGTGGTGCTGTTCGTGTACATAATAATATAATACCTTTACATCGAATAGTAACAATAATAATATTTATAATATAAGATAATAAAATAACGCCCCGAATCGAGGCGGCGACGTGACGGTGGCGAACGGGTTGTGCGAGTCGTTTCCGTGCCAGGACACGCGTATATTTCGCGTGCACGTCGCACCGTCGCCTATCCTGTGCGCCTCCCGCTCGTTTCCGTCCGACTTTCGAGTACGTGTCCTCAAATAATATATTTTATTATTTAAAATATTATCGCGGCGTTGTATTTTAAATATTACGACAATCGTACATGCCTACTGCGGCGGCGGCAACCGGCTACGACCACGGTATATACCGCGTGATGGGCGAACGAAAAAACCCCGCGGTAACCGTCGCTCCCCTCCCTTCGATCATACTTATAATATTATTTCATAATTATTTATCGCCGTCCGGTTACGCCGCCGCGGCGTGTTGGTGTCGAGGGGGCGGGGTGCGATACAAATAGCGCAGACTTATAAATTATGTCGTTCGTTTGGCGGGGTGATGTATTGTACATTATATTTGCCGTGTACACTGCTGCTGCACACGAGAAGAATGGACGAAAAAACTCCCCGTCGTATATATATATATATATTGAATTACCGCCGCAGATTTATCATATAATTTCACGTCCGTTATATTGCTATATAATACGACGATGACGATGATAATGATATTATAACGTCGTAGTCGTCGTCGTCGGCGTGCGTGCGGCCGGATCGAGTGGCTGTAGCGAGAAAAAGCATTAAAAAAAAAAAAAAAATACTTACACCGATCGACGGGGGAGACGCTACTAATAAGATTATAATATTATTTATATATATATGTATACGACACAGTGTGTGTGTGTGTGTGTGTGCGTACGAGCGATGTCAACAAAATATGTACATTGACCGTGTCCGCAGGTGGGCCCACAGTAGTGAGTTGTATGGTACCTACTCGCAAATCGTATATATATATATAATATATGTATATAGGTAGGTACCTCTTATTTATGTATGTATGCGTATTATACCTTTTATAAGTACCTCGACACGGGCACAGGGTGTATCGGCTGGGTTATCGCGAACCGGGCGTCCTTAATAGAAACGCGATAAAAATGATTTTTCCACGTTCGTCACGCGCCGAGACAGCGTTATCCAACCGATGTGCCGTGAGGCCTCCACGATAGATGTGCCGCGCGTAGTTTGATTTGAGTTGAACAAACTTAACATTTATAATAAACTAAATTTTGTGGTTTACACGACGAGTTTTCCAGACCTCTGAATAAACACGACATTTTTACTTTGTCGCTTTTAATTTATCGATATGTTTTGGTACTAATACGATGATAAAAGCCTAATATCGATCACGACGAAATCAGTCAGTGCGTCAAACGCGTCACTGCTAAATGTAGGTCGGGATTAGCTTGCCACGAGATCAAAAAGGTCGGGGGAAACGCCGCGCTACGTCAACGTCCGTTGTTGGAAATGTTTAAAAAAAAAAAAAAAATCGATTCCCTCGCATTTTCCCACTGCGATATTGGTCGCAACAAGACGATCATCACACATACCTTACTATAAAATATGTACACACTATACACAAGCGTATCGTCGTATGGTAATAAATAAGTGTATGATGTATACACGTATGCGCGTAACTCGCGGTCGTGCGTGTGAACGAGACGACCGCTGCCGGTTTGTGTGGGGAGTCTCCGCATTGTACGCGCCGAGAGATTTACACTCGCCCGAAATATTTCCTCGTTTTCGCGATGAATAACGTTCCGTTTTATTATTATCTGTTATTTTTTTTCCCCAAAATATCGTCGTACACATACGCGCGTTTACAAAAAAACGACGACGATAATAACATAACAGTTGCGTCTTGCGTTCCTTTTGAAAATCTGCGCACGGAAGTCACACGTCCGGGGGCGGGCACCCGACGCGTTCATTAATTATAGCGCGGTCGCCCCCCCCCCCTACCCCCTCCCCTCTTTGTCCCGTACTACGCACAATGATACGACGACGCATAATAATATTATTATATTATTACGGATTTGTTTGCGTAATATTATATATTAAATTTATCGTCAATTATTTTTTTTCTTAAAAATATTATCCTCCGACAGCCACTCGAACACAAAGCGTTGCACTGCGGGACGTACAATAATATATGGACACCTATACAAGACGGAGGCGCTCTCGTGTCGTGCGATCGTTCTGCGCGCGTAAAAATATCCGTTTTTTTTCTTTCCAACAATAATATTATGTGCATCCCCCCGACGACGATATTAATATTAATTTCGCACCGTTTATTCGTTCGTTGGCACGCGGGCGGTACAGATGATGCTATATTCTATTCAATATACAATTATTCGCTCTACACAACGATATAATAATAACAACCGTATTACGTTTTTATGTTCCACCGTATATGTAATAGTTACGGCGGCAATTGTCTACGTCACAACTATGGCCTTCAACCGTTTTGACTGGCGACTCGTGACTTTTTTTTTGAAAAATTTCGCGACCCATGTCGGCTGACCCGTCCGACAAGGCCGTGCCAGAAAAAAAAATAAAGAGAAAACTAGCTAATTGTACTATTGTAAATAAATACAAGATTTGATTTACGCAGGAAATATTTTGTTTTGATTATCCGAGGTAAATATATAAGTGATAAACGTAAAGATTTTAAAAAAAAATGATATGTGGCGACCCAAAATCGGGTCGCGACCTACCGGTTGAAGACCACTGATCTACGAGGTACTTATACTCGTCATATATTAGCCATACATATATCACGACCGCGATACGTGTCGACGTCAATGAGTTTAGACCGCAAACACTTGTGTGCGTGTTTACCTAGAGAACAAAAAAATATTGTCATAAAAACGACCACATATTATATAACCAACTTAATCCATTTGTGGTGTGAGCAGGACAATTATTAAACTCATTCGTGTAGGAAAATAATATTATGAACTAACGTTTTCCGTCACACTATTTTAGGGAAAATAATTTCGGTAGATATAATATTCATAATATAAGTTTAAAAAAGTGGTTTTTATTTAGTCCTCGCACGACTATTGCTATCTGTTCGTGATTACTACAATGTATTGCTCCGCTGATTATCGAATTCATTAGTATATAAATATTAGAAATCAAATTACAATTAAGAATTTAACAACTCTAGCATAACTTATATTATTATACACAGGATACCATATGTTAGTATTTTCTCTTTCGTCTTCGCCAAGCACGTACAATTTTCATTTAATTTAGCTCTAATTATATTTTTTATTTAAAATACATTTTTAATTAATTTTAAAAAAAAGTTTGCAATCGAGAATTCTTATTTTATAACATTTACTGAATTCTTAGTTGTATAATTGAAAATTATTAGTTTTTGGATTTCTGCCAAAGTTTTAATTATACATATAGCAATTTATATAGTCGACTGCAGTTAACTGCATATATGTCTATATAATAGTAAAGCGTGCAAGGTGCAATGCTAATAAAAAAAAACATGTTTCAGGTGCAATAAACCTATGAACAGATATCGAAATTAAATTATATATTATAAAGTTGAATCAATAAATAAATATAAATACCATTAAATCTCAAATTGTGGTTAACTAAAACAATCGCTTATCATTTAATTGTATACTTCATAAGTATAATAATCATTTTAAATTCTGATTTTAAGTTTAAATGTTGACAAAATTATTCAAAACTTATCACGAAAAATTGAAAATTATTTTGTAGTAAAAATGTATAAATTTTAAAATAGTGCAGCTAAGAATAGAAATTTAAAAAAACAAGGGTTCTCATAAGCCATTAATATTATAATTAAAATATTTAAAAATTATATGAGCACAGTTTTTTTATAGCCATTTTAAGTTCAAATTATTACAAACTTAGATATTCATAGGTACAATGAATATCAATGATGTTAGTTATTTTGTTATAATTTAAAAACATTATTTGTGAGAGGCTTACAATTTTTTCGTGTGTTATACATTTCACTATACGCAATGAGATTTTCAAAATGTTAAGATGCATTGACCTAATATATTATTATTATACAATTATATATAACTAAACATACCAGACATATCTATGCAAACTGTTTATAAACAAACTAATTAATTACATTTTATTCAACAGTTGTTAGTAGTTATATTTTATCTCCAAACATCAATTTCAAAAATCCAGAATATGTCCACAGTATTGACATTAAAAATTGCTTAAGTCTTATGATCGTTAATTGTTTAGACAAATTTTTTAGTTTCTTTAAAATCATTAAAAGTCTAGATCCAAACACCGACGAACTTATCAAAAAGGCTAGTACGAAATGATTTTTGTTTGGGAAATTAAAGATAAATAAGACTTGAATGAGTTATGCACGGGTAAAGTATAGAAAAATTAGAACTATCTAACGAAGAATTAGTGATCGATGTTTCTTCAAACGACTATGTAAGTTAACGTATAGGTAGGCATTTGTCAAAACCAGAAGTATTCGTCGAGTCTTCTAATCTATAAGTGGCAAAATTTTTTCTTTTGTATACCTCCGCGTTCATCCTGCATTTTGTATTTATTAGATTCTAAGTGTAAAAGTTCTCATCTACCCAACTCATAAATCCCATCCATAGGCTCAAAAGAAAATACTGCAGAGATTTGTTAGTCTAAAATAAATTCTTGTTGGGTTCCATCACTGGTTGGCCTCTCTCTTCATATTATTCAAATTAAACATGTACATAAATGATCAAATTACTTATTGTGATGTCAAACACAGATTGTAAATTAAAATAAAATAAAAAAAAAAAAGTGTAAAAGTCCATTGCTAATTTTGATACTTTTATCGTCATCCAAAGACTGATGAAAGACTTCCAACAACAAATTTTGGCTTTTACAGATTTCGATGTACTTGTCAATACTTGATAAATAACGATGAGAATTATTTGAAATAACATTATCATCGATGTTTTTAATTGTTTGTTCTAACTAAACATAAGAAAATTTTAAAATATCTGCACATAGACGTCCGCTGGCTGATCGTTTTAAATTCTTGTACCATATATTCGATTTTATTCAGCTTTGATTCATAGAATGTATGCGTTTTTTCTAACTTTCGATGTGATCGTTATACGTAAAAACGTATAGTTGTTTGAAGAAATAACGATCAATTTCTTCGTTAAATGGTTCTGATTCTTCTATTTTTGCCGCATGCACAAACACTATTCAAATCTTTTTTATCGATAAGTTCCCCAAACAATAATTCATCCGTTTTAGACTTTTTGATAAGTACTCCGGCATTTGAATCTAGACTTGTAATTATTTTCTAGAGAATAAATAATTTGTCAGAATCATTAACAGTCATAAGACTTAGAGCATTCATAATGTCGATACTGTGGACATTTTCTGAATAATTTTTATAAAACTCGATCTATAGTTGAAAAAAATGTTATGTACATCTTTTCTTAGGGACTATACCTACTCTACCTGTTATATCACATTATAAATAAATTTATTATAATTAAAAAATGTATTATATTTAAAAAAACAATTATAATTAAATATTTAATTATATTAAAATGTTACAAATTCAATAAAAATATATTACAACATGTATTGATTTGTTGAAAATTATCTATTTGCAAAATAAATCATATTATTCTTTTATCTGTGACATTAGAGCATAATTGATGTTTTTATATGTTTCATGCAATGGCATAATTGTACAGCACTCAATTAAACTATACTTAAATCGTTAGGTACTCAAATATAATATTAAAATATCAAGCTAGGTTTATTATATCTATTTGTTATTTATTATGCTTCATGCTATGTCATTGTTATGGTATTGTTGCTCAACACTTAGCATAACTATTTAAAAAAAATAGGTAGTTAGGTACTCAAACATAATAGTATGGTATAATGACTATTTTAGGTATTCCAAGCTATGTATAATAATTATTAAGTTTTAAAAATATATAAAACTTTAAATTACAATCCTCAAATAAATAAATAATGAAGTATATTACTACCATAATGTAATAAATAAATAATAACAATATTTTTAATGATAAATTTCAAAAAATGTATATTACGTTTTTATGTAAGTTCGTTAAATATATCTGATTTATTTGAAAAATTATTCTTATGGTCATTCATTATTGGTACAAATAATATGGTACCTAGATATTAAATAAGATTATTTTTCCAACAAAATTCAATAAAATAGTTTACCTAATGGAAAATTGAACGTTAAATTGAAGAAACGTCTTAATTTATTATACGTTAAAACACGCTTATCGTGTTTATATATCACGTTATAAATTGTACGTCACCTACCCATTCATATAGAAAACATAGAGTGACAATCATCATCATTCATAATCATATCACCAAAGTCAACAAGAAGGTGTGAAGTATTCAATAAAATTCAGTTGAATTCCACCTAAATTGACGTATTTAGTAATATTTTTTAGTAGCCACAAGTATATCAAATAACCCGTTTATCGTTCGCAATATTTTTGTGAAACGTCCTTAATATTTTTATTTTAATGGCTTAAATTAATAAACACGCGATTTTTATATGAAGCTTGATTCTATGTTATGCGAAATAAAATGAAAGTAGGTATGCCCGAACAATTGTTCATTGGATTAAAAAAAAAGATTAACTACACGAGCTCCACCGAGATTACAGATGTCGTACCGTTGCAGTTTTCTGAAATTTCTATGTAATACCTATATTCTCAACCCTCAATCACTCACAGTACGTTACAATTTTTTAATCGTATAAAATAATGATGTCTTCGTGGTTAATAATATTTTGAGGTCAACGGTTTTTTGAATGCAAATGTCTGAACTTCGCGGCTTATATTATGTTTGGAACCGATAAAACATTGAATTACAAATGTTTCTTTACGATAATAATACACGCGGATAAAATATATACGAGGAAATTGTAAAATTATTTTTAAAAAACCGGTATCTGTGGGCGATTAAAATGTGTGTTTCCGTCTACATAGTATTATTATATATATTTGTAAAATATAAACGTGTACAACACGTCATGATAGTTACATGTTCGAATTATGTTCGTCTGGTAACGACCAACGATAGTATCAACGAACGCGAAATCGTCGCGAAAGATTGCACCGAGACAATGGCCTGCACATGCACTCACTGCACATGCACTTTACTGCACATACATTGTATAATGAGACCGTGTGTGTATAGGGTCGTATACAATCTAATCGTAACCGGAAATGCAGTAGCCTGCGTGCGATATGTTTCGAGAAAGTCGTTTGCACGCGTGTAAAATACATAATATTATAATTATTAAAAATAAAATATATTACCTATAGTAGCATACCTCTAAACCCGGTCCGACGTTTTAAAGTAGGTAATAATTGTCGTGTCACTATATTATAACGTGTTCGGTCAACAGGCTGTCACCATAACCTTTCGCTAAAGGCGCAACGCATTTAGAATATTGTTCACGCCTTCGCCGCGCAGTGTCTCGTTATGAATAATACGGCCCTATATACGATATTATCGTACGACGTATAAATAAATTAAGTATTATAAAATAAGATATCGCCTATCATGTGTTAGGTATGTGTACGTGCGTATATAATATATTATATACGCGCATATTATTCATGGTTATATAGGTTTACAACACGCAAAATACGTCTGTACACGGATTATAGTTCGAAACCATTTTAGATTTTGACCCTGAAACGATTGGATTGTATATTGATTTTACAATGACGTTTGTTTTTATTTGGTTTTGATTTCTATCGTTTTTTTTTTTTTTTTTTGCTATAATAGAAGAAAATATTATTGTTGGTTTGACCTTTTTATATAGTACAAAAATGATGTAAGCTGATTCAAAATAATTAGAATATACTATTATAACAAATGGCTTTTATTCACATTATCCTTGTCGAAGACTATGTAAATATATAAGTATTACATAGTTACACGTTCAGTGGGGCCCACAATCTTTTTGAAGAATAAACAAAAAATAACTATGCTCACTTTATATTTTGTAAATACCTATATTATTTTTTTCTAGTAAATTATTTATAATATACCATTTTATAAGCTTATTATATGCACTTATAGGTTTTTTCTGGTTAGATCTTGTTTGGCAAAACCTTTGGATATTAAAAGACTTGAAAATATACTAAAAAAAAAAAATTATTTACAATTTAAATTTAAAATAATTAACACTATTATAATAATATATACAATTTTGCTACAAGATGAGCGAAGTATATCCCGTCCGGCTTTTGATACAACCTTAACTTTTTAGTTGTATACTACCTATGCCTAACTGCAAGTATGAGCTAATTCCATTGTTGATAACGATATCATAATATGTAGGTGCTTACTATTATACATATGCAGAAGAATTCGAGTTATGGCTTTTAATCGAACAAGGTATTCCAAAATAGTAAGTATAGTTACAACCGACTTATATAAGTACAGTTATAAGTTAGTTATATTATTAATAAATTAGAACTTTGGTTGAAATGTGCTAAACAGATTTTTCTCCTAAAGGTAAATGTATTACAACCTTACACACATTCAAGGGTGCAAAAAGGGTGGTTGCCCTACACACATTTTCTATACAGTTTTCTTCGCATTTGTTCTACACGGGGTTTCAGGCCAATGGTTATAATAATATGATATTACGATTTGGTTTATAAATAAATAATAATGGAGTCAATTAAATTTCAAATTATATACATTAAATAAATTTAAAAAAATCATAATTCTTCAAAAGTTAAGTAGAACCTTATAGAAGGATTTCCATATCCAAAATTTTGGGAAACACTAACCTAACAGGAATTTCACTATTCAATGATATGATTAATACATGGAAAATGTGTACTACTTTCGTTAATTAAAAAATTGTTTAAACAAATAAAACCAAAAAAATACCATGAATATAATTTGGTCGATGTAAATATAATGTATAATTTAATATTATAATTAGGTATATTTTATTCATTTATACGATGTACGATTAGGTTATTTTATTTTTATATAAGCTATAGAATTAGGTATTTGATAAAGATTTTTTTTTTAATTTTAAATTACATAAATTTCATGATATTATAAAAATGAACCAAATTAGTTTTTATTCCGGATGAATGTTGTTTAGCTAAACTTTAGAAACTCGTTAAAATATTACGAAAATTTCTAATTTACGGAACTTAAAATCATATTAATTATACATATTTTAGAAACAATTGTTTTTAAGATAAGATCTCATGCATTGGCTTAAATTATAATACATTATCCCTCTTTTAAATACTAATTATTAGCTTGGTATGAATTTTAGTGTAAAACTAGTGCACTAAAATTAACTCGTTTGTATATTGTAATGAATCAAAAAAACTATAAAATTGTGACATGCTTTTTATTTCCATTATAATTTTAAAAATTACACACAATCATTAAGAATTTCCGCACGAAAATCAACCAGCCATTAACTATTTTTATTTAATTCTTAATTATTAGGTATAATAATTCCTTATTCGTTAGTAAAATAGTTGGCATTACACTATTACTTAATTATTATTTAGTGAGAACATTTTTAAAAACGCATATCACATTATAATAATATATTTACAGCTGTAAAATATTTATTTTATGTACTAATAATATATTTTTACGGTGCAGCGGGCTAGAGAGGCGGAACCGTTATATTTTTTTTTTTAAGGATGGGACCAACTTTTTAGGCATAGAACCTCCCAAAATATACATTTAAATGGATGGTTAGCGTATAGTAATTTTTAGAAAATGTCAATACAAGACGCATAATGAGCATATTTAAATTGATGTGTATTAACTCAAAGATCAAAACCTTTCTTATTTTGCGCACCTGCATATTAAATTGTCTATAGTAGGGTTTAAGTTAAGCTAGTATGACCAATAAACATTTCATATTTAACCGTTTAGTACTCTATGAATTACATTAAAATATTATATTATATTGATTTGCTGTTATTGAAGTTATTTGCTAATATTGAATCTTGAATGTATTCTGGGTGTCCAGATTCCCGAACAAAATAGTCGTAATTCTATGGTCAAACTGTATAAAAAACGGTCAACTTACACGTACAACTATATACCTGCTCTAGACATGGTTTTAATCAATTTTTATTTTAGATTCTGAGCATAGCGATACATGTATTATTTTACAATGATGTGTTTTTTTTTTAATTTTTGTGTCTGAAGACACTTTTTCAGTAAAAAAAATGATTTGATCATCAACTTTTCTGGCAGCAAATTGAATCTAGTTGGTACTTTTAAAGAAATCAAAATTGAAAATCCTCAGGATTTTTTGAAATAATCAAAAAAAAACTAAAAAAAATAATGAAAATTTGTTAAAACTTTAATTTATAAATTAAAATAATTTTTTGATAAATTATTGGTTACAAGACAGTCTTTGTTCAGAACCGTCTTTCATGATATTTAATAACCTATCATAAAATTGAAATTTAAAACATCCACTACACAGTGCCTATACTCGTTGAATAGATATATCTACATTCAAATTACAATCGATTTATAAGGTACAGCATAATGGTCAACTACTACTTTCCCCCTTTTTTTTGTTAATAGTAAACTAAACATTTTTGAGTAAATATTACATATGACTATCCCCACTATAATATTTTAAATCCTATATATAATGTCTATTATAATTTATATTACCTATAAAAATTGTAACGCGAACTAAATAAATTTTTAATTTCTCTTCTCGTCCTATTATATTCTTACTCGCCAAACAAATATTTTGATATGTGTGTGGCGTGCGTGTGGGGCCACATTATTTGCTAAAATTCCGGTGATGGATTTTGCAATACGCCCGCTAACTACTAACCGTATACCGTATACCGCATCCGTCTGCCGCTTAAACGAATGTATACATATTATTATTATATACTCGTCGCAATCTCCTTGACGCCCCCAAATATATTTTACACACTTCTCGATCGTTCGCAGATGTGATCAACACGCGTGCATATCAGAAAGCCAATTATTATTCCCTTCCTCCGGAACGGCGGCCATAGACATTTGCGCGCACGGCAAATCTGCTTTCGACACGCTAATCTTCTTTTCGTTATTTTCCATCCACTCGTTCAATTTTCAATCACGAATCCCTCGGTATCGCTGCCATATCAATCAACGCGAGATACATCTCGATAATAACATAAACGAATGCCCATAAACCCATCGATATGATTTATATATACGTTATTATATTATACTGTTTTTATGTCGGTTTAAAAAATTAAAACCCTGATACAACGGCAGGTGGACATTTCAGAAATGCCTAAAATATGTATTATTATTCGTATATTTCGATGAAATATTATTCGTATTGCTTATAATCCCGCTCGTACAGTTGCACCAATTCGATGTTCATGATGCTTCCTATAATTGTCAAGCCGACGACGACACTACTGACATATTATTATGTAATTATTATCGTAGACGTGTGTTGATGACAGAGGAACTGGTTCGTCGGGCTTTAAGGAAAAAAAAAATAGAAGAGAGGTGCAAAAATATAAAAAAAATCGAGTAGCTAAAAATTTAGATTTCTAATCGATTAGGATATATTTACAGAAGGAGTACGCTAAAATATTTTTAAATATGAAGGTGTACTTTTTGCCCCTTTAATTCGACCACCAGACTCCTGTCCCTGTTCACTCTCGCGCGTTCTTTGCCGTCACGGTCGTCGTCGGTCCCTACTAGAGGGCACTGCGCGGCAGACGAGGAAAAAAACCGAAAGGTGTTTGGCCACCGTTCAAGGTGAATACATCGGCACGAACGCCCAGTGGAAATAATATTAATTATCACAATAAGTCTGGTTGTCATTGTTTTCCCGTCTCTCGTACCAACGCCGCCGCCGAATAAAGAAGGCCCGAGTTCCCCACACGACATCATTGTCGCCGCCGCGTGCTCGACGTGAGACACTTTGAATAATAAATAAACACGAGGACCGATGATCCCAAAAAATAAACCGGTCGTCGTAACCGCACAGCACCCGTGAGCTGCACACACGCACGAAAAAGCACAATAATATTATCATTATTAATAAAGTGAAAAAAAAAAAATACGGTCTCGCGGGTCGAACACCTATATTATAATATACATAGCAGTCGACACACGCTATAACGCGGCTAAAACGGATAATGTTATATTATTATTGTAGCCGGCGGCGGCGTGTGTGTGTTACACGGTGTAATACTCGACGGCGTTTTGCCGTATATATTATAATATTATATATTTGTTTACTTTTTTAAGTTTTTTTTTTTTTTTAATGAATTGATGACGTCCGTCTGCGATCCAACGGCGGCAAGCAGGAGCAGCAGGAGCACCGGACAGAAAGACGTCTCCTGTTATTTATCGTGCCGACGACGGCTGCGACGAGCGTAATATTATTTGTACATTTACACCCGTAATAAATATTTATGAAAACATTTTAGTTTTTTTAAAAATACAACGTTAATGTCAATATCATTACCATCGTGGTACAGACGCGCGCGTTAGACGACCTGAGAGAACGAAATCCGCGGCTGTGACGGCGGAAAAAGCGACATTTTGGACGTGGGCCGCATCCAGAAAAACAATGTTAAATCGTTATATAATATCGTGGTTAATAAAGAATTAGAATTAATAAATTCTTTTCTCTCTGTGAGCGTGTTTAAGCGTATGTAGGTACCACACATCGGATTTTGACAGCAACCGCAACAGTCGCGACGATTATATTTTTTTCTCTCCATAAACAACTATATCGTTTCTTTCGTATTCCGTTCGTCCATTTCAGTTCACTTTTTGTTCGTGGCAGACTTCTTATATTTCTATAGTCTTTACACTCTGTGGCCCATAAAAATCCAAATGTTTTAAATACAAATACTACTTCTCTTACTACAGCGCACATACAGTAAAAAAACCATTAAACACTTTGGTAATTAGTAAATAGGTATAATATGAAATAATCGTATGAAGTTTTCTATATAGTCAACGAATGATTTGTTATAATATAAAAAATTAGAAAATTTAACTTTAAATACTTATAAAAATCTATTGGATACCTACGCTCAACTTTTTTTTTTAATTTTCACTTACAACAAGTTATGAAGAACATTGTATTACATTATCAAGTTTTATGACCGACTGAAAAAAATTTTATCGGTAATAATAAAAAAAAAATCACAAAATTTATTATGCTTATAAATAGCTCAAAAAAATTCAAAATATTTTGAAAGTTATATAATGTATAGAAAATGCTTATATTAACACTCAGTGAACATTTCATGTATTTACGGTCATCATTTCTTTTTTTATATTAAAATAAAAATACATTTTTTTTAAATTTGCTTTGCGAAAAAATTCCTGTCTTTCCTTAATTTTTTTTTTTTGTTTTCCCGGCGTATTTAAAAACTATTGGGAATTTTTTACTTTTGACCCCCCTCCCCTCTCCCCAAGTACTAACTAGATTCACTTCTCTATCAGAAAAAATGTTGATGAAGAACATCGGAGCACTTTTACTGCACTAAAACGTGATGACAGACACAAAATAAAAAACCACACAACATTTTAAAATCAATATATTCATCGCTCTGCTCAGAATCTAAAATATGTATAAATTAATGAATTATTAAAATCTTGTATCAATAAATAAACAAAGATTAAAAAACGGAAACCATTTTTTTGAAATTCTTGAATAATAATATCATGCGTGCATACGTCAAGTATTTTTTATGTTTTTACATAACTAGATATTGATTGTTTCTCTACCCACATAATTTAGTCTTAAATATATGATTACAATGAGCGAATAACTATAATAGCATTAAATCGTCCAAATGCAACAGTAAGACAGTAACTAAAATTAATATACTATTGGCTTATTTATGATTAATCGGGCAATTTTTTTTTTCGTTTAATGTGAATCTTAAAAAAAAAGTTCTTGATGTTTTTTTTTATTATTAATACTTCTTTTAACATTCTGATAAATAAACAAAAAAATATGTCGGAGACGATATACTACAACAGACGCTCAGGCATATTAGGTACCCCAGTCTGTAGTAGGCATAAATATGACGTAGCCATTTGCTTGTTATTTATGTTTATATTCTACATCTATTATTGTTTAAAAAACGACATTTATTTATGTACTTACGATTTTTTTTTTTTTTTTTTTTAATGGGCGACTCATATTACGCAAAAAATGTTTGTTCGCGCCCACCACCACGATTATACCATCATCTTATATAATACTACAATGACTATAGCTGGTTAGTAGCCGAATAACAACATCGTCTCATCGTCGGTATATATAAATAGTATGTTTAGAAATCAAAAGAAATCAAAGTCTGCGGGCTAACTGACTACCGACATTGTATTTAATTTCATATAAACTTTACGTTTCGATCTAAAAAAAAAAAAAAAATCGCGCACATCTATAACAATATAATGTGTGCTCAGACCGTTGCAGCAGTGTGCCTATATCAACAATTTCACAACTCTCGACAGCCCGGTGAATTTGAATGGCGTTTTCTCCGCAAACGATTGCGAGAATTTTCATTTGTGCATACTAAAATGTTTGCACGGGCACGTATTCAATGCAAATTGTATTTTATTGTCGCAAACGATATTTTGTAACAGCATGGCTCGATGTGCTGCAGTTTCTATACTGGCTATATTTATTATTTTTTTTTTTTTTATTTTATTCTTCGAGGAGATAACCATGGGTCCCACTGAACACGATGTTCGTGTGGGAGCTCACGAGTTCACAGTTTGAAATACAAATTCGTTAAATAGTCAATACAATTAAATAATTACAGTACATTAATTTTATCACCTAAAATATTTGTATGAACTGTTTAATATATTTTTATTGTTTTCTGTTCTATATAATATAATGGTATAATGTAGAAAAAATTTGCGGTTAATTATTACAATAAAAAGCTATAAAATTAAAATTATTGATAATTAATAGTATAATAAGTAATGCAATAATCCTATTCATTTGTTGTAAGTATATCTAAATGTTGTTTTTACAGTAACCAACGTGTAACTTTTTTTTTTAAAGAATCTATTGAGAGAGTTATACTACTTTTAATTTCTTATAATGATATATTGTACATTTTTGGACCGATATATAATAAGAACATGGATTGAGTTAATTTTTTGTGCATGATTGGTACTTTGAAATCAGATATTTGTCTAGTATAGTTAAACCTATGTTCAGTTTTAAAAGTAAGATTATGATATTTTTAATTATGTAAAGTATCGATGTTTTATAAAATAATTTTTAGTGTTTAATTTAGTATTTTTTTTTTTTTTATTGTATCTATAGTAGTTTCATACGTATCTCCCCCATATAAAAATACCATAATTAACCATAAATTCTATTGTTAATACTTTATTATAATAATATCGTCGAGGCGTACATTCAAATTTCATTTTTATATAGGTAAATTTTGGACGATGTAACCAATTTTATTGTTGTACATCCCATCATAAATAAACTCAGATATGTGCTTTACTTTGTTTACTACCATGTCATACCACAATATAGATGTACCTATATATTAGCAATGATAGATGTAAATCGTAAACATTATTATAATAATATATGTTAATGCGATATTGTTTTAAATATATCAATGCTATAACAAACAATATTGTATATTATATTGTATAATACATGCCTAACGCAAACGATTGTATTTGAATTGTTTCAATTTAAAAGGTTCGCATTTTATACCATCACCCGAATCGTTATACATTAAATCATTTAAAACTGTACTTGACGCTTTTGATTTCCACCCCTTGCAGCGATTTAATTACTGTTTGCGTACAGCTTTTGTCTGTAACTAGTACCTATCTATATAATATAGGTACCTACTGATTTTTTTTTTGATTTTTTACTCCACTACTATTTGATTGATTTTTTTTTTAAATTCAACAATATCAAAATGATTTTTATCGTATTACATGCTATTAAAAACAGAACTCTAATTTATTATTATTATTTATTTATTTTCATTTAACAATATAATTGGCATACATACACGGAAATTAATACAAATATTTATACTTATTAAAATATAACATTAATACATAAATGATTGTCTCCGTAAGCTAGGCTTGTTGTGGAGACTAGGATCCTTATAATAACTACTTGTACTTGCTAAATAAAAATAATTAAATATTTATTTAATTAAAATTTAGTCAATCGTGGTTAATTTAATGATTATAAACTTATCATACATTTATATAATTTTAAAAGTTTAAGAATAACAGAATAAAATACATATGTAACAATCCGACTGAAATACAACTACGATATGATTATTTATGCTAGTAATTTAATTTTTTCATTTACCATATTTTTATATAATCTAAAGATATAGAAAACAAACAAATATCTATATTCAATTCCATTTCCATTTTAATTCCAGCATTAACAGAATGTCTTTTTCCAAATTCAGTTCTACACATAGAAATTGAATACATATTAGTTTGCTTCACTCTTGTGCAGTGGTGGTCGTGTTTAAATTAAAATTTTTGATTATCAAGAAAAAACATATATGATAATATATGTCGTGCATATAATTGAGTTGAATTTAATAAATTACATTCTCTATAATATAAGAATTCAGTGCTCGTCCTATAGTGTTTTTTTTAAAAGATATATTAATAAGAGCATGAAGTCTCATCAACGGATGGCCTCTTCTCTCACGCCCCCTGTCTGAATTGTTGTAAATAATTGTAATTATCAACCCGTTGTTATTACCTTATTATTTCATCTTTTCTATATTATTCTATTCTATTATCACTTGTGCTTATTGTAAACCTTAAATTACAGATTGTACAATTCTCTTGTTTAAAAATATATAAAAAAAAAAAAATATTAATAAGAGAATTTATATACTAATAAACTAGTATCGTAGCTATACCTACTATAGCTAGGTAGAGGCATATGGTCGAAACCATAATATTATAACTACTAGTAGTTGTCCTCAAAACGAGATCGCTCATAAAATATTCGACAGTGCTGGTAGAGTCGTTTCCGAGAAACACACATTACATCCAGTCAAACATCGCAGTGACGAGGGGTTAATTGTTTCCTCTTGTATATATATATTATATAGCACTGGCCTTGTTTCTGTAACTTGTTCGTATTATATAACATACACGTAAGACGAATATAATAGTATACACACTCTCGCAATTTACACGCACATTTCCTGCCCGAGGCCCCGTCCAAATGGCACGTGTTTAAAACGTTTTCCATACTCGATACGATATTTTTTCTCCTTAAAACGGACATCACAATTTCTGGTCACAAAACACGGTTATGGGTTACGTACGAATATACCAATATAATAATATATACCCGCTTATATATATTATTATATCGTATATGAGTAGTCATGTGGTCGTGGACACGTCGGATCCCCTCGGTTCAGCCATCGAGTCGTATTATATTTATCACTTACAGCTCGTCGTGATGTTTTGTTTATCACGGGGTTCTCGTTATTAAAAGGACCGTGTTTGTTTTTTGTCCTCGGAGATCGAACGTTTCCATTCCGTCGTAATCGACAAGTCGTGTGTTTCGGATAAAAATCTTAGTCCGTTTTCGATACTCGGTCGTTATACTATTGCAGGGGTGACCCCAAACCAGTGTTTACAATACGATAACAACAATGAACCGGCGCTCACGACCATATAATATACGTATGTCATATGTACAATATGTATGTATGTATACACGTGGTGGCACCCCGTTTGGATTTATGATACATTTCAAACGAAATCGAACGGCGGACACCCTGCTGCATTGGCCTGTTATAATATAATATTACGAAAACGAAAGGAATATCATTATGTTATGCTAGTACGTTCAAATTTAATACGAGACGAACGCGGGATGATACGACCCGATTTTCTTAGGTCGACGTGTTTTTCGTTGCATTATTCCATACTCCATTTTTTTTTTTTTTTTTATTATTATTATTTTAATGTAACGCTGGAGTTTTAAATCCATTTACAATTGATATCAAACTGCAGATTTGTACAACGGACATAATAATATTATTATAAACTGTTTAAGCTGATGAATTATATTTTGTTTTAGCTATGTACGATGTCGATCAGAAAATATATAATATCGCTTGTATCAAAACATTAATATATTATTATGGTGTGTTTTATATATGTACGTGATCACTAATCGTATACTCACAATCGTATACTAACTGTTTAGTAATTATAATATAATTTTGCTATCTAGGCTGTGATTATCGACATTTGTAATTTATTCTTTTTTTTTTTTAGTTTCCATTAGCGATGAATCGAAAAATAAATATATTGGTAATAGACTTGAATAATTATACGGAAAAAAATAGATTCAAAAACAAGATTTTCTACGAAAATAATTCGAATTTTGCTGGAACACCCAAATAGCATACTGTACATTATTATATATACCTTAGGGTATAACAAAACGCAAACTCAGCTCCCACGCGTCTTTTTCAAAATGTCTCCAAACATTTTATGACTTCATTCATTGGAGGACATAAATGTCACCTGTCCCGAGTATACGAGGGTCAGCCCTAAGCCATTCGACGTTCAATGGATTGTGTAATTTCGATACGATCTTTTTTGAGAGAAAACTAAGAGCATTATTTTGTAAAAAAAATTACCAACACATGTTTCACACTGTCCCAAAATCGATATCAGATTGTATACCGTGTAAAATATGAAAATAAATTCGTTTAAAAAAGAGTTTGTGACATCAGGATATATTATAAAAGAAAAAAACTAAATAAATTCAACGATTCGGTGGACACGGTATTTTACATTATTCTGTAGAAGAATTATTTAATTACGAATTTTGGTTTGAAATAAATTAAATGCAGTCTATTCAATGTCAATAATAATAATGATTTCTACATATTATACCATTAAAGCACAAATGTGTCCATAATAATTAGTGTGCTAGGAATAAAATATAAGTAATTATACCTATAGCGACATAGGTTTAAAGAAATTATTGATAAAAAATGATTAATTAATTTCTCTTGTGTGTACAGTCTACCAAAACCGAATAGATCGAATGATTCGAAATAACGCGCATGATGTGAACAACGTTTCCTAAAGAAACAATGATTTTTGTGTTTTTATAATTTGCTCATATATTTTTATCTCGGAAAACCGGTTCAACACACTATTATATTTAATGGGATGGATTTAAACATGTTATTTAATCGTTTTTTAGTATAATGAAAAGTAGAAGTCAATATAAGGAGGCGTTCAAATGGTTCGATGATATTTAAAAGATACATTCAGTAAAATGTTCGAAAACATCATTTTGCATCACTACACGAGTTGTGGATGTTTTTACATTATAATAAAAATAGTTTGGCCCGCATATTCATTTGATGGACGATTAGCATAATACATTGTTATTGTGTAACAGCAGTAAACACTTTGAGGAACACATACCTATATATTTCTATTTATTTAAAGATATTTTTGTGACTTCCAAACCAAATCAAAATAGTTTAAGTATAGTGTGTCTGCCTGCTACTACACATGGTTCTTTTAAATAAGATATAACTTGCTTCTCAACATTTTAAATTATTATAGCAGCAGTTAAATATTTAGATAAAAATAATTTTATTAAAACACATATAAAATAGATTTTAAAAAGTTTATCATATTAATTTATTATAATAATATATATTAACTTTACATATTATAACTACTCGAACATTATACGCGTTTATGATGTGTAATAATAATAAATAACAATTGAATTTAATGTTATTGTAGAAACACTTAGAAAAATATATAGTAATCAAATTATATTGGAAAAGTTGATTTCTTCTTATCGAAAGCCATAGAACCTATATCTCAGTTAGTGATTAACTATAGTGTGTTAAATGCGTCTTGTTAGAAAAAAAAATTATATTTACATTACACATCTCGTATGAACATTTTAGTACATAGTACAATTTATAAAAACGCGCTTTATCATAATTTATTTCAAGTTTGGTTCATTATCTGTAGTGCATATTATAGGTACTATGTTTATCCATATTGGCAATACATAATATTATATTGATATCATCGTGTATTCTATAAATGTGAATCGTTATACCTAAATTATAACACTATAGTTAAATTACGCTTAAAGTTAATTATTTATATTTTATTTCAAACATTTAAATTGTACGTTTTATTTATTACTATATAACTATAGTTACTATTTATTATAATCTCTGTAAGTAGGTAATTAAAACGAATAAATCGATACTGAATTATATCGCTCGATTATCATAATAACCGTTTAGTTGGCGCCTTTTTTGAACAATATCATTATATTTCTACGAATTATTTATTAAAAATAAAAACGTCGATATCGAATTTGTTGATCGAAAGTACGCCAAATATTATTTTTGGCTAAGTCAGCTGCAACTATATTTGATTCATATATATTTTAAACTTAGAATGTTTGATTATTTTTTTTATATTATGTATCAAATTTTGATTTTTCTTCCATCGATTTGTATATCATTTACGTACCTGAATGTCAGCATCTGACAATATAAAATATAAATATTCACGTGTATACATTACACAGAAGTTGAAAGTAGGACGCTGTTCATTTGTAACACATGAATTTTTTTGCGATTTAAATATAGTATTTCTATACTGTTGTTTGTTTTGTTTCAATATTGTACAACGTTTATATAATAAGACAGACACTTTATAATGTCCTATCTATAACGAATATCACAAATTTCAATATTTTGATCAATACTTTTATTATGAATTTACAATGTCTGACAAATAAAATATTTTTACTTTATCCTAAATTAAAATAAATCATATTCGTTTTTAATTTTAACAAACGTACACACGCTAACAATAACTATACTATTATAATGATAGCACTGCCATATTATTATAAGCACGGCTAATGATTCAAAAATTATAATTATGGTTTTGTGGACACTGTCCGATTTATTTTAACTTTCTACACGTCCACCACAAGCACGTGCTCAAAGGAAATGGGTATTTTTATTTTCATTGTAAATTTTATATATGTGTTAAACTATGTATATTGTCTTTATATATACAATAAAAATAAAGATTTAAAAAAAAAAAAAAAAATTGCAATTTATCTCGAGATTATCGTTTCTAACCAGAGCCTATATACAGTTATAATTATTCTATAAAAAAGTAGCGCGTTTATTATTACTACGGAGCATTTTACATTTGCATAATTTATATAAGAGTAGTCATAATTGTAGCAATTATAATATTTTTTTTCTATTAGATTTAGCAGCATCAGTAGTAGCGACAGCGGACTGTCAACTGTCATCATCACTGAACCTACAACATATCTACCTATATTTTTTATAAACGAATAGATTTTTCGAACTCGTGTTCAATATTAAATAAATTTCATTCTCAGGCCCTGAATAATCGACAAAGACGTGCAATATAAGTGATATCGAAGGTACAGTAATAAAAGAGAAACTCATTTTCGAACACCGAGGCAGCCGTCGTCGTGGATAGTGCAACGCTTATATTTTTAGAAACAATGCGCACTATCATTATACAGTGAAGCCTCCCCTAACGGACACCTCCGAATAGTCGACACAATTTCAGTGACCAAGTGTGTCCGGTATTTAGAGGTTTCACTGTTTTTAGTACTCCTCGCGGAGACATACAAAGAGTTCACCTTTAAACGCACTGCAGCAGTAGGGACTGCGGACTGCCAACTGCATCATCGCCCATCAGCTACCTACAACTCGTCTATCTATATTTTTTATAAACTAATAGATCATCCAAACTCATATGTTATGTAATATTTTTGATTCTCGGGTCCCGAATAGTGGGCAGAGACTTACAATACAAGCGACGTCCAAGATACGGGGCAGCAGTATAAGAGAAACACATTTTCGAACACCGCGGCGGCGGCCATCGTAGGCAGGCACCGCAGCGCTTATAATGTATTTTTTTTTTAGAGACAATGCGCGCCATTATACATACAATTATGTTCAATACTCTTCGCGGAGACATGCCTACGTGTGAACTCTTTGAGCACGCTGCTGCTGCTGCTGCAGCACACGCCGCCGTGCATCACTACGCTCATGTTATAATAATATGTGCGCACCTATGCATTTAAATATTGTCCGCATACCCCGAACCGGTTTGTTTACATTTATGCGTTTGTTATTTGCACACCTTTCGCGCGCGCACATTATTATCGTAATGGGTGCCTCCTAGTCGTAGTGTGCGTCTCTCTCATTATTATTCGACCGCGATCGATTCGACACCGGGTGCTGCCGATTCGCGACAATCGCGCGTGTGGTAAAATCGGCGCCGCCGCCGTTAAGGGGCAAAACATATTATTATTACAATACTCGCGCATTATACATGGGTACCTACGCATAATAATATAATATAATACGGGTAAATCACACGCGCGGGACAAACATATATATATATATGAACCGCCGGACGAGCGCGTCCGTCAGACGGGGCCGTGACACGTCGTATACAAAATATGTCGGTGACACGCCGCAAATCCAATTTGCCCCGTGTGCGGTCCCCGAACCGGATGATTTCCGCGCACAATGGAGACTGTAGTACTCGGGACACGTTTGGGAATGGAAAAAAAAAAAAAAATCAAAATCCAAACGCACGTCAATCCGTCGTCTATAGTACCTACGTTTTTATGGTATGAAATTATAACGGCGGCGGCGATATTGAACAAAATATTGTACCCGTGCACACCGGAAACGGATAAATCGAATTTTTGCGTCACCCCGCGGGGCGGATGACGACTACCGAATTCGCGAGAGGCGCATATTATTACATTGGCAGTACACCTACTTACAACATGTGCCTATATAGCAACTATATACGAGTGGTTCCCAACCTTTTCTTTCCCGCGCCCCCTTTGTAAGATTTTCAAAATACTACTACGCCCCCTCCTATAAATTGAAAAAATTGATCACTTTTTTTGTATACTTTACAAATAAACTATACAGTATTTTGTAGGGCACGACAACTATTATAAACTAAAAATAATTGAATGAATACAAATTTTACCTTGTGGTGACTGCTTGCACCTCCCCAGCAAAGTGTGTACACGCGCTCCCCAGGTTGGGAAACACTGCTATCCATATGTGGGCATATTATATTAATATTATGAACCTATAGGTATGATGCGTCTGCTGCAAAACACTGTACTTGTATGATAAACCCGTCGCCGACATGGTCTTACCCATAGACGCGACTAAACCCAAAATATAGACAGTGTTAAAATTATGTATACCTACTTCAATAGCCCACACTGATTTTGTTTTTAAGTTATTTGCAATATGTCTCTCGATGTTTAAGACGAACAAGTCAGTAAACCATTGTTTTAACATTGGTACTTGTCCTTAGCTAAATTTATTGCATACCTACTTGAAAAACTGCATTCCAATGTTGTAGAACTTATAGGAATTGTAATTGCAATTTGAAATAACTGTTTAAGTTAGGAAAAGCCACTTTTTGAATTTTTTTTTTTAAATAAAAACGTAGAAAAAAATCCTACATTAAACAAAAACACTGCTTCTTTCTCACATTATTGTAGGCGTATTATAACATGGACCAGGGGATACTTAATAAGAGCATGAGGGTGCTGAATCACCCCCGAGAGCCCCCCTAGTTAATGGTCTTATATGAAATGCATGTCACGTAAAACTCAAACCGTCGGAAACTCCAATAGTATAGCACTGCAGTATAAAGATTATATACCTTTGTATAGAGGGTATCCTGCTGCAGTACTCATAGGCACAATTAGGGAATTGAAGCACCCTAGGCTATATTTTAGCTTCCCCTGGCCCCTGTAATAAAACACCATTTATATAAGAAAACAGCAGTTTTATTATTTTGTATATGATTTTTTTTTTTATTTGACGTTTTTATTCAAAAAGAGGATTATCTTAATTTTAATAAGTTATTTCAAATTGAAGTTACAATATTATTAAGTTTTGCAATATGTGAATGCAGTTTTCCAAGTGTGCAACGAATTAAACATCAGTTGAAGTCTATTTTAAATATTTAAAGGGATGTTGCAAATAACATAAAATCAGAATCAGTGTTAGATAAGAATACGGCACAAAAACAAAGAAAACAGTTTTAGAATCTGTTTAAACTAAACATTTATATAACTATATTTGTTATAACTAGTAAAATATTAAGTATATAAATATATTGTCATAATAAGACAATTATTTAGATACTTTGTAAACTCTCGGGTTAGTGAGATAGGTATAGGTACATAATTTTAGCACTCCCTAAAATTTAAGTCTAGTTGCACCTATGGCTTCATTACTCGAGCGTCGTTGTTTAAAATTATATTTTATTTAAATAATATTGTGCATTATATGTGTTATTCTATCAGTTATTATTATACAATATACTCTATATTTATTACCCTACTAAATATTTTTTTTTTATTTTTTAAATCTATTGTTCATCCGCACTCGATCTATATAACACTCGATTCAAAGAATTATAAATTTATTTAATACTTTTTACTCTTAATACACTTTGTATAATATATAGTGAAAAACCATTTTAATTGTTCTCTAAGGTTTGTTTTTGATATAGTGCATTAGTGCCTAGTGCATGTGGATCCTATCATAATATATGACAAATAATTACCGCAGTAAAAAAAATTAACAATTTTCGATAAAAAACGCCTACTATAAAAGGTTTATGGGGATCCAAAAGTATTGTAGGTAATTGTTGTACATTTTTATTTTGGAAGCAATGGAAAATATGTTTCACGATTATTTTGATTTTTCGTTTACACGTTAAGAGTTAAAACTAAAACATATCATTAGACTAGATACACGTTTTTACACAGATTATGCTTTTTGAATTAGTTTGATAAAATTAGTATAAATTATAGCACTATATAATGGTAATCTAACCACTTATTATTCGACAATATATTAAACACTTTAACTAGGTGTATAGGTGATTGTCGGTAGGAAATAAGTTTTAAAAAAGATAAAATTCGGTCAATAAATCATTGTTTTATCTGTAAATATTGTGTAATCTATTTACCAGTTTTAGTAGGTACTCAATTGAAATATTTAATTGATTATTCTTTTGAGAGAGCCGCTAAATACATATTACCTACAAAAACAATATGTTATTTAATTATATTTTTACTCATCGGTTTTTACAGTGTATCACTCGATAGTTCTAAAAAATATACTAATTAAAAAAAAAGAAAAGAAACGATAACATGCGTTATGATTTACAGAATTATTCATAACTTTAAAACTAATAGGTACTGTACAATTGTACGTAGGCATCTAATATTTAAACAAACACGCCGATTTCGATAATATTACAATAATATTTTACAAGCATTTTTACTTCCGTGTAGAAACTTTTCAGTAGAATTATTAAGATTTAAACTTTATAATTATTGTCATCCACTGTACATGCCAAAAATGCAGAATAAAATTGTAAGACGTGTTGTATAGTGGCTTAACTGGTACTGGTATACCTATATATATGTATATATATATATATATATATATATTTGTTTATAATTTTTCATATACAACGTGGTATATATTTTCATTATTTTTAAAATTCAGACACGGATATTGCAGTGATGTCTTCGTTTTATATTACAGTTAGATATTTATTTAATTTATTAATTTACGCGTCGTAGGAAACATAAATTATAAAATAATATTAATTATGAATAACAGCAGCATTACAGAAGTAGACAATTTAAATTACACAAGTAATATATAATAATAATAAATAAAACAAAACACAATTTATGTTATACAGAGAAAGATATTATGTTACATTATGTAATATTTATACCTATACAGCTATAATATGTGTACACTGCAACTTGCAAGTACAGTCGTAATGAATATATCGTCTTCTTATATACATTAAAAATTAATATCCATTTCTGAATACTGTCGATGTTTAATGCTTGTAGTTTCAGTAAAAAATGAAATCTAGGCAAGATAATAACTAGTTTAAACAGGAAAAAAACCTTAAAACCGCAAGTTTTGTTTTGAAAAATTCTATTTTACATTACGATTAATTTTAAGTTCATCAAAAATCAGAAATTCTAATTTTAATACATACAGCTTGATAAAAATATTATATTTTATAAAATGGTTTAAAAATATTAAACATTTTAAAATTTCAAAATAACTAGACTTAAATGTCAAAATAAATTTAATCATGTATTTTTTTTATCTATCCCCAATAAGTATTCATATATTTGTTAGTAACTGTTTAATTGAATATTAAATTATTAAGTCAATAATATTATATAAGTAGAATAACACATGTGTAATTTAATATATATTTTTTATTTAATCATAATTTATTATTTATAATCTTTAATTTTTGCAATAATTGTAACTTTATTATTACATTATATTATTATTATTATTTTTTGTCTCGATTGATTGTCTGTGAGTCAAATGAATGTATTATCAAATATAATTATATATAATTTATTATTATGTTAAACTTTTAACAAAATGTAAGATTGATTAGTCTTTAAACGCATTTAAGCAAGTCTTATACGTTCTTTTTTCAACTAAATGCTTATATACTATTATTTGATGCCTATAATTATATAACTCGGTATAAAAATTAAAAAGGAACAAATACATTTAAAATTTATTAAAAAAAAATATAACGCATTATACAATAATAAGACGACGTGCAGCTATTCTATACTTGTATGGCGCATATTTATAAATTGTTTGATTTAAAGCCTTATTTCCAATTAGTACAGGCAATAGATTATACTACAGCTAAATATTAATCTGTTATATCTACAACTTCTTTTTCAATATTGTATTTTTGTTCCTGCAATATAATCAAGTATTTTTTATAATTTTGGAATAATGGTAATATTATATTACTTATACATTTTTGGATCTATGGATTATGCATATATAATGCATTTGTGATTGGTATTATATTGATACTAAATAATTGATAATTATGCGCTTTGTCAATTGTACATAACAAACTATAGTTTATCGTATAGGTATACTAAAATTAATTGATTTGATTTATTTTTATACTTGTATTAAGGAACATGGGAGATATAATAGTCTTTTGAGGTACACCACAACATTACATAGAATTAGACTGTATTAGATTTAATTTTTTATTTATTCAAACGTGTTGTTTTATATTTTTTAAATACGAAGTTAATCAAGTTTGCACTAATCTATATAAATACACAATTTTTTTAATGTTGCAGAAAATTATGATATGATATATACTCTATAAAGTATAAAATAGCTTTGTTTGATTCAAAAACCAGTAATAATTTTTTTTTAGTTTTAAAAGAATTATAAATAAAACTTCATAGGGTTTGAGTAGCTTATTGTTATTATGTGATTATGAATATAATATATATAAAGTATTAAATACATACAAAATGAAAATATAAACAAATATTCATACATAATATTATAATCATTAACCAGCATATACATTGTGCAGTACTATGATTGTTTATGTTTAATGTTTTATTAACAATTATAACAATCCAAGACTCTTCTAATATTATGACCACTGTGTGGTTTTACGTTTGCCAACAATTCATAAACAATATCTGCGGCTTCATCACTTTATTCTTATATTTTTACAGTATAATGTGTATTTATTGCTATTGGACTTTCAGTGAAAGGTTGAAAATCAATTCACCAGAGTTTACACAACTGTTATACTTATTCCATACACATACATAGCATGACGACTACTGTAGTACCTACAGGTAGTCATAATATAACATAATAAATTATGTTGACATGTACCTAATACTTTTATGCGTATTGCTGTGAGCTTATAGATTTTGGTTATTATAATGAACTGTATTGTTTTAAATTTCACAAATCTGCAAAGCCGAAAAAGAATTGGATAACAGTAACATGCGTGATTTATGAATAAGATTACAGATAACAATCAAAGTTTCCTAATCTCGTGGCGTTCAAATTAGAATTTCTATTAAATTTAGGCACACACAGGTAATTGGATACGGATCGAACAAATTATAATGAAATGTAATCTCGTGCAAAAGTATGTACTAAATTTCTATTATACTCAATAGCTTTTTGTCGGCACGGAACCACTGTACATTTTTTTTATCGTATACTAAATATTTAATATTCACAAATAACAAACATCATAATGAGTCATTATTTAGGTACATATTCACATGTTTCAGTAGTGTATTATACCATTATCAAAAACACGCGAATCGATATGAATTTAATTAACATATTCGATATAATTTTTTGTAATTCTGTGCGTTTACAAAATAGAACAACGACGAAACACGTCATATTATCAGTAGGTACCTATCCATAATATATTGCACTATTATTATAATAATGTAGTATAACAGTTTACCGAGCATTTCACGTCGAACACAACAAGCACTGTTTTATCGAGGTTTAATTGAAAATTGGAGTACCTAAATATTGCCTATCGGATACTTTAAATAGTGATTTAACAGTGCATTTACATTAGTTTACCAGTATTGAAGCGTCACGTTTTAATTACTATACACCATATTATATTATATACTGTTTATTTTACACTTGTTTCGCGAACGTCTATATAACAGCTAAGCTATATATAGGGCATATAAATAACGAAATCGATATGCATTTACCCCGTACTTTAGCTTACTATCTATATATTAAAATAAATACCCACACATACTGCAGCAGCGTGTAGGCAGGTACCTATAATATAATACGCGTTAAATAGAGGAGGGTAGGTTGAAGATATTTTTTTGTTTTGTCGTACGTTTGCATTCAAAATGTGTTGACTTAGCGAACAAACGGATCTATACGTCGACGAAATAGTAGGTAGATATATTTGGTTCTACGTACATTATGAATGGGTACGCATAAAATATGCGAATATATTGAACATATTTATTTTAAACTCGTAAATTAAATGTCATCAACTCCGCATATATAGCTTTCTCTTATTGAGAGGTTATGTCGTTAGAATATTATCATGGTTTCTTATATGTATATACTGCAGGGTAATTAACCGAGCGTTATATGCTTATACCCTAATTTTTCCTTCAATAATTAATTTATTCAAATTTTAATTCTAAGAAATTTATAAGTATACTTAAGAATCATATATTTTCAAATACTTAGATTGTATATCATGTCATTTGAAGGAGTGCACTATGATAATACCAACTTTATTTTCCAATTGAGAATCACATTTTTTTTCATGTAAATTGTTGATCAGATAACTTTTTTGAAAATTTTGATATTAAATGATCAAGCTTTTTTACCTAAAAATAAAAATGTGATCGTACATAAATAAAAAATAAACCGTAAATGGTATTATTTTTTTAAAAATGTTTGTGGGTCTTAATTAAAGTTTGAATGAGTAATTTTTAGAGTTAATTTTAACAAACTCTAATGCACTGCATTCCGATGTTATTATTATAGAGTTATTAAAGGTTAACAATTATTATTTTCACACGCGAGTGTCTTTGTTTATATTTCACGCTTAGTCGAACGATGTACACAATATTACGTAATTAAATACTAGAAAATAATATTTTATACCCGAATATACTGCACATATTATTACTATTATATGTCATGGCATAATAATATGTCGGTACATTTTTATATAGGCCGTACCTGTCAGCAGCGCTGTTTATTGAAGACGCGCTTCTTGTTTTATTTTTTTATTTCATCAACAAATCTGTTGGTGGTGCCTTCGACTAATCCCCGTTATTACGGTCTATTATGTTATTATCTATGCACGAATAAAAGCATCCGTCAGAAAACTCTCAATAAAACGTTCAGGAAATCGTATAGTTGTTACTGATTTACAAATTTTTATTTTAAAAACATTAAAAGTGCATTGTAACCACACCCCCTCCCTCCAAAGTGTTTTACAAAGTTGACATTTTAGAGGGACAAATTTAAAATTTATATAATCGATAATTGAACATAAGACTGCATTTAATTTGTTGGTAGTTAGTGTTGATTGATTATATAATATGGATTTTTAAATTGGTATGCTATTGCCTATAGCTTACTGAATATACTAATAGACTTTGATAAGGTTTTTAATAACCAGCTAAATCTTTTGGAAGTATAGTTATTATGTGCTGATCGTTGAATGAAGTTACCATATATCGTACATTTTTCTTTAACATTATTGGAAGATATGAATAATGTATATATATATATATTTATTTATTTTTAGTTAAGTTTTGAATATACAACTAAAACAATATATATAGAAATATGAAAAAAAGTAAATAATATATTATTTTAGTAATGTATTATTCCATTATTAGTGGATAGTAAAGGTTGGAAATTAGTATTTTCTATTAGATTGAATTGTATTTTTAACGATATTATATAATTTGGTTGCGCAAAGTTGCTGCATATTACTTAGAACTTTTACATTTAAAAAATATTATATTTGTAATAAACCTTAAAATAAAAAATAATATATAATTCACAAACAGCAAGAAATAGTTTACTTTAATTTAAATATATTATATATTTTAAAATAAATTTACTTTAATCAGATTTTTTTTAATTCTCAAAATAAAATTAAAATTAAAAATTAAAAAAAAATAAATAAAATACATACAATTGGAATTTTTAACAGTTGGTTTAAGGACCTAATGAATGTGCAATGTAAAAGCTCAGTTCAAAAGTGATCTAAACATCCAAAAAATAAAATAATTTTGTAAATAAATAATTTTTCCCTGTTAAAAATTCTTTTTGGAACACTATACCACCTCCCCTAATACACAGACACAAATATAACCTACTTTAAATATTTTAATTTATAATCTATGCTTTAATTTAAATGTTTAATACTTATGAATTATCAATAAACTGTTGATTTATTTTAATTAACCATCAAAATATGATAGTTTTTATGATTATACATATTATTATGGAACTTTCTAAATTATTTTCTTTGCTCAAAATCGTAATAGGCATATTTTTATAAAAAATATAAAAGTATACACTTGTGAAAATATTATACGTATGATATATTAAAAATTAAAAAGTTCATTTAGATAAAGCTTCTCGTCGGTACACGTGAATAAGTGATTCGTTTTTGTTCGATAAAAAAATATCTTAGACACAATTTTTTGAGTTGTATTTTAAATCATAGTTTCTACGAAATAATGTTTATAATGATTTGTGTAAAAAACGCACATATTATAAAAAGACTACGAGATTCACGTTTAACACATCGCGTGTTCAGAATGAATATTATTAATACTATACTATAGGTGTTTGTGCACATGGAAAATATATATATATTATAATAATATAGTAACACATTATATAAAATACCGTCGCAAAGTGTGCACTGCAACACAATATTATAATCGAAAAAAAACTGGTATACCCCGGTTGTAAACGCGTATATACCTACTATACCTGTATCTACGCTTTACGCGCGATACGCATCTATCTGCCGTTAAATTCATATACATAAATATATATATATATATATATATATATATATATATATAATAGACATCAAACATAATATATTTTGTAAAATATAATAATATACCGTGTCCGGTTGTTGTCCGAGTGGTCGTTATACAAATAGTTATTGTCGCCACGGACGGAATAGGTTTTGTTGTGTTATTTATGTTCGCTGGTCGTATTGGCCACCGATCGTTATAATTCTTGCAATTATACCAGCCATAGCGGCAGTATACGATACGATGGTGGTACACACATATACCACCACACAGCAGTGGCGGCTTGAACTTTTTTTTTACTCAAATTTAATATTTTTATACCACCCACCCTTAACATATTAATTTTTCTCACCGCACTCCAAATAGTGAATTCACAGGTTTAGTGGTTAAATAACGGGTATTTTATATTCGTAGGCTAATATACAGTTAATTTTGGAAGCTCTGTATTATCCCTATATCTATCCCTAAATCCTCCTAATGGCAAATCACCATTGTTGAGATTTATCTAGATAAAAAATTACTCATCTATTATCTTATCTAGATAACTATTATGCCATTTATCTATTGATTATCTTAAATAACACATTATTTATCTAGATAAATTTTATTTAAATCATATTCATTTTTCATAAATAATATTCATAATTTTTATTACAATTGATCTATTGGAACACTATCCAATGAGTACATATACATACTCATAATATTACCATATTCCCATGTTCTACTACCAAATTCAATAAAGTTGATACTTTAAGACTTTACAACTTTTTAATTTAAAGAACATTTGTTACTGTATGTACCTATTATCTATTAGTTACTTTATGTTCATGTCGGTAAATAAGTAAATTTGTTATTTAAATATAATAAAAATTAGTTTTATCTATCATATTATCTAGATAAAAGGTGGATTATCTTTATCTAATCTAGATAAATGTAAAATTTATTATTTTTAACTGTATCTAGTTAATTTTTAAAAAATTATTTGTATCTCATCTAGATGAAATTTTCGTCATCTATTTTCAACACTGCAAATCACCCATTTAATCACCATTAATATTTTTGTGAATCACGTGATTCAAATATACCTCTTTCGAGCCGCCACTGCACCGAAATGCATAATACTGTGGTATATACATATACCACATACCTGTACTTGTGTAAACAGTGAATAATAACACATAATTAAATCGGTTTTGTTGCGTCATCGACTTAATGTACGGCTGGTCCAAATCCAACGCGATGACGCTTTTTACCAACGTCTACACCTGAACTTTGTCCGTCTGCACTACGTCTGCAATTATAGCCAACGTGTAAACTATACTGTGTAATGATTAACTCTTTATACATTTAACTTATTCTTAAAAAGAATATTGTAGTTATAGTATAGGCGTGTTCAGACTTAGGTAGCCGAGGGGGCATAACATTTTTTTAAATTTTATTATTATATGGACATTTTTTTAATTATAATTGAAAAGTATAACCAACGGTGTATCATAACAATAAAAATTGCATTCAAAACTAAAATAAAAACACATTTTACAAAGGTAATCTAGTAAATAAGAAATTGTGTATATAAATTAAGTGTATATAAATCCATTCTCCTCTCATATTGTTACAATAATTTAAAAGACTCAATTACATCATCAAAGTTTATACGTCTTGCCAATTCTTGCTCGGTACTAATGGTTAATAGACTATCCGGGCGATTTTGATTCATAGTTAAAAAAACCACCACCAGTCAGCCACCTACAAAATCTAAACTATTAAGCAAAGCTTAAATTTTCTATAAAAAAGGAAGGCATTAAACATTTTTTTTTTTCAAAAATTACATTTTTCCTTTTAACACCAACAATCTCAATAAGAATAGACCTTTTTTTAAATATCCTGATAGGTTAGGTTATTGATTACAAATAATCAAAATCTGTAGTGGTCGGTGATCGCGTAATATTTTTTTGAGGCAGTAGCCAGTGGACACAGACAGTTCCCTCCCCCTCACATGAACACGCCAATGAATTATAGACACATTTTTGAAACAACTCGGTCATATTGACTATATAGGTATGTAGTTGTAGGTCGAGATCAGTTTTTGTATTTTTACACGAATTTTCTGCGGTGCTGCATCGGATACTGGTACGGATTTTCAGGCTATAATTTTATCTACTGCTGGTGGAAAAGGTGTCTCGTACATGATAAAATTATTTCCCACTCGACTGGGATTCAAATCAAATCCACACGCAAGTCGCCACCTGCAGTATCGTGAAATGAAAATATATTATTTATGCGTGATATATATATATATATATATATAGATTATGCGTATTTTTATTCCTTAGAAAACCTATCGAGATCTAAAACTAGGTATATAGCATTTCGTGTGTCATTTTCGTTCTCAAGGCCTTTGAACGTCCTCGCGACCACCGTGAAGTCTGGACGATACTGATGTTATAGACTGCATCATGTACCTGTTGCATTGTGCACACATCATTGGCTTTAATGCACGATAAAAGTGAAATATGAGTAAATAATTATATTATTCACCTAATCACGGCAGTTTGCGTGTTCCTTTAACCGCCGCCGAGCGGTGTAGGCATGATGTAGGTATCATATCACACTCATTACGATGGTATTATTATTATATGTGCTTGAAATTTGGACGGGCGCTTAACCGAAATAATTGCGTTATTAATAAGAAATAGGTAACACAAATATAGTACGCGTGTATGTACCAGATATACAGGAAATAACATATAATATCGTATATTATTATCTCGTTAATATAACGCGATTAGAAAATAAAAAAACTGCAACGCTCAGTTATTAATTGTGATTTATGTCTTTGGAAAAAAATTAAGGTTATTTTTATTGCATTCTGAAAGTATATATATATATATATATATATATATATATAATTACATTAGTTAGAACTTATAAGTAGGTACCATCAAAATGATATTTCTTAATCAAACATTTAGATAATTCAACACATGTTGTTCGTGTATTTTCACTCCGCTTAACTGATCTATAATTTATGGATCTAATCAGAATTTGATAATGTATATATAATATTACATATTTAAGCAATATAAACTGCTTAACTGCTTTAAACACGTGTATACAATAATATTTTATACCTGACGACGAATAATATTATAAATTAATAAAAAATATATGAAACCGCAGCAATAATAACTTTTATTTTTTTTTTCTTATTTATACGACTCAACTACTATGGTTACTGGCGTTTCAACAAATACAAATAATAATACGTGGATATTATTTTACGTGTTGATACAATTTTTTTACATGTAATACAAAATAGAGTAATAGAAAGAAAAAAAGATATAACTAAGTAATTACATTATATTTTTTGGAACAAGCTCGTCTCTTTGAGGTATTGAAGAAGAATTAACCTCAACTCTGGGTTGGATAAGAGTGTTTCGCATAGATTGTGAGGGAGTGAAAACTTTTATTCTGTTTTTCCTATATCATACTTATTTAATAAGTATTTATACGTATTTGCTGCCTATACAGCACCTCATAAAATCGATTTTAAAGATATATCGAAAAGTGGAAGTTTTATAAGTTGATTATAATAGTATCATGTTTATTTTTGTCTGTCGTAGACTACTCTTAAATATTTCATTACGATTTCGATTTCCGTGTTTTTTGATTAAAACTCTATTCCAGGTGATGTTCTCACTGGCTCGTACATAGAATAGCGTCGATTTCGACGGTCGAGTACCAGCGATACGGGGTTACCTACATCGTGTAAGATTACTTTAGCGGTTCGACTATTATATCTCCAATTGTTTTTTTATCATCTGCAGCAGTTCATATCGTGCACCTTGCGGACTATGCAGGGTCCTATATATATATTTTATATATATGTTTTCGAATGGTTAGCTGTATGACTATACATGAAACACAATATATATATATACCGCGATACTGCAGGTTACCAACCTCCCGTTACACATAAATCAACCACAACCGGCTAGATACGATTTTTATATAGTTTTTTTCTATCAAATATATAATACATAAAACATGGCTACATAATGATCTACACACACACACACACACACACACATACACACATGTAAGTACGACAATTTAATATGAAACGCACAGCATATCGTTGTGTAATACTCGTTTGACTTTTAACCCGCGTGCGCCGCACTGCGGAACGGCATGGCGTACCTATATAATAATATACCCACCACACCTGTCGGTTTTTCTATTCCATTTTTTCCTTCTTCTCTCGAGTCGGAACCGTTTTTTTTTTCACTATTACTATTTTTTCCCTCTAGCCAGAACACGTTTTGTCCATCCCGGTGGCGGGAAATCGTTTTCGGACCTTGGCCGGCACTTGCAGCAGCAGCATATGACGTTGCGCAGCGGCCGTCGATTTCTAGGACATTTTCGTATTATATATGACAACGATTTATGACCGTATATATACACGATACAGACCGCGCATGCATAGAAAAAAAAAAATAAAAGACTCTGTAAAAAAAAATCGTATACACATATATACATCTGCCTGTATAATATATATATATATATTTTTTTTTTAATGTGAAATTGTCTCGGGCATATTTCACCGATTAAAAACTTTGTGAAAGCCGGCGGCGATGGCATATATGTACGTGTGCGCCGCTGCAATGGCGGCAAAAAGACGCCGCAAATAATTGCGTAATTATATTTTTATCCTCTTCGACAAAACGCCAAAGGTGTGAGGAGTTCAATTACATTTATATACCGATGATGCGATATATTTTTTTTCTCTTCGTATAAATGTCAAAACGAGGCAAAAAATTATGATTTACAGTTTTCTCTTTTTTTTTTCCTATCGCTTCCACATATAATAAGCTCGTCGTGTATATGTGGTGTGCGCGTATTGGTTTTCATCGCGTATTTTCCACCATACCTACATACACACAATATTCATCGAAAGACCTCCGTGAAATTTCTGTAACCGGTAGTCTGTTTATGTGTGTCTGTATGCGTACATAATATATGCGAGTATAATAATATGGGCATTTAAAACGATTGACATTATTCACATTTTTAACGTTAGCGATTTTGTACGAATTTTAGTCGTATGATTATAATTTAGTATGATATGATAATATGACAATTATATATCAAACGAAGTCTTACAAGCTGCACTGCGGAAAAGCACCCGACGTGTATGTGTTTATATATATATATTACATTTATTTACAGTCTAACACAACGGTTTTGTTTACGGAGGTCAATGGTTAACGTTTCTAAAGAAATATGTTACATTGTATGCAACTAGTGTACGTGCACGTTGATAACGAATAGTTAAGATTTAATAAAAACTCTCGATTATTCATAAAAAAAAAATTATTGATCTATCCACAGACCGCTCACAATATAATAATCGTTAATTAATAAACCTTTTTTTATGTACAAATCCTAAGAATATACGTATGATGTTATATTATTATGCCGCATTTTTGTTATCAAATAAGTGAGTAGATATATTCACTAAAGGTATAGGTGAACATCTAATATGTTATGTGTTTATTTACGTGATACACGTCCTAAGGGTGCTATTTTATACACGTAATATAGCCTTATAAGAAGAGGATGGGGGTTTAAGAGCGCTCAAAAACGTTCCTGATGGCCGATGTATTTTTTATCGGCAAAATGTATTGATGATTAATATCGCGTATATCGTCTAAAATAAATACATAAATATCATAATTGCATTAAACGAATAAGCAGTCGACTGTTACTAAATATATAACTATAAACCTCTAAAAAATTTAATTTAGAGATCAATATGGATTATTCAGACAAATCAATTTAATTGTGAATCGAACCAATCAATAACTAAACACAATTCGTGTTTAGCATAATTATTTCTTATATAATATCTTTTAATCTGCAAACACAAATAGAATTGTAAATAATTGAACATAGATTTTACTTGAAAATTATCACTATTTATTTTTACGTCCGTTACTAAAAGTGTTTTGGTATAATAAAAGAATTTGATTGATTTCTGAAAAAAATCTACATATATACATTATACAAGCATAATTATTATTGTATAGAAACTATTCATAATTAGTGATTAATATGAAAAAAAAAATTAATCCGTAAAATTATTCGCAATCCACATCCTTCACATACACCGAACCAATATTAGACGTGTCGTCATGGAATGCTAAACATTCGAGTTGAGTTCTCAGACATTTTTTTTTTAAATTATCAATGATATTTTTTCTTTTCCATGTATAATTTATACAAATAAAAAAACGTATCGAGTTTATAAGCATCGTTACGTTTAATAATTATGGTAGTTATCCTTATCCATCCGTCAAGCAGGTCAAAAATCTATACATATATATCTACACACTTGGTATAGAACTATATAGCTATATAGAGTCTTATCAACACAAACTCACCACACGATAATAATAATTATTATTGTATTATAGGTATTAATATTATGACAGGGTTAGCACGCAGAAGGGGTTTCTTTCGCAGCCCGCCAGACTTTATTGTTTTTGGCGATAGGTAGGTATGTGTATATTATAAATAATATATAATATTATTTATTAAACGAATTCCGTGCAGCCGGTTGGACAAATATTCCCGATATTTGCTTCAATATCGGCGGGAGACCCTTCAGTACATTAGGACAATATGCTTATATATATATTATTATTGTCTGAATCTCACCCCTCGCCGCCACCATCACAATTTACGCTTACCACGTATACCTGCGCCACCGAGCCGCACATACATCAAATCGTCCGCGTGTTCTCTGGACTGCAAAGAATTCCGTACAGTTATATATATATATATATATATATATATAAATATATAGTTCATCGCGGGAGGTGACAGTTGAAGATAAATATATATATATATATATATATATATATATATCATATAGATGATAACGCTGAAGATCATTCCGGAATCTCGTGTAGTATAATAATATATAATAGAAGAGGGGACCGGCATTAATACACGTTATTGCGTATTATACATTATTGTTCGCGGCTTGTACAAATAATGGTTTTCGACTTGAATTTATTGTTTCTTCGATGCAGGGTTTCATATATTATAATATAATATTATATCGTACAGACGCCATTGTATATAGTGGTTAAGCTCATTTAAAAGTATCCTATATTTCCGATGACATTGATTATTACTGTAACAATCACCTCGACTGGTCTAAAATATATTTCTTAAAAGATAAGAAAAGGAAAAAATTTAAGACCTCAGAAGTTGGGTGCGTGCCACCGTGCCAGTGCTCAAGACAGCAACCATAATAAATCATTTCGCCGTCGAAAATCGAATCGGTACGAAGCTCCTAAAGTGATTTGTTGAAAACCGGTGCACACTATATGCACAGTAGCGTGGTGAACTTTTTTTTTTTTTACCTGTGAGGCCAAAAAAATTTGGAACATCCACCAAAAAAACCTGCACATCTTGGGCAGAGAAGGGGTGAAAGAGCCAAACCCCCTAATAAGTTCATGGACACTCACACTATTGCAATATTTATAGAAGATCAAATCCTATGCTAAATTTATTTAAAAGTATTTGGTTATACCGAAATTATTCTTTAAGTTGCTGTTATTCATACAACTAAATAAATTAATGGGGTTAAGTTAGAAAATAAATTATTGAAAAAGATTTAAGTAAAGAGTAAATATATTATCTATATAAATAAAGGTAGAAAAACTTATGGAGAATTTTGTGTTAAATTTTTAAACCTTTGATTTAATCAGACATTTTTTATGAATTTCTAAATTAAAAAAATTTTTGTGATTTTTGCCGTATTTTGTCTACATTTTAACTTGAGATGGTTGTTAAAAACTATTGTAAACTTACGTTCAATTTTTTTTTAATTTTCATTAACAAAAAGTTAGGAACTTTGTATTCAATATCCAAGTATTTTGACCAAGCTTAAACATTTTTATTGATAAAAAAAAAATTAAAAAATAAATAAACAGAAAAATTCTTATCCCTATTAATAGCTCAAAAAAAAAAAAAAAAAAACAAAAATAAAATATATAGAAAATTTAATGGTGCATAGAAAATAGTAATATAAATAATTGGCGAAAATTTTATGTATCTATGTTTATTATTTTTTGTGTTATACCAAAAAAAGAAATCGATTTGGTCAAAAATTAGCTATGCGTAAAAATTCCTAAATTTATTAAATTCATAAAAAAAGTTTTTCCCTTAATAATTTGTTTTTTGTTTTCTCGAAGCGTTTGAAAATTATTGGACATTTTTACTTTTAACCGCTCCAATATACTAACTAGACTCACTTTCCTACCAGAAAAGATGCTGATAGAGAAAATTGAAGCACTTTTACTACCCCAAAAAGTATTGACGGATAAAAAAATTTAAAAATACACACACACATAATTGTAAAATCAATACATTCATCGCTCTGCTCAGAATCTAAAAGTGTAAACATTGTAAATATCGATTAAACTAAATGCGATATATTACAAAATATGTATAAATTTTATGTATATTCTGTTTGGAAAAAGAAACTAGCTCCAATAATCATATTGCACTTTATTTATCGCCCAGGGATACTCGCTGCAAATACAATACAATATTTTACATATCTTATGAATCTTTAATTCTGTGATCATTGCAGGTTATAAATAAAATTATTATTTTGCTCTACAAATTTATACTTTGTTTTTTGTGTTTTCGAGATAATCATTGTTAATTTTTTGAACAGACTGTAGCAATGGTTAAAGATGAACGCATAACGGCTGATGCAGAGTTGGAAGAAAATAAAAAGACAAGGGACTCATCAAATTGCCGACGTTTAGCAGCTCCACGAACTGTTAGATTACTAAACGAACTATTTGCTGAAATTCATTTGGCAGTGGAGTTGTGCTCGTCGTCAACGTCTTTGAACAGCAACGATAGCCATCCTTTGACTCCCCCGGACATTTTCGATCCCGCAGTGGAATTGGTAGTATTGAACACCAGATCCTTGCACAGGAATTGGATTGTCCTGGGCACGCGATTGATTCAGGTCGACAGGTCCGATAACGAAGAGTTTCTGCAGTCGTGCGAACTGACACTGCCGAATTCGTCGTTCTGGATTGGGCTCCAATCCTTAAACCTGTCCGACGATGAATTCGCGTCGGTCATGAAACGAAATATGTTATCGCCGCTATTAGCGCAACATTGTTTGAGGCAATCGCGGCTTTCGATTGAGGAAGATGTGGGAAAATTAGATGAAAAGAAATTGGACGAGATATCAACAGATGAAATTGATGATGTGATAGTCCAAGCAGAAGAATCGACGCCTAAAAAGCGGAAATTATTTCTGTCTGCACTTGGAAGGCGACTTCTAAGAGCAGGAAGGAAATTGCGTCTCTGCAGCGGCAAAAACCGTGTACCACTGCCTATAGATACATGAGCCTTCCGAGGTGACACCGTGGAAGCCGTGGTTGTATGGCGTTGGTGTGCAATGTGTGATTTGACGATAAGAGGATGAGCAGGCCAAATACGACAACCCGGAAACTGTGGCCACCGGTTGGAAGCAGTTTTTTCCAATCACTACTTCCAGTTGAATTTTAGCCGTACCGTTATGGAATTTTGGATATCCGCACGTGGAGGATACACCGAATTTCGAACCTACTCACGTGTATAGTCATTGATCTCATCATTTGCCATCGTACACTGAAGCTAAAAGTGTATGGTTTATTTTTATACTGTCCTATTAATTGTTGAATAGAAATTTTTTTTTTTTGTTTTTGTATCATAAATACTGTTTTGTTCAATTATAGGTAAAACAGTAAATATAATATTCATGTCACAAAATTTGTTTATTTATTCGTACTTACTATTTAGAAGTAAAACTAGCGTGTGTCGTGCAATATTGATCCGTTTATATCTATATAGATATGTAAAGGTAATCAGTACCTTTATTTTTTGGTGTAACGCAAAAAAATAACTGTAAGTACATGAAATTTACACCAAATGCTTAAATTAGCATTTTCTATACACCATAAAATGTTTAATATATTTTAACTCTCTTTAAACTATTTGTAGGCATAGGAAATTTTCGGTTTATTATATTATTATAGTCGATAAATTTTTGTTGCTCTGTCAAAAACTTAAAAATGTAATAAAAGTTTTCACATAACTTTTTTTGAGTGAACATTAAAAAAAAAAAAATTGAGCGTAAGTCCATAATAATTTTTATAAGCGTTAAAAGTTAGAATTTCAACAAAATCACGAAAATTTGAAATTTGTAATTTTTTTTTATTTAGAAATTCATAAAACATTTTCTGTTCGAGTATAAGATTTTTTTACAGGTACAATTTCTACTTTTTATAAAAAATAAAAAGTTTGCCGAAAAGTCAAACTAATATTTTATGAGTGTTTAAAGTTAGACATTGGATATTCACCACTAAACTACAGATTTCTCAGGTAACGATTTTCTTATTTTGTTGTAATTCAAAATGAATAATCATAGACACTTGAGAAATTCACCAAATGTTGAAATTATCATTTTATATATAACATATAATTTTAACACTATTTTAACACTTTTTAAGCTAATTGTAGGCGTAAGACATTTTTGAAGTTTTAATTTTTTTTTTTCTATAAATATCGGTTGAATAATTTTCATCGTGTTAAAAATCTTTAAAATTTAATACAAGATTCCTCATGAGTTGTTATAATAGCAGTTAAAAAATATTAAAGATACATAGCGTTTTTATAAGCATTTTAAGTTCAAATTTTGACCAAAATTCATTAAAATATCGAACATTTACAAATTATTTTGTAGTTATAACTAAGGATCGAAATTTTAAAATAAGGTTTTTCGTAAATAAAAGTTAATTGTGTAATCAAAAAGTTTAAAAAATATATTAACATGGTTTCTTTTTATAGATATTTTAAGTTCAAATTTGGACGAAATTAAATATTTAAACGAAAAATAACAATGTAAATTATTTCGTTGTAATTTAAAAAAATGACAATTTTCAAATATAATTTTATCAGCAAATATTAATTCAATCTACTGTATTAATATATTAATAGTAAAATTAATAACTTTCACAGCAATAATATCATAAAATACACTTATTAAATATAAGCTGACAGACTGTCTCCGGTCAAAACCGTTTTTCGTATACAATGATTTTACATAATTGAATTCAAATTTTACACATCCATTACATTGGGCCATTCGACAGTTGAACTTGCTGAGAAATTTGAAAACATATAAAGTTTATATGCTATCAAAGATCAATTTCCAATCTACAGATGCAGTGGTGAAACGCTACACTATAAGCAATAATTATTTGTACTATTTCACTGTGCAGCAGAGTGTAAACCACAATATAGACACATATCCACGTGTATATTAGTTTAAGAGCACTAGTATTGACGTACCTGCTATTTAAAATAATTTATCAAACACCTAACACAAATTAACAAACACTAAACATGTTATGAATATAAATACTTTTACTACGGGCTAAATCATAAGCCTGGGGGGGGGGGGGTAAAGCACCAGCGGTTTCGATACTTCAATCGCAGTTCAAATGATACAAACCTAATACAATATTATATTGCTGTATTTCTGCAAGATTTAAAATGTATATATTATACTTATATATGTATGTTATAACGTGTATAAATTGCAAAAAGAATCTATTTAGATGGCGTAAAAATTATAAATGTATAATATATACTCTATTATAATATAATTGGCGTTTAACGTGTTTCTCTGTAGTGGGTAGCTATAATAGGTATGTATACAATAAATTATCAGTTTTTCGTGTATATAAAATAATACTCCACTCAGCTGCAACATACACCATATGATATATGGCGTGCCGAATTCGCTGACCAAGTTGTATATATAATATACGAAGATTAATTAATATTATTCGGCGAAAGGGGGCCCTTTATGTTCTACAACACATTGCCGTGTAGGTAACATAACTGCTACGTTGTCGGAACAAGTAATTGAATTAATCATGAGAGAAAAGGGCTTTATTGTCGAAAGCAATTTTTCGGGCACAACAAAACACAGTTCCTGCGATGATCAAGTGCTATGTAGCAGTTTCCACGCATTATGTTATATATAGTATTATATACGAAACACGAATTCAACACACAATTCTGTGAAATATAATGCATGTAAAGTTTATAGATATATGCAGCAGCCACAGCATTTAATTATACTGTACAGAGCACAATATATACTTTTGTCCCTGGATATAATGTTATATATATGCATATATAGTACCTACGCTATCGTGTACTATATATCACGTTAGTTTTGAGCAAAAATTATGTGTGGACATAGATAATATCGATGGTCTATAGCGGTGGCGTTATTTCAGTTTTTAGTAGGAAGGAGCAAACGTTTTTACCAGCCCAAATACCTATCACTGAACAAAAGAAACAAATCGCTTCGCTCGCGAGCTAATTTCCACTTACAATTTTATCCCGACACGAATTCCCATCTTACATAACATTATACGTGTCTGATGCAAAAATAGTCTCATTTTGTGATTAAAAGGTGTGGAGGAGTTAAAATATAATTATGGTACCTATACCTCAGTGACATAATTTTATATTATTTTAGAGGGGTCGAATAAATTAAATTACAATATGAAACTGCTAAAAAGTAATTGAAAAATCGAACAATTTTAAAGAAGTACCTTCTGTTATAGAGGTTTTTTACGATCACGGATAAATTTAAGAGTGATCGTTTTATAATTTTTATAGTATCAGCGTCTGGCTAGAAAATTAGAAATATTAATTACTATCGTGATTATAGTTTTCCAATGCAATATAATATACAATATTATATTATTTCCTCGAAATTAGAAAAATTATGATTCTATTATTTCACTAACAACTGGCCCAATAATTGGACTACTTTTACAATCAAACGGGGGCCAACTTGCCCTCTCCCCCCAACTGACGCCACTGATCTATAATGCGCAGGTGTGGTAAGTGACATTTTTAGCCAAAACGAGTTAATAAGTATTCTATAAAATTCCCATTTCATTTCTAATATGATGCGCAGAAGTCGTAGGTATGTGTTTGTTTAATATTTTATCTATTTTATATTTTATTCATATTTCACTGTTGTTTGAAGTATGTACTATACTATGGTTTAAAAACATTCTGTGTTCAAATGTGTTATACTCACTTACAACAAAAGTATTTCGATAAAACTAAGTATATTCATATTATTGTTAAGTTTCAAAGTCTAAAAAGACATAATTATAATGAAAACTAGATGACTAATAAAAAAACTCCTATGACTTCGATCATAAATATGTATAAAAATGGTGTTATCTTTCAAATTCCTCTACTGGACAAATTGTTAAGTGCCACTTGCAACGTCTGTACATTAAATCACCAATAAAGAGTATAATTTTATCGATAAGACATTTAATGACATTATCTATGACATTATTACTAATATTAATAACAGTATTGAATAATTTAATACACCGTCCCAATTGGAATTTATGATAATCAGAATGGTAACATAATTGTGATAGATATACGAGGTTTTAATATTCTGCTGACATAAATATTGTTACAATGGTTTTCAGGTTTTCGCTATAAATTCATTGCAACGACTATACTTTTGTATACGTAATAATTTTGAACTCGAAAGTCTAGAAACCAAAACACATATTTTTATTTAACTCGTATCATTCGTGTAACATAAGTAATAATAATTAATTATAGGTATGTGTTGTACGGTTTACATAAAATAAAGTGCATAAAACTAAACGTTATAATATTTTAAATGTGACAAACATTAAACGAATGTTCGGCAAACAATAAATAGCATTCCTATCTTCAAACCGGAACCTCAGGTTATATAGTTAGATAAATAAATGATATAATATAATAATATTTGTATAATTCACACGTTAGCTCATAAACATGCCAAGACACTCGTAAAAAGTGGTTCTATTTTCGGGAGTAAAACGATAACTATACAGAGTATATAATATTTCCAACATCGCAAACGTTATCATTTGTCAATGATTCTTCTACTCGACAATAGCCCATATAATATTATAATAATATTATAGAGCGGTTCGACTGAATAGCCCGTAGACCGTTTGTCATTATTCTATTTTCCTCTTTTTTTATTTATTTTTTTTTTTATCTATCGATGCGCCCGCCGCATAAATACCATATATTATTATTAGTATTATTGTTATGATACACGGCGGAGTGAAATATGTATAAATTATGTTTGAAACTTTGTCATCTCAAAATCGCATTATTCCCATATAATATGACGTATAGTAAGTATATACCTCAATCCAAACGTGCGTATATAATACAATACAATAATAAGAATAATAAAAAATGCTAGTATTTTCATTCATCTTATCCTCTCGACGACCGCGAAGGCGTATAGTAATATTTGTATTGTATATTGGTACGACTCACTGTATAGTCACCCTCTGCACATATAATCTTCTTCACAAGTATACCCGTATTGTGTTTTCATTTATTATTTCTTTTATATTATACTTTATAATATATGATATTATAATGTTATTTCGCAGCAATAGGTACCTATACGTTCGGATTTATTTTTACAGCCGACACTTCTGTAGTCAGTGTTATGTCGCTGCACCAAACGTACATTCGACTCCTGTTCGTCTGTTCGTAATGTCGAAGCTAATCCTGTTATTCACTTCTTCATTGCTGATGTTGCAGTCGCGTCGACCTGATAATATATCAAATGTGTGTATTCACTTATCCAAAGTGGCGTATTTTGTTAATTTTTTTTTTTTTTGGGGGGGGGGGGGGGGGGGAATTTCTCCAGGGCATTAAATTCGAAAGGAGGCGCTTAAAAAGGTGTCGTCGCTAAATGTTAAATTGTTTAAAAGCAAAGTTATAATAAAATAAAATAATTTTTTATATCATTGGATATATTGAGAAATTATCTTAGTGATGACTGATAAGTGATAACTGTTGTATCATAAAGTCTCTGAGTATTGAATCAGAAATCACCAGTTCCCTCAAATATGTTATTGAAGAATTTGCTCTACAGAACGCTCATCGTAAATATAATCATAATTTACAAATCTTGTTTATTTTTCTATTCTATAATACCCTTAAAATTTCTATAAATGTATTTTATTATATTCTTATACGATTTAGAAAAAAAAGGCTAAAACCTAAAATTAGAATTTGTTTTAGATACTCATAAAGTACATATACCTACCTATATTTAATTTTTAAATGTATTAATTAATTATAAATTGCATTTATTAATTTTGCATTTGTTGTTCATTAGGTAATAATTATTGTTTAATATTTACTATATTTTAAAAACATCAATAATTCATTATTTTACTGACAAATTAATGCGAGATTATTTTATAAATAAATAAATAAATAAATAGAGTTGTAAAATAAAAGTTTTCTCTAATGCATGAGTGCAATAAGAGGAAAAATAATCATTTTTAATGGCGATAAAAAGTAAATTTTCTAGAGGGGCTCAAAAACTTCTTTGGGGCTAAACACTCTTTTAGCGCCTATGAGTGAAAGAAAACTTTGAGGGAAGTCTTACCGAGGCAAGTGACACGTATAAGCGGAACCAGTCCTAAATTTTAGGGGGTGCTAAAATTATGTATACCTATCTCAATAACCCATCCACTAATTTTTTACATGATATTTACAACATGCCTTTCAATGTTTAAAATAAACAAGTCAACAAACCGATGTTTTAATATACTTATATTCAACCCATTTTTAATTTGTTGCATACTTGAAAAACTGCGTTCAGTTGTTGCAGAACTTATTAGAGTTGTAAATGCAACTTGTTCGAGTTAGGAAAAGCTTCTTTTTGATTGTTTCTTTTTTTAATAAAAAAGATACCGCTTCATTCTCCCATTATGTTTGGCATTTTATAATAGAGGCCGGGGAGTGCTTGATTAGAGCTTGAGAATGCTGAAACACCCTCAAGCACCCCCCCCCTCCCCAACCCCAAGTTGTGTCTATGGTGACATGTCGTACAGTGCATAACTTATCGTATATAGACAAATATAATATATATATATATATATTATTGTGTTATGATCGCTTCGTAGTGATAGATCATTTTAACAGACGACTGTGGTGAGGTCGACTAATATAATATTATAATATGAGGGGAAGAGGGTTGTCCCGCGTATTTACGATTCGAAAACCGCATCGATATGACTACAACTACTGCTGCTCAAACGATGTACTACCTACCTATCACACTTACCCATATATATATATATATATACAATAATATGATAATAATATAATACGATATTGTGTGTTCGCGACAACGACGACGACTACGATCGATAACAGCGGGGACGCACGACTACGGCGATATATATTATTATATTGTACACACACATTAAACAGTGTATACATATATTATATTGTTATAAATCGCGGGCTCGTATAGATCGAATCCATTAATAGCAGTGACCCCACACAAGTCGCACTGCTGCTTCTGCTACACCTTGGCCGCCGCCGCGTGAGTTTCTGTATATACATAATAATAATATAATATAATATAATACAATGTTATGTACATCCGAAATCTGCGCATAATATATTTAATATAATAATAATATTCGCCCCCGTGGGTGGGTATATTTACTGGGCAGGGAAGGGGGCCATCTGCACAACGTCGTTGTACAACTATAGACACACACTCACAATGGAAATAAAGCACGGGGAATATTATAACAGCTATTGAACACGCAAACGCGCATAATCGTATATCTCGATTTTTATTGCGATTA